>CM038679.1:302733956-303081591 GCA_021605205.1 Aegilops longissima | reverse complement strand
ACATAGACATATTCGATTAGACTCACATGGTTATTATTTGATCCTCTATTCGGCCTTTCTTCGTGAGCATAAACAAAGCATCATGGGCTCTGTCTGTCGGTAACATTCTCTTATAATCTGGTTACCCTCAAATCCTCTTAGGAGGCAGTACGAGCTTGATTAGTCGCTCTTGGCGGTGAACCTTCTTGACCACCGCACTCATAATGGTGTGGTGCTCTTAAATCAGCAGCGCCGCTAAACACTTCCGACAAGTTGTCCGATGCCTCGGATGAGCAGAGGCCATCGGCACGGAGCAACTTGCCCCCTTAGCGAGGGTTGCGCTCGGCGAATCCGGAACCACTAGAGGTTCCCGTGCCGTATTCGGCTTGGGGCTAGACTTGCTGCCCCCGGCGTTAGGGCCCAGAGTAGTCTTGCACCTCGTGCGCCCAGCGCCTGGAGTGTCGCCTTGAGGCGCCTCCGGAACTATCTCCCCTTGGCTCAGTCCTCTTTGAGACAACACCTCGGCGTCGTCCGTAGGGAGGGGGGAGGAGGCGATTGGGAGTGAATTGCTATTCATATCCGACGGGCCCAAATAATCATCCGACGATGATATGTCGATGTGGGCTCGGGATGGGCTGCATAATCATGCGTGGCGTGATAAGAAATAGTACAATAAGACGTACCAAGAATTATTATGGAGTTCGAATACTTACGACTTCGCCAGGGGCTTGTCCCTGGGCAGCCACTCATCATCGCTAAAAGCGGCCGCCGTGGAGCAGTCAGGAAGGAGAGTCCTTCCCTTCTTGGAACCTTCGGCCTCCCCAGATGGGGCGGCCTTCCTTTTCTTGTCCCCCCGCCCCCGGCTGGCTGAGGAACTTTCCTCTTCTTCCTCCTCGTTTTCATGGGAGGAGTGCGCCTTGGTGTTTTGAATGATGGAGTCCGATATAACCTTGCTTTGGAGACCCTTCTGGTCCCGTGGCCTTCTTCTTGGCCTTCTTCGCGGCACCTCATAAGGCGCGAAACCAGCATCTCCGTTAGGAGCATCTGCTGCAGATCTTTGGGCGGGGAGGGCTGGGCCGATTGATCTGCTCATTGTCGCTACCCAGTCTGTTAAAGGCGTGGAAGCTTAGATTCAGCATGGTTAAGCTGGGAAAATGGACATCTTATGAGATATAAAAGACTTACGGATTGGCGAGGCGCTTTGCGCTGAGTCCGCGATCCTCGGTAAGGGGAGGAGGTACCTCGGCGCCCTTGAACAACACCTTCTAGACGTCCTTGTGCATCGTGTTTAAGAGGTCTCGCAGCATCTGGTGCTCGGCCGGGTCGAACTCGCACAAATTGAATGCCCGTCTTTGACACGGGAGGATCCCGCGGAAGAGCATGACTTGGACCACGTTTACGAGCTTGATTTTCTTGGTCGTCATGTTTTTGATGCAGGTCTGGAGTCCGGTCAGCTCTACCGAGGAACCCCATGATAGGCCCTTCTCTTTCCAGGAGGTGAGCCCCATGGGGATTCCGGACCGAAATTCGGGGGCCACCACCCAGTTGGTGTCGCGCGGCTCGGTGATGTAGAACCACCTCGATTGCCACCCCTTTATGGTCTCCACGTAGGAGCCTTCGAGCCAGATGACATTGGGCATTTTGCCCACCATGGCGCCTCCGCACTCCGCTTGCTGGCCGACCACCACCTTCGGTTTAACGTTGAAGGTCTTCAGCCACTAGCCGAAGTGGGGCTTGATGCGGAGGAAGGCCTCGCACACGACGATAAATGCCGAGATGTTGAGGATGAAATTGGGGGCCAGATCGTGGAAGTCCAGCCCGTAGTAGAATATGAGCTCGCGGACAAAAGGGTGGAGGGGAAATCCCTGTCCACGGACGAAGTGGGTAAGAAAAACCACCCTCTCATGGGGTTCAGTGAGGGCGATCTGCCTACGCATCGGCAACGGTGTGCGATATCGCGGCGGATATCGGCTCTTAAGTAACTTTGTGATGTCCTCCTCCGTAGCGGAGGAGACCATCCACTTCCTCCGCTCCGGACATGCTTGGGGTGGTTTGAGGAGAAGATGCAAACTTGGGTGCTGGGGCTCGAGTGCGCAAGAATGGATGAGCAAGGAGGAAGAGGGCGTGGGTGAAAAAGAGGAATCCTTGTCCCTTTATAAGGGCGGAAGAAACTATACGCCTCCCCACCTGCCTGGTTAATTCGCTTATTCCCCAAGCACCGTAATTGATCGCGCGGTTGGGTTACCCACACCCGTATTGATGAGAATCCCGTGATAAGGGGACACGATCTTTGCTTTGACAAGACGTGCGAAGAAAACCGCCTCGCAATATGTGCAGTAGCTGGTTGAGAAAAACGGTTCGAATAATGACCAGGCCGTAGTGTGATGTCATGTTGCAGAATGTGCCAGCAGATTAGATTTGTGGAAGTATTATTCTCTCTACGATGGTATGTGGAATTTTTTTTGCAGAGCCAGACACTATCATTGTGTTCAAAATCTTTCATGGAGTATTCGGAGGAGGAACCCGCCTTGCAATACCGAAGACAATCTGCGCGCCGGACTCATCGTCATTGTGCCTGGTTCAGGGGCTACTAAGGGACTCCTGGATTAGGGGGTCCTCGGATAGCTGGACTGTTGGACTATGAATATACAAGATTGAAGACTTCGTCCCGTGTCCGGATGGGACTCTCCTTGGTGTGGAAGGCAAGCTTGGCAATACGGATATGTAGATCTCCTCCTTGTATGGTGACTCATGTAACCCTAGCCCCCTCCTGTGTCTATATAAACCGGAGGGCTTAGTCCGTAGGACAACAACAATCATACCATAGGCTAGCTTCTAGGGTTTAGCCTCTACGATCTCATGGTAGATCAACTCTTGTAATACTCATATCATCAAGATCAATCAAGCAGGAAGTAGGGTATTACCTCCATCGAGAGGGCCCGAAACTGGGTAAACATCGTATCCCCCGCCTCCTGTTACCATCCGCCTTAGACGCACAGTTCGGGACCCCCTACCCGAAATCCGCCGGTTTTGACACCGACATCCGTCGTACAGAAGAGGAAAGCAATTGGTGAGGAAGTAGCTCGTCTCCTGGCAGCTGAGTTCATCCGAGAAATCTACCACTCCGAGTAGCTCGCCAATGTTGTCATGGTCCCCTAGAAGGACGATTCACTTCGCATGTGCATTGAACTCAAGCATATCAATCGGGCCTTCCTGAAAGATCATTTTCCTCTCCCCCGCATTGACCAAATCATCGACTCGACTGTGGGGTGTGAGCGATTGACTTTTCTGGACGCCTATTCCGAGTATCATCAGAGCCGACTATATGGACCCGATGAGATAAAAACATCTTTGATCACCCCATTCGGGTGCTTCTGTTATGTCACCATGCCATTCGGCCTGAAGAACGCCGGAGCCACATTCATGAGGATGATTCAGAAGTGTTTGCTCACTCAAATCAGTCGGAATGTGGAAGCATACATGGATGGCATTGTGGTCAAGTCACGTAAGGGTTCCGACCTGCTGGCTGACCTTGCTGAAACTTTTGCCAACCTCAGAAGGTATGATATCAAGCTTAATCCATCAAAGTGCACATTCGGAGTTCCTGGCGGAAAATTACTTGGTTTCCTCGTTTCCGAACGAGGGATCGACGCTAACCCAAAGAAATTTGGTGCCATACTCCGGATGAAACGCCCTGTGCATGTGCACGATGTGCAGAAGCTTACTGGTTGTTTGGCCGCCTTAAGTCGATTCATTTCTCGCCTCGGCGAAAATGCATTGCCTCTTTACCGACTGATGAAGAAGTCTGATAAGTTCGAGTGGACTCCAGAAGCTGATGCAGCGTTTGTAGAGCTCAAAGCCTTGCTTTCCACCCAGCGGTGCTTTGCCCCAATCGGCAAAGAGCCTTTCTTGCTTTACATTGCAGCCCTTTGGACAAGTTATTAGTACAAGATTTACGGTCGAGCGGGAAGAAGAAGGAAAAGCCTATAAAGTTCAGCGCCCAGTATATTATGTTTCTGAAGTTCTGACTCCATCCAACCAAAGATATCCACATTATCAGAAGCTTGTTTATGGGATTTATATGACCACGAAGAAGGTTGCACACTATTTCTCTGACCACTCCATTACAGTCGTCAGCGACGCTCCATTATCGGAGATTCTGAACAATAGAGATGCAACTGGTCGAGTGGCAAAGTGGGCGATTGAACTCCTTCCCTTGGATATCAAGTTTGAGGCAAAGAAAGCTATCAAGTCCCAAGCAATAGCAGATTTCCTGCGAGTGGATCAAACGACAGCGCCGACTCAAGTCCACTCGAACCTTTGGACCATGTTCTTTGATGGCTCCAAGATCTTTGAATGGTTACGGTCTTTGGGTGGTACTGGTATCCTCCCGAGGAGACAAGCTCAGATATGTTCTCCAGATTCACTTTGATTCCTCCAATAATGAAGCTGAATTTGAAGCACTCTTATATGGGTTACGTATGGCCATTTCACTCGGCGTCCGTCGCCTCATGGTCTACAGCGACTCAGATTTGGTAGTCAATCAAGTGATGAAGGAGTGGGACGTCAGAAGCCCAGCTATGACTGGTTACTGTAATGCAGATAAGAAGTTGGAAAATAAGTTTGAGGGGTTAGAGCTCCATCATATACCCCAAATGAAAAATCAAGCAGCCGATGATTTGGCGAAGATAGGTTCCAAGAGGGAAGCCATTCCCAGCGATGTGTTTTTTGGAACACATTCATACACCTTTAGTTCAAGAACATCCTTTCACTGAAGAGCCCCCGCAGCCTAAGAGTGCCACAGATCCGACTGAAGTCGAAGTCCCAGCCGTGGTCGACTTGATCATGGAGGTTTTGGTCATCACTCCCGACTGGACAGTGCCATACATTGAGTATATCCTTAGGAGGGAACTCCCAGAGGATGAAGAGGAGGCTCGACAGATCGTCCGTCAATCCAAAGCCTTTACGGTTATAAGAGGACAATTGTTCAGAGAAAGTGTAACTGGAGTTAGCCAGAAATGCATAACACCAGAAGAAGGTCGAGTGATCCTCAACGACATCCACTCGGGGATCTGTGGCCACCATGTGTCCTGTCGGACCATTGTGGCCAAAGCATACAGAGCTGGATTTTATTGGCCATGAGCAAATGAAATGGTGAACGATATAGTCGACAAATGTGAAGGCTGCCAGTTTTACTCCAACATGTCCCACAAGCTGCGTCAATACGAAGACCATACCACTAATGCGGCCCTTTCTTTGTTTGGGGTTAGATATGGTTGGGCCACGAGGACTGGTAGGAGCGGCTTCACTCATGTGCTTGTAGCGATCGACAAGTTTACCAAATGGATTGAAGCCAAGCCTATCAAGAATCTTGAAGCCAGTACTGCCGTCAACTTCATCAGAGAGTTGACATTCAGATATGGGGTTCCGCACAGCATCATCATCGACAGCGGTCGAACCGACTCGATGAGTTCAGAGCCTTACATGCTTCCCACGGCACTTTCAGTCGACTATGCTTCAGTTGCCCACCCCCAGTCGAATGGACAAGCAGAAAGAGCAAATGGCTTGATTCTCAAAGGACTGAAAACCCGATTGATGCCTGATCTCAAGCACGCAGCAGGCGCCTGGTTCAATGAACTTCCATCAGTTCTTTGGGGATTGAGGACAACTCCCAATCGGTCGACTCGCTGAACTCCATTCTTCTTGGTCTATGGAGCTGAAGCTGTTCTACCGAGTGACTTGCTTCACAATGCACCCCGAGTCGAGCTTTTCTCTGAAGATGAAGTAGAACATGCCTGGCAAGACGCAGTTGATCTCCTAGAAGAGGAAAGAGAGATGGCATTTAGCAGCAAGACTTGCGTTGATTCCACGCTAGAAACGTGAGAGGTCAAGCGTTTCAAGAGGGAGACTTGGTTCTTCGAGTGGATCAGCAGAAACCACACAAGCTCGCCCCTGCTTTGGAAGGTCCCTTCATCGTCACCAGAGTGCTCCACAATGGGGCGTATCATCTTTACAATGTCGAACATAAGAAAGACGAGCCACGGGCTTGGAATGCGGAGCTGCTCCGCCCCTTTTATACTTAAGCGCTCATTCTGTTGAGTTGTAATAAGAAATACCTTTGTAGTTTGTTTATTAGAGACAAGAGTTTTATAGTCTTCTAAAAATGATTGTCGCTGCTTATACTTGTGTCTGAAATCCCCTAGTGGGTGACTTAGCCGCGAATCCATTTCTCCTAAGTTTATTAAATCCTACCGAGTGGTGAGCAAGCCTCTCACTCGGGGGCTTAGCTGCGAATCCGTTTCGCCTAAGTTTGAAAAATCCTACCGAGTGGTGAGCAAGCCTCTCACTTGAGGCCTTAGCTGGGAATCCGTTACGCCTAAGTTTGAAAAATCCTACCGAGTGGTGAGCAAGCCTCTCGCTCGGGGGCTTAGCTGCAGTCCAGTACTCGCCTAAGTTTATAAAATCCTACTAAGTGGTGAGCAAGCCTCTCACTCGGGGGCTTAGCTGCAGTCCAGTACTCACCTAAGTTTGAAAAATCCTACCGGGTGGTGAGCAACCCTCCCACTCGGGGGCTTAGCTGCAGTACAGTACTCGCCTAAGTTTGTAAAATCCTATCGAGTGGAGAGCAACCCTCCCACTCGGGGGCTTAAGCTGCAGTCCAGTACTACGCCTAAGTTTGTAAAATCCTACCGAGTGGAGAGCAACCCTCCCACTCGGGGCTTAGCTGCAGTCGATGCTCGCCTAAGTTTGTAAAATCCCACCGAGTGATGAGCAACCCTCCCACTCGGGGCTTAGCTGCAGTCCAAGACTACGCCTAAGTTTGTAAAATCCTACCGAGTGGTGAGCAACCCTCCCACTCGGGGGCTTAGCTGCAGTCCGATGCTCGCCTAAGTTTGTAAAATCCTACAGTGGAGAGCAACCTCCCACTCGGGGTCTTAGCTGCAGTCCAGTACTCGCCTATGTTTGTAAAATCCTATCGAGTGGTGAGCAACCCTCCAACTCGGGGGCTTAGCTGCAGTCCAGTGCTCACCTAAGTTTGTAAAATCCTACCGAGTGGTGACCAACCCTCCCACTCGGGGGCTTAGCTGCAGTCCAGTACTCGCCTAAGTTTGCAAAATCCTACCGAGTGGTGAGCAACCCTCCCATTCGGGCTTAGCTGCAGTCCAGTACTCGCCTAAGTTTGTAAAATCCTACCGAGTGGAGAGCAACCCTCCCACTCGGGGGCTTAGCGGCAGTCCACTCGCCTAAGTTTGTAAAATCCTACCGAGTGATGAGCAACCCTCCAACTCGGGGGCTAAGCTGTAGTCCAGTACTCGCCTAAGTTTATAAAATCCTACCGAGTGGTGAGCAAGCCTCTCACTCGGGGGCTTAGCTGCAGTCCAGTACTCGCCTAAGTTTGAAAAATCCTACCGAGTGGTGAACAACCCTCCCACTCGGGGGCTTAGCTGAAGTCCAGTACTCGCCTAAGTTTGTAAAATCCTACCGAGTGGTGAGCAAACCTCTCACTCGGGGGATTAGCTGCAGTCCAGTACTCGCCTAAGTTCGAAACACATTCCTATCCGCAAGGACGACGAGGTGCAGGTCGACTGCAACCTTCTCCTTCGGGGCTGCGCCAGAAGTACAACGTGCGCTCCATCCCTATCCGCAAGAACGATGAGGTGCAGGTCGACTGCAACCTTCTCCTTCGGAGCTGCGCCACAAGTACAATGTGCGCTCCATCCCGATCCGCAAGGACGAGGAGGTGAAGGTCGACTGCAACCTTTTCCTTCGGAGCTGCGCCACAAGTACAATGTGTGCTCCATCCCTATCCGCAACGACGACGAGGTGCAGGTCGACTGCAACCTTCTCCTTCGGAGCTGCGCCACAAGTACAACATGCGCTCCATCCCGATCCGCAACGACGACAAGGTGTAGGTCGACTGCAACCTTCTCCTTCGGAGCTGCACCACAAGTACAACGTGTGCTCCGTCCCGATCCGCAAGGACGACAAAGTGCAGGTCGACTAGAACCTCCTCTCCAGAGCTGCATCTCAAGTACAAAAATGTTCTGAGTGAAGAATAAATTCCACTTGAAGGCAAGCACAAGCATATTCGGAGATAAACCAAATCTAGATAAATCCTAAGGTTCCGATCGCGGATTAAAGTAATCGGGCTTCAAGCCCGAAGGAGTTTAACAGTTACAAAAATCACTCGGCATCCCGAGGCAAATTTAAGGTGGAGCATAAAAGTTTGTTCACTCCGAGGAGGAGGGCTGGCAGGCTCGACGAATTCGTCCAGGTCAATTCCGTTGGCAATCCGAGTGGCTGCAGAAATAAAGGTCTCCATGAAGGATTGGAAGTCATGCTTCTTGGTGTTGGCAACCTTGATCGCTGCCAGCTTCTCTTCTCGCGCTTCCTTGCAGTGGACACGAACCAAAGACAGAGCCACATCAGTGCCGCACCGGGCAGAAGACTTCTTCCATTCTTGCACTCGACCGGGAATTTCATTAAGTCGAGTGATCAGAGACTCGAGGTCATTCTGGAGCGTTGCCCCTGGCCAGAGTGCTGTGTCGATCCGCGACATCGCGACCTTCAGTCGAGCAAGATAATCAACAACACTAGCAACACGAGATTCCAATCGGAGTACATTCATGGCAGCCTCGTCCTTCACCGGAGAATGGATGGGGTCCAAGCTTGTCTCAACTCACCCAGTTTCTTCCTCGAAGTTTCGGCAAAATTCTACACGTACAATTCAAAGATGAGTCAGCGGTTGTATATCGAGTCGACAATGACAAGTCAGTCGGTTCAAAGAAAATACCTTCAAGCATGACGAACAGCTTCTTGGCAAGACCTCCTAGATAATTCTCCAGATCGTCCCTCTTGTGAGCAATGCCTTCCATTTTATCTTTCAGATTGTTCTTGTCCTTCTTCAGACGGGTCGCTTCCTTATTGGCTTCATCAAGGGCAGTTTTCAGCTTGGCGTTTTCTTCCTCCAGTTTGCCAATTTAAGCTAGCTTCTGTTCAGTGAGTGTAGTTTTCTCGTCAGCTGCTTTCTGGGCGGCCGGAAGATCTTGGTCCTTTTTCACCAAAGCTTGATTCATTTTCTCTGAAGGAAACATCGCTCGGTTCAGAAAAAGTACAATAGAATCTGGTACAGAGACAAATCAGTCGGCAAGTTTTCTCTTACCAGCAGCTTCATCCTTGGCCTTCTACAGATTTGTCTTGGCCAGTTCCAGATCGAGGTTGAGTTGAATCTGTTTTTTCTCCAATTCAGCAAAACAAACTCCGAGTTCATAAGATTTCTGTAATCAAGGAACAGTCAATCAACAGATGGAAAGATTAGTTACTTCAGAACAATAGTTTGATAAATTCAAGTTGTTTTCAGACCATAGTCGACTGCCCGTAGTCAACCACGGTCTCAGGGACTACACCTAGTGGGTGCACTTAGCATGCCCCCACTGGTCCAGATTCTTCTCGACGTGGTCTATCCAGGTTGAGTGTAAAAAAAAAGAAAAAAAAGTTACTCTCAGACCATAGTCGCCTGCCTGCAGTCGACCACATTCTCGGGGATTACACCCACTGGGTGCACTTAGCGTGCTCCCACTGGTTCAGGTTCCACTCGTCATGGTCCGTCCCGGTCGAGTGAGGAAATTCCGATTCTCAGACCACAGTCGACTGCCCGCAGTCAACTATGGTCTCGGGGACAACACCCAGTGGGTGCACTCAGCGTGCCCCCACTGGTTTAAAGATTCAATCGACAACAACATAGTCAGCTCAAAGTACGAATTTGCTCAGTGGCAAATCAAAACACCCAGTGGGTGTACAGATGTGAAGCGCAGACAGATGAAAAGATTCTTTGAAAGAAAGTTTTCAGGTACCATATCCTAACAGAATAAGCCAAAAGAGTCAGTCGGCAATCTGCTAACCTGGACGTTGCTCTGGAGAGTGGAGCTGGCATCATAAGCAACTTGGCTGGCTTCCCGCACCATCTCCATCTTCTCCATCATAATGCCTGCCTGGCGTATAGCCTCTTTGGCAGCACCCACTTGGTCCTCTAGGACGTGATGTGCAGCAAAAAGTGAAGGTGGATCGGCGTGAGTCTGTGCGGCTGACGCGGAAGGCAGAGCACTTGACAGCGGTATGGCAAAGGAGATGGAAGTCCGATTGGCATCACCGGCGTCCTGAATTACCGGTTCCGCCACCGGCGTCGACTGAGGTGTCTTGCCAGTGGACGTTTTCCTGTTTCTTCTCCCCAAGGGCCTCTGTGGCTCGTCCTCGTCGTCATCGGGGAGGTCAATGACGTTTTGAGGAGCTGTAAAAAGATCAGTCGCCAAAAGTTCATCCTCGATTGGTTATATCACAGTTCAATCGACAAAGCAAAGACAAGATCATAAAGATTAAACCTGGGTTGGAGGTGACCGCATCTTCCATGTCCTCATCCTCGTTTTTGTAAGCAGAGGTCCCAGAGGTAGCGGAGCTGCTAGTTTCAAGATTCATTCGGTCAAACCAAGGAAAAATGGAATGCACAAAACTTCGGGTAAAATGAAGACAAGACACTCAGCAGAGGCAACAGGGATGTCAATTTTGATTCTGGGCAGCCCTTTTCGGGTCTTCTACACTACAACCTTTGATTGCTTTGGGGCCTTTTTAGTCGGCGCCGGAGACGACGTCCGAGGACGCTTTGACGACTGCCCGGTCTGAACAGTCGCCTTGTCGTGGGTGCTTGCCGGATCGTGGGTGAGTTTGGACCGCCTTTCCCTGCCGGGAGGTGAGTCGGCCTCTTCTTCATTAGTCGGGTCGTCGCTCTCCTCGTCCCCTTCACCGTCAGAATGCCACTCGCCACTTTCACCTCCGCTTGCCTCGGGTCCTGCTCCTGCTCTCCGTTGGGCATCGAATACATCTCAGTAAGGGCCTAGAAGAAACCAAGCAAGACAAAGTCAGTCGGTGGACCATAAACAATTGCATGATAAATCAAGATAACACTCGGTAATTCAGAGTTGGACCTTGTCTGGTTCATAGGATTGGTCGAGTGGAGGGATTCTCCTGGCCCCCCTGGGGTTATCTTTGTTGCCAGTGATACCCTTCAACCACTTCGCCACCGTATCCTCGTCGACTTCTTCTGGATGCACCTGAGCGGAATCTTCAATGCCCGAATACATCCACATCGGATGGTCACGGGCCTGAAGTGGCTGAATACATCGTCTGAGGACGACTTCCAGCAGATCCATACCGGTCACGCCCTCACGGATGAGGTAGACCACTCGCTCAACCAGCACCTTCACCTCCGCTTTCTTCCCCGGTGAGGGAGTCCTGGATTAGGGAGCCCTCGGACAGCCAGACTATATACTTGACTGTTCCACTATGAAGATACAAGATTGAAGACTTCGTCCCGTGTCTGGATGGGACTCTCCTTGGCGTGGAAGGCAAGCTTGGCAATACGGATATGTAGATCCCCTCCCTTGTAACCGACTCTGTGTAACCCTAGCCCCCTCCGGTGTCTATATAAACCGGAGGGTTTAGTCCGTAGGACAACAACAATCATACCATAGGCTAGCTTCTAGAGTTTAGCCTCTACGATCTCGTGGTAGATCAACTCTTGTAATACTCATATCATCAAGATCAATCAAGCAGGAAGTAGGGTATTACCTCCATCGAGAGGGCCCGAACACAGGTAAACATCGTGTCCCGCCTCTGTTACCATCCGCCTTAGACGCATAGTTCGGGACCCCCTACCCGAGATCCACCGGTTTTGACACAGACATTGGTGCTTTCATTGAGAGTTCCACTGTGTCGTCATCATAAGGCTGGATGGCTCGTCTCGTTGTCAGGACAACATCACCTCGGGGAGCCCGGCTGTAGGCCAAACTTCGCCAACTAGGCGGCTTCGTCATGACCGCCCGATTGCTCGTCTTGCATACCGATGATGACTTCTCGGGTCATCAAAAACAGTCTCCACGTCGGCTCGGAATTCGCCGAGCAGATGGATCCAATGGAGCTCTCTTCTTTGAACGAGCTCTTGGATCGCATCGCCGCATTGGGATTCGCTACGGACTATGATCAGATCGGGCTTAAACCCGACCAAAGGGAGATTAACTCTCCGCCGATCACCCATCAGATAGCGGTGGTGGAGGAGCAACGTAGCGATTCTTCCTCTATCTTGAGGACAAGCTATGTCCGGATTCCCGAGCTCTCTAAGCCGGATACCCATCTACGGGTGGACATAGCCCAAGCTCTAAACCTAGAATCAGACAGCAGGCCAGACCTATTGGGAAACAAACCAAAGCCCGAACTTTCGAGATCGGAAACTCCGCTGCTCCTGGGTCTCAGATCGGGTCAGGGTTCGGACCTAAATCTACCCACCCACCTAGATATAAGTGATCTTTCCCACATTAGACAAGAGCCCCAAGAAATAGTACATCACTATTGGGCCAGATTCCTCCTTGTAATGAGGAAGGTCAAGGACTGTCGCGAGGAAAATGCAATTTCATTCTTTTGCAAAAATTGCACGGACAAGGGAATCCTCAACGCCATAAGTCACCGTGACATAGCACACTTTGCTGACTTGGCAGCCATAGTACAGAAGTACTGTGTGATGGAAAGCGCCTGGAAAACCCAAACAAAATTCTGGGATCCTCCGGCTCTCACTAAACCCCCCCCCCCCCATCCGAACTAAAAGGGTGTACTCACATAAGTCACCTGATCCAATTACAAAGAAACAAAAGCCCACTACAGGGCGCGGTACTGTACTGGAGGGATGGCTCAACGGGCCATGCAAAATTCACAGTACATCGGATACCATACCAACACAAAGCCTTAGATCATGTTGGGTACTCTGGCAGGTGGCCAAGAGCGGCGAGGATATCCTCATCAACAATACCGCAGGGCACCATCCTGTGGAAAAAAATAGATAGTATTAACAGTCTTCAAGACCTTCACCTCCAATAATAGGCGTAAGCGAGCACTCCACAGCCTCACCGAAGTCTGCCATGTTGCAGCAATAAATCCATGGAGCGATACGACTATCACCTTCAATGCCAGTGACGAACCTAAATTACGAACAGCCCGAGCACCAGCCGCCTTGGTCCTTAGTCCAATTGTGGATGGCTTCCGGCTTACCAAAGTGCTCATGGACGGCGGCAGCGGATTAAACCTCATCTATGAGGAGACTCTTCGAAAAATGGAAATAGACAGAAGCTGCATTGAGCAAAGCAGTACGACCTTCAGAGGAATCATCCCTAGTTGGGAGGCACGATGTGCTGGGAAAATCATACTAGATGTGGTATTCGGCACGCCGGAGAATTATAGGTCCAAAGAAATCACATTCCAAGTGGCCCCATTCAATAGCGGATACCACGCCCTTCTAGGGCGGGAGGCATTCATGATCTTCCAAGCTATACCCCATTATGGGTACATGAAGCTCAAAATGCCCGGGCCTAATGGAATCATCACTCTAGCTAGTGATCCGAACATAACACTCTCCGCCGAAAATAAAACAGTCTCACTGGCCCTCGAGGCGTTAACCAAAGCCCTCGCGGCCGAGGAATTAACTGCGCTGCGCTCCACAGTGGACAGGGATGACGTGATACTCGACAAAAGATCCAAGTCCACCTCTTTAAACCAGCGGATGACATAGTCAAATTCCAAGTCCATCCAACGGACCCTACAAAAACAGCATCCATCAGGGCACAGTTAAACCCCACAGTAGACGCCGCACTACGGGAGTTCTTGTGCGAGAATTGGGACATCTTCGCCTGGCCTCCTTCAGACATGCCAGGAATCCCACGCAGGTTGTCCGAGCATAGCCTTAACATCCTAAAGGCATTCAAGCTGGTCAAGCAAACTCTTCGATGCTTCTCTGAGCCTAAGCGACAAGCCATGGGAGAGGAGCTAGCCAAGTTACTGGAGGCCGGATTCATTCGAGAAATAAAACATCCGGACTGGCTAGCAAACCTGGTGATGGCACCAAAGAAGGACAAATCCTGGCGCCTATGCGTCGACTTCAAGGACCTTAATAAGGCTTGCCTAAAGGATACCTTCCCCCTCCCTCGCATCGATCAAATTATCGACGCTACCGCAGGACACGACTCCGGATGCCATCAAATTAAGATGGCGGAGTCCGATCAAGCCGCAACAGCATTTATCACTCCATACGGCCCTTCTCATTTTAACACCATGCCTTCCGGGCTCAAAAAGCGCGGTGCAACCTATCAACGCATGATTCGAGACATGCTTGGAGACACAGATTGGCAAAACAGTGGAGGCATACGTAGACGATGTGGTCATTAAAACCAGACACGTCGAATCCTTAATAGACGACTTGAGGCTCACATTCGACAATCTCCGAACATACGACATTAAGCTCAACCTGGAAAAATGCGTTTTCGGCGTGCCCGCCGGAAAGCTCTTAGGCTTCATTGTCTCCAACAGAGGAATCGAAGCAAATCCGGCTAAAATCCGAGCTCTCTCACAGTTAGCCATCTCAACAGACCTCAAGCAAATCCAGAAACTAACTGGATGCGCGGCTACCTTAAGCCGCTTCATCTCCCGATTAGGAGAAAAGGCACTGCCTCTTTATCGCCTTCTGCGACGCACCAAACACTTCGAGTGGACGGATGCTGCCACGGCCGGATTAGAAGAAATAAAAGCCGTTTTGGCCACAAACCCAATCTTGGCCGCACCTAACGTCGGCGAACCAATGCTGCTATATATAGCGGCAACACACCAAGTCGTAAGCGTAGTGCTCGTCGTCGAACGAGAGATGGACGGACATAAGTTCCCGCTTCAAAAGCCGGTATACTATGTATCCACTGTCATCACTCCATGCAAATCACGGTACCCACATTATCAAAAGATAGCATATGCGGTCTTCATGGCATCCCGGAAACTACGACACTACTTTCAAGAGTGTTCAATTACGGTGGCCTCTGAAGTGCCACTCAATGACATAATAAACAACCGCGAGGCCACGGGCTGGATTGCTAAATGGGCTATGGAGCTCCTCCCGTTCGACATAATATGCAAACCACAGTGAGCCATAAAGTCAGAAGTACTGGCTGATTTCGTCGCCGAATGGACAAAAGTCAAACTCCCTAAAGAGTACGGCGCGTACTGCAATTGGATTATGCACTTTGACGGCTGGCTGGTCTGGGGGCTGGCATCGTCCTGACGTCCCCACCGGAGATACAGTCCAATACGTACTCCAAATACTATACACAGACTCCAACAACGCGGCAGAATATGAGGCCCTGTTATATGGTCTCCATATGGCAGTCTCAATGGGCATTCAATGCCTGGAGGTGCGTGGGGACTCGAACCTCGCAATATCTCCAATAAATGGAGACTTTGACGCCAAGGATCCAAAAATGGCGGCTTATCGCAATGTCGTCCTCAAAATGTCAGCTCAGTTCGAGGGGCTTGAATTCCACCATGTGGCCTGGGAAAACAATTAGGCGGCGGATATCCTCGCCCGCATCGGCGCTAAGCGCGACCCTGTCCCACCTAATATCTTCTTGGAAAGGCTGTTTAAGCCATCCGTGGTATGGGAAGGGGAGACCGGTTATAATAGTCCGGACCTGGCCACAACAACAGATACTGAACATCTGACATAAATCGGAGGCCCTGCCACCGAAATAACACCTTCCGCCCACGTAATAATGCATGTCATCGCCCCGTGGACAGAACCATTCCTGGCCTACCTAACTAGGAAGGAACTACCCGAGGACCCAAACGAGGCGCGCTGCATTGTGCGGCGGTCTAAAGCCTACAAGGTCCATGAGGGAGAGCTTTATAAGAAAAGCGCTACCGGAGTCCTTCAAAGGTGCATCTCCGAAGAGGAAGGGCGGCAACTTTTGGCAGAATTTCATGCTGGACTTGGTGGCCACCACGCCGCAGCTCGGGCCGTTGTAAGCAAGGCCTTCCGTACAGGTTTCTACTGGCCGACGGCCCAAGCAGACGCACAGGACCTCGTTCAACGTTGCGCCGGTTTCCAGCTTTTTGCAAACTAAAGCCATATGCCGCCTACTGCTCTCCAAACAATCCCCATTACTTGGCCCTTTGCAGTATGGGGGCTTGATATGGTCGGACCCCTCAAAGGGGGAAGCCATAAGAAAAAAATACTTATTGGTCATGGTGGATAAATTCACCAAATGGATAGAAGTCAAACCAGTTAAAACGGCTGAATCCGGACCAGTGATAGACTTCATATCCAGGGTTGTACACCGTTATGGCGTCCCCCACAACATCAGCACTGATAACAGCTCGAACTTTACAGCCGACGAGGTAAAACCTTGGTGCAGGAACATGGGCATCAAGCTCGATTATGCTTATGTCTATCACCCGCAAACTAATGGTCAAGTCGAACGAGCAAACGGTCTTATCATGAGCGGCAATTAACCTAGATTAGTGCGATCCTTGAAGGAATCCGATACGTACTGGGTAGAGGAGCTCGACTCAGTACTATGGGGGCTGCGGACCACGCCGAATCACACTACCGGATACACACTGTTTTTTATGGTGTACGGCGCAGAGGTGGTACTGCCCTGTGACATAATTCATGACTCACCTCGAGTGCGCATGTATGAAGAGAAAGAAGCCGAGCTTGATCGGCAGGACAGTTTGGGCATACGGAGGAGGGCGTGGCGTGGCAAAAGCCCGTTCCGCATTCTATCGACAACGAGCTCGAAGGTATCAAAGGAGAGAATGCGGGCCAAAACTTATAACGTTGGCGAACTCGTTCTCGCCTACCGGAGAAGAAAAGAACAAGCTCAAGCCCAAATGGGAAGGTCCTTCGTTATCGACCAAGTTCTGACCGGTGGAGCGTACCGTCTGCGGGATGCATCAGACAATCGACTCGAGCCAAACCCATGGAACGCAGCCAGACTCCGAAGGTTCTACGCCTAGTGCCGGACTCGGTGTTCGTCTCCTTACCTCTTTCAATTTTTTATATATGTGTTACCTGTCTTTTCTTTCTTTCTTTCTCCCCCTTTTTTCTTCAAGGCCTTAAAAGGCTAAAATGTGTCTTGACTACACAATCTTTACTCGCTGGCTGCGCTCATGATACCTGGGGGCTTCTTATACAGAAGCTTAATATTGCTACATTCCGGGCTCTAGGCCCCAAACATGTGTTACTTTTCACACATACCTTTTTTCGCCATTATATGCATCGATATGACTTATGATTTGGCCAAGCTGGGTTGCCTGGCTCTTGTGTTTATGCCCTATGTTCCCGTTAATTCGGCTAGGGCATAAGGGGAGCACCTCTGTGATTGTTACTGCCGGGTCAGCCGGATGTGTACCTCAGACTGGGTGAAGCCGAAAGCTAGCGTTCTTAAGGAAATATTCGGTTGGTGAACAAAAGACGATTTTTATTTATTGTACTACATGCCCCCAGAAGTTTATATCATGCGTCTCTTTTCGCAGTCCGGACATGTACATTAATGCATGCATACCCAGGGAAAGGAACCCTTAACGGAACTATTATCCCTGGAAGATGTTTCTTACTATCCATGTAATATAACATGGCTAGTTGGGTACTTGTCTATTCACGCACTTATGACCCCTACGCCTGGTTTCCACGCATATCCCGGTTTTTACATAATTGAGCGGGTATTCGGATACACTCCGGACTGTTGGGTCCGGAGGTTGAAGCGAAAGGGTCCGCCATGACAAATGATTTACAATCCGGCTTGGGACAATATATGTCACTTGAAGTACACAGTCACTTAGACTGACTAAATTCTTCTTCTATACCATCCAACAGGTTGTCTAGCCTACAGTCATGTTGAGAATACTTTGCGGCTAATTCTACCTGGTCATAAACCAAACTGACGGGGATCTCTTTCCCTTCAGGCCCCACAGGTCTGACCCCGGCCATGTGGTTCGGGTCAGCCTTGGTATATCGTGTCTTCACCATGGCCCAGGCCTCCCTTACACCTTGTCGGCAGGCTGATATCTTCCATAATCGGAAGCGTAGCCGCTCTTCCTTGAGCTTTTCTACAAGCTCTCTCATGCCTCCTGGCAGGGAGGCGGACGGCCACAAGGCTTGGGCAGTGCCCTGCATCACCTGCTGGACTTGTTCATGCAGTTGTGAGAGCTCTGGCAGAAGATCGCCCGTAGACCCGGGCATCTCCTCCGCGGGATGACCCGTCAGCATACCTACAGATATAACTCTGTCAGCCGATTTCTTCGCCGAACTCTATAAAAGTTCGTTCAAGCACTTACAGAAAATGCCGCATCGAAGCCTCTTATTCTCCTTTACGGAGTCAGCAAGCTAGGCCCGAACATCTTTCAGTTCAACGCTCAGCCAGGTATTGGCGTCTTGGAGATTGTTTTTCTCCCGTCTAACTTGCGTAAGCAGGCGCTCGCCAGCCTTTAGCTGTCGTTGAGCATGTTGCGCATCCGGATTCACTCCGGGAACATCTGCATAATCTATTATTAGATTTGCACGCGTGCCGCATACTACCTGGTACATGACATTCTTTGCAATGAAAACAAGTATTAGCAGATGGGGCCTTCTCGGACTCCTTCACCACGGTAACTGCGGCCTGAAGCTGGGCTTTGCACTCCTCCAGCTCTAGTGACAACTGGGTATTCTTCTCTGTAAGAACCTATGCAAACAATGATCCGTAAATCAGTTGTGCCAACTGTTTCAAGTCTCAGGGACTACTGATATACATAATTATTACATTTCCTTACCCGTATATCTTTGACATACTGTTCCGTGGCTCCGACAAGACCATTTTGAGCAGCTCGGATGTACGCGTCTCCTGAGTTGAAGGCATCGAACGCCTCTTGGGAGAAACAAGCGTCACTGAGTACGGCTCGGCGACGCCTGTGATTCATGGCGCTCTACAGTTCGGAATTTGTGGCGGATAGCCTATCCGCACCCTCTGTAGGAGGAACATCCGGCGTTTGCGCCATGTTAGCGTCCGCCTCTATGTCCGGCTCTGGAGCCCGACTGGTGGAGGCGTGACCGGCAACCTCTCCGGATATAGTCCGGCGAGCGTTTTTCCTACTAGGAAACATGGGCGTTATTATATTTTAAAAGACGACCACCACGGAGCAGGGTTCTCTTTCATACCTCTATGACGGCATCTCAGTCCTGACCGCCTTCCTTTCAAGCCTACCCGGCTTCGGTGCACCTTGTTGGGGAGTCACTGCAGGTTCGGCATGGCGTCTCGAGGGCCTTCCCTGTAAGACACCATATGTGTGCGGTAGGTGAAGTGCAGAAAAAGGGATCCTTCTTGGAAGTTAGGGCTCCAGTTATACTTACATGTGATGCGGGGAGCAGTCCAGGATAATCGGCTATGATGGCCACCAAGGTACCTATCGCATCCCTAGTTTGGTATGACCTAGACTAGCTAGTCATGTGTGCATCATGTTTAAATTTTCAATGAATTTGAAATGGGGACATGTGAAAGCCTCA
This sequence comes from Aegilops longissima, assembly GCA_021605205.1. Lineage (NCBI taxonomy): Eukaryota > Viridiplantae > Streptophyta > Magnoliopsida > Poales > Poaceae > Aegilops > Aegilops longissima. The sequence continues at coordinate 303,062,213 of CM038679.1, read as the reverse complement.
GAAATCATTTATGGAAATGACCAAGATAAAAACTACTTCAAATAGGTCCAAGAAAATCTTCATGTTTCTCTCTGAAAATATTGGCCAGAGGTAAAATTCAAACCAATATCTTTAGGAGCTCATAAATATTTATTTTGGGCATTTGGAGTTAATGCAATAACTATTTGCATTGGATTTATATTTGCGATATACTTAATATAAGTCCAATAATTCTGTAAATTTATGTGGGGCTCTGGACTAGCTCTACTAGCCCACACAATATTTATCACAAGCAGTAAATTTGATTTAGTTTGGAAACAAAATCGAAAACAAATTACAGAAAATAGAAACAACAGAAATGAAAAAAAAGGGAACATGAGCTAACCTAGGAGCCCACTTACCTGGCAGCCCAAGTAGACGGCCAAGCCCACCAGCCGCCGCACCATCTCGAACCTCCTGCCAGTAGGCAGGAGGGCGTGTGCCCGACGTGCGCAGCGCCACCTCCACCATGCCTGCTTCTCCCCTCGACGGTCTAGGCGCTATGGTGGCGCCACGCTACCCCCCACCCGAACCCCCTCGCTCACTCTCCCTCTTCTCTGGCTCTCTCACTCACGCAGACCCGAGCGATGCCGTCGCCGCCACTCGCTGTTGCTACGCCCACCGCAACAGCCTCGCCTCTCCGATGCGTACAAGAGCATCGAAGCGTCTCCCTCGTCCTCTCCGTCAAGCCACGAGACTGCGGATGCCCTGCATCGCCGTCGCCATTCCCGTCTTCAACCTCGGCCGCCCGAGATCGCCGGTGATCGCCTGTCTTCTCCGACGCCTCCCCCGAGCCGCAGGGCACCCCCATGACACCGCTGTGAGCTCCTTCGCTGTTCCCCTTCGCCCCCGTGGTCTCTGCCGTGCCGTAGCCCTGCTCGCCATCGCGCCCGCGAGCGTCTTGCTGCCGGCCATGTCGCCGCTGTGGCCAGGGCCACCGCAGCTCGCGCCCGCGCATGTCACCGCGCTCGACAGCCTCCCAGAAGACCAACTCCGCCGCCCGCAGCTCCTGCTATGCACCGCAGCCCTGTGCTTGAACAGAGCCGTACTCCGGCCGCCGCCTTGCACGACGCTGGCGCCATTCCCGGCCACCCCAGCAACTACCACCACCACTGATGGATGCGTGCTGCCCCTAGCTAGCCTACAATGTGTTTCCGAGCCCCTCCGCCGCGGTTGTCATCGCCGGCGGCTAAACGCCGGCGGGTTGACCATTTTGACCGGCGGGGTTTGACCCTGCTGACGTGGCCGTTGACCGGCCCACATGTCAGCTACACAAACCAGCCATGTGTCATTGACGTGTCGACCCCACGCGTCAGGTTTGACCTTGACTAGCCCCGTTGACCTACTGACATCATGATGATGTCACGATGATGCTGTAAATACATTTTAAATAAATCAGAAATGATTTATTTATTTCAGAAAATGACCTAAACTTCTAAAAATCATAGAAATTCAACCGTAGCTCAGAATGAAATAAGTTATATATGAAAAATTATCAGAAAAATATGTAGAATCTGTTTATGGCATTATAATGCATGTTTGAACAACTTACAGCCACTGTTTATGACAATTTGAATAAATGGCATTTGAAATGCCTTACATGGAGTTTGGATTAGAATCTTGTGTTCAAATCAGCTTCATCAAATTATTACTAGTTGCATTAGTCCAAATCATAGCATATTGCCATGTCATGATCAAGCATCATATTGCGCATTGCATTGATTGTGTTTCCTTTCTGTTGCTGGTGTTTGTCCCCACTCAGCAGACATTGTCCCGAAGATGAGATCAATGACACCGATGAAGAGCTATTACTATCTTTAGAAGTGCCAGGAAAGCAAAACCCCCTTGTTCATTCTGATACAATCCCACTCTCTCGATTCTGCTCTCTTTTACTGCATTAGGACAACAATGATTCATCTATTACTTGCTGCGGTAGTTGAAGCCCTTATCCTCTGCATGACCTGTCATTGCCACAGTAAATAGATGAAACCCACTAGCATGAGTAGGAGTTGTTTGAGCCCTGATGGGCCTACTCATTCATGCTTGTTTGTCGTGCCTGCTATTGCTTAGAGTTGTGTCAGGTTTGATTCATCAGGGATGAATTGGAGGTGTGTGAACATGTCCTACTGTTGAGAGCTAAGTCTGTGAACACGATTTGGTAAAGGTATCGATGAGAGGCCATGTAGGAGTACATGGTGGGTTGTTTCATTGAATCCGTCCTTAGGAACTGAGTTCTGTGTTTGTGATCCATGAACAGCTACTACCATGCATTGGGCCCGAAACCAATGGCCCCTCTCGGCTTCTTAACCACCCTTGTCCTCTGTCCGGGAGTTGCAAGTAGTTTCGTGTTTGTAGTATCTTTGGAGGCTGCATGGCTGACTGAGGGTGGGCTGTGATGCGGTAGGCACGTGGCCGGGTATGCCGGACGCCCATTTGGTGTCGCGGAACCCTGTACACATCGTTCGGGGCCGTATGTGGAAACCTCGGCTGGACTCCCTGTGGATGGAACCTGACTAGGCGATAAACCTGGACTAGAGACTTCAGTGTTTAGGTAGGCCGTGGCCGACACCCTCGTTGGGCTTCCGCTTGAAGGTTGCCGAGTACATGTCGTGTAAGCGGCGGTAAGTGGTGAGAGCGTGTGTGAAGAAGTACACCCCTGCAGGGTTAACATCATCTATTGGAATAGCCATGTCCGCGGTAAAGGACTTCTGGGTTGCCTATAACAGTTCATAGACAAGTGAAAGTGGATACTCTAAAACTCGCAAGATAAGCGTGAGTGCAATGGATGGCCTTCTCGTAGGGAGACGGGAGCGGATCCATAGTGGTGTATTGATATGATGAATACGTGGACTCGTGTGCGCCACCTCAAAAGAGTTACTTGCAGTCATAGATTAGGATAGCCACTGAGTCCAAGCTGGCTTGCTGCAGTCAAACTCCACCACCCCCTTTTGTTGATACTGATGCATATGTAGCTAGTTTTGATGTAAGTCTTGTTGGGTACATTTGTGCTCACGTTTGCCTATTTTATGTTTTGCAGAGAGGTGTCAGTCTCGCTAGTAGTTCCGGCGTGGACTTCCACGTTTAGCTTCTTACCTCAACTACGATCTTGCACCCTTTGGAGGGTCTGGTAGATAGTCAGGCTTCTCAGCCTTTTTCATTTGTAGATGTCTGTACTCAGACATGTTAAGCTTCTGCATGTGCTTCGACTTGTATGCTCTGAATGTTGGGTCATCAGACCCATGTTTTTAATATCTGGCTCTTCGGAGCCTAATGAATAAATACTTGAGCTGTAGAGTCGTGTTGTGATGCCATGTTGTATTTGAACATATCGAGCATATTGTGTGTATGATTGAAATGCTTGGTATGTGTGGGATCCGACATCCTAGTTGTTTATCCTTGGTAGCCTCTCTTATGGGGAAATGTAGTCTTGTGCTTCAATGAGCCATAGTAGTCCGCTACAGCCCGGTTCACCGAAGTCCTGCTAGCCCACCACTACTGCTCCGGAACACTTGACTGACCGGCATGTGATTCACTTCGTTCTGTATCATCTTCGGGAAATGTCACGCGGTGACATCCGAGTCTGCCTAGCCTGCTACAGCCAGTTCACGAAGTCTGTTAGCCCAGTGCTACAGCCCGGATTCGCACGCGCTTTGACCGACATGCTCGATGTTGATTCATGTATGCCTGTCCCCATAAGTTAGTGCCACTTTGGGTTCACGACTAGTCATGTCGGCCCGGGTTCTCTGTCATATGGATGCTAGCGACACTATCATATACGTGAGCCAAAAGGCGCAAACGGTCCTGGGCCATTGTAAGGCGACACCCGTGGGAATACCTTGCGTGAGGCCGCAAAGTGATATGAGGTGTTACCGACTAGATCGATGTGACTTGGAATCAGGGTCCTGACATCTTTGGTATCAGAGCCTGACTGCCTGTAGGATTACCAAGCCAAACCGGTCGAAGTTGAGTCTAGAAATGCTTTAGTTATATAAGGGAATTGATTGTGGAAGGGAACGTAAGGCTCTTTTTACTCCTTTACCTTATGCCCTTCTGATCTGAGTCATCCTCTTCTTTTCTACGGGGATTAAGAACTAGACCTTCTCATCTATCTATTAAGATGACAAGTTACTATGATAGAGACTTATAGGATTGTTGGTTCCAGGCCTCAATTTAGATTCTACTACTTTTAGTATGTTGTCAGTTGAACCAGAACCTTGATATGATGTTGTTAAGTGACTATGCAAATCCTTGTAAATGTCTCAAATCTTTTTCTGAGCATTTACAACCGTTATGCTATCCGAGTCATCCCAGGTTTCTAACTAGTATGATGCATTTGCAAATTCCTTCTTCCCGTTACCAACGTTCCGTTGGGCCAGTTTAACCACACTAATCGGTGAGTTGAGGTACTCTATTGCCTCGACATAATGTTGGAGCTATTATTATGACCCTATGTGTTTTAGGGAGTTACCTAGTAATCTAGCCATGTTTTGTGTTCCCGGTGTGATGATTCTGGCCACCATTCTCGAAAGCATCCCAAGATGCCATTTAGTAGTAGGTATTCTACTCCTGGGTTCTTGACTCGATATTCACCCTACCTAATTCATGTTGATAATGCTTCCTAGTTCCTTTAGGATGTTAGTAACCTTTGCGATAGTCCTCGAGGTCCATGGTATCTCATTCTTCCAATACCATGAACTAGCCAAGGCAGACATTCTCTGAACAAAAGAATCACAATAAGAGTGCTCTCGATGAGTTCTCCGTTCTACATTGTGACTCTGCCAGTCCTACCTTTCTGCATGGATTATCTGGAAGAAATATGTTGAACTTGTTTGGCATACTAAATCTATGCATCCGCAACTGAGAAAACCATATGTTCCTTTGAGTTGTCTCCCTTTATTTGTATTTTGACCCCTGTCTATCAATCGATAGTGAGGACTAGTTGTGCATTTGTGTTATCGATGCCTATTATTTTTGTGGTCCGTCAAGCCATTCTATTCCGGAATGACTAGGAGAAACAAACTCCAGCACCTCATCCATTTCTTGGACTGGTCAAAGTAGTTGTATTCCGCAGATCGAAATGCCAATCCAGCTTTTGTTCTGTTCTACCTCGGAGTATTACCCCCTTATTGTCAGGATTGTCATGAGAATTGCACCATCTCTCATGAATTCTTGACGCAGTGATACTTCTTGCCATCATTTTTCATTCCCCCGTCCCGTGTTATCGCAACTAGGATGCCGACAAGTGAACCATGATGTGTGAAATCAATACTCCTAGCAACCGTGTTGCTTGGTAGTTAATGGACATTAATATCATTCTTAGCGTGTTGGTTATCGAATCACTAGTCTAGGATTGATCGTGCTACCTGAAGGAAATATGCCCTAGAGGCAATAATAAAGTTATTATTTATTTCCTTATATCATGATAAATGTTTATTATTCATGCTAGAATTGTATTCACCGAAAACATAATACATGTGTGAATATATAGACAAACAGTATGTCACTAGTATGCCTCTACTTGACTAGCTTGTTAATCAAAGATGGTTATGTTTCCTAACCATGAACAAGGAGTTGTTATTTGATTAACAAGGTCACATCATTAGTTGAATGATCTGATTGACATGACCCATTCCGTTAGCTTAACACTTGATCGTTTAGTATGTTAATGCTTTCTTCATGACCCATACATGTTCCTGTAACTATGAGATTATGCAACTCCCGTTTACCGGAGGAACACTTTGGGTACTACCAAAGCGTCACTGGAATCGGGTGATTATAAAGGAGTACTACAGGTGTCTCCAAAGGTACTTGTTGGGTTGGCGTATTTCGAGATTAGGTTTTGTCACTCCGATTGTCGGAGAGGTATCTCTAGGCCTTCTCGGTAATACACATCACATAAGCCTTGCAAGCATTGCAACTAAAGAGTTAGTTGTGAGATGATGTATTACGGAACGAGTAAAGAGACTTTCCGGTAACGAGATTAAACTAGGTATTGGATACCGACGATCGAATCTCGGGAAAGTAACATACCGATGACAAAGGGAACAACGTATGTTGTTATGCGGTTTGACCGATAAAGATCTTCGTAGAATATGTAGGAACCAATATGAGCATCCAGGTTCCGCTATTGGTTATTGACCGAGAATAGTTCTAGGTCATGTCTACATAGTTCTCGAACCGTAGGGTCCGCACGCTTAAGGTTTCAATGACGGTTATTATGAGTTTATGTATTTTGATGTACCGAAGGAGTTCGGAGTCCCGGATGTGATCACGGACATGACGAGGAGTCTCGAAATGGTCGAGACATAAAGATTGATATATTGGATGGTTATATTCGGACACGGAAAGGTTCGGAAGTTTCGGAGAAAACCGGAGTGCCGGAGGGTTACGGAACCCCGGGAAGTTATGGGCCTTATTGGGCCAAGAGGGAGAGAGAGGGCTGCACCAGGAGGTGGTGCACCCCCTCCATGGGGAGTCGAATTGGACTAGGAGGGGGGCGCAGCCCCCTTTCCTCTCCTCTCCCTCTTTCCTTCCCCTTCCCTCTTCCTAGTAGGACTAGGAAGGGAGTCCTACTCCTACTAGGAGGAGGACTCCCCCTCCCTAGTGCGCCCCAAGGGCTGGCGGCCTCCCCTTGCTCCTTTATATACGGGGCAGGGGGCACCCTAGAACACACAAGTTGATCTTCGTGATCGTTCCTTAGCCGTGTCGGTGCCCCCTCCACCATATTCCACCTCGGTCATATTGTAGCGGTGCTTAGGCGAAGCCTGCGACGGTAGAACATCAAGATCGTCACCACGCCGTCGTCTTGACGGAACTCCTTCCCCGACGCTTTGCTGGATCGGAGCACTCGGGATCGTCATCGAGCTGAGCGTGTGCCAAGAACTCGGAGGTGCGAGATGCGGTGCTTGGATCGGTCGGATCGTGAAGGCGTCTGACTACATCAACAGCGTTGATATAACGCTTCGCTTCGGTCTCACGAGTGCGTGGACAAACCTCTCCCTCTCGTTGCTATGCCATCACCATGGTCTTGCGTGATCGTAGGAAATTTTTGAAATTACTCGTTCCCCAACAGTGGCATCCGAGCCTAGGTTTTATGCGCGTTGATGTCATATGCACGAGTAGAACACAAGTGAGTTGTGGGCGATACAAGTCATACTACCTACCAGCATGTCATACTTTGGTTCAGCGGTATTGTGAGATGAAGCGGCCGGACCGACATTACGCAGACGCTTACGCGAGACTGGTTTCACCGCTGTGAGCACTCGTTGCTTAAAGGTGGTGGCGGGTGTCTGTCTCTCTCACTTTAGTTGAACCGAGTGTGGCTACGCCCGGTCCTTGAGAAGGTTAAAGCGGAGTCTATTTGACGAAGTATCGTTGTGGTTTTGATGCGACGTAAGAACGGTTCTTGCTCAGCCCGTAGCAGCCACGTAAAACTTGCAACAACAAAGTAGAGGGCGTCTAACTTGTTTTTGCAGGGCATGATGTGATGTGATATGGTCAAGGCGTGATGCTATATTTTATTGTATGAGATGATCATGTTTTGTAACCGAGTTATCGGCAATCGGCAGGAGCCATATGGTTGTCGCTTTATTGTATGAAATGCAAGCGCCATGTAATTGCTTTACTTTATCACTAAGCGGTAGCGATAGTCGTAGAAGCAATAGTTGGCGAGGCGACAACGATGCTACGATGGAGATCAAGGTGTCGCGCGGTGACGATGGTGATCATGGCGGTGCTTTGGAGATGGAGATCACAAGCACAAGATGATGATGGCCATATCATATCACTTATATTGATTGCATGTGATGTTTATCCTTTATGCATCTTATCTTGCTTTGATTGGCGGTAGCATTATAAGATGATCTCTCACTAAAATTATCAAGTAGTGTTCTCCCGAGTATGCACCGTTGCCAAAGTTAAATCGTCGAGACACCACGTGATGATCGGGTGTGATAAGCTCTCGTCCATCTACAGCGGGTGCAAGCCAGTTTTGCACACGCAGAATACTCGAGTTATACTTGACGAGCCTAGCATATGCAGATATGGCCTCGGAACATGGAGACCGAAAGGTCGGCGTGAATCATATAGTAGATATGATCAACATAAGATGTTCACCATTGAAAACTACTCCATCTCACGTGATGATCGGTTATGGTTTAGTTGATTTGGATCACGTGATCACTTAGATGACTAGAGAGATGTCTGTCTAAGTGGGAGTTCTTAAGTAATATGATTAATTGAACTTTAATTTATCATGAACTTAGTCTGGTAGTATTTTGCAAATTATGTTGTAGATCAATAGCTCGCATTGTTGCTTCCCTATGTTTTCATATGTGTTCCTAGAAAATTGTATTGAAAGATGTTAGTAGCAATGATGCGGATTGGATCCGTGATCGAGGTTTATCCTCATTGCTGCAGAAGAATTATGTCCTTAATGCACCGCTAGGTGACAGACCTATTGCAGGAGCAGATGCGGACGTTATGAGCGTTTGGCTAGCTCAATATGATGACTACTTGATAGTTTAGTGCACCATGCTTAACGGCTTAGAATCGGGACTTCAAAGGCGTTTTGAACATCATGGACCATATGAGATGTTCCAGGAATTGAAGTTAATATTTCAAGCAAATACCGAGTTGAGAGATATGAAGTCTCCAACAAGTTCTATAGCTAAAAGATGGAGGAGAATCGCTCAACTAGTGAGCATGTTCTCAGATTATCAGGTACTTCAATCGCTTGAATCAAGTGGGAGTTAATCTTCCGGATAAGATAGTGATTGACAGAATTCTCTAGTCACCATCACTAAGTTACTAGAACTTCGTGATGAACTATAGTATGCAAGGGATGACGAAAACGATTCCCGAGCTCTTCGTGATGTTGAAATCGACGAAGGTAGAAATCAAGAAAGAGCATCAAGTGTTGATGATTGACAAGACCACTAGTCTCAAGGAAAAGGGCAAAGGGAAGAAGGGAACTTCAAGTAGAGCGGCAAGCAAGTTGCTGCTCAAGTGAAGAAGCCCAAGTCGGACCTAAGCACGAGACTAAGTGCTTTTGCTGCAATGAAACTGGTCACTAGAAGCGGAACTACCCCAAGTATTTGGCGGATAAGAAGGATGGCAAAGTGAACAAAGGTATATTTGATATACAAATTATTGATATGTATTTTACTAGTGTTAGTAGCAACCCCTCGGTATTTGATACTGGTTCGGTTGCTAAGAGTAGTAACTCAAACAGGAGTTGCGAATAAGCAGAGACTAGTTGAAGGGAAGTGACGATGAGTGTTGGAAGTAGTTCCAAGATTGATATGATCATCATCGCACACTCCCTATACTTTCGGATTAGTGTTAAACCTAAATAAATGTTATTTGGTGTTTGCGTTGAGCATGAATATGATTTGATCATGTTTATTGCAAAACGGTTATTCATTTAAAGTCAAAGAATAATTGTTGTTCTGCTTAAATGAATAAAACCTTCGATGGTCATACACCCAATGAAAATAGTTTATTGGATCTCGATCGTAGTGATACGCATATTCATAATATTGATGCCAAAAGATGCAAAGTTAATAATGATAGTGCAACTTATTTGTGGCACTTGCCGTTTGGGTCATATCGGTATAAAGCGCATGAAGAAACTCCATAAGGATGGATTTTGGAATCACTTGGTTATGAATCATTTGATGCTTGCGAACCGTGCCTTTTGGGCAAGATGACTAAAACTCCGTTCTCGGAACAATGGGCGAGCAACTGACTTATTGGAAATAATACATCTTGATGTATGGGATCCAATGAGTGTTAAGGCTCACGGCGGTATCGTTATTTTCTGACCTTCACAGATGATTTGAGCAGATATGGGTATATCTTCTTGATGAAACATAAGTCTGAAATAGTTGAAAGGTTCAAAGAATTTCAGAGTGAAGTGGAAAATCATAGTGACAAGAAAATAAGGTTTCTCGATCTGATCGTGGAGACAAATATTTGAGTTCTGAGTTTGGTCTTCAATTAAAACAATGTGGAATAGTTTCACAAATTCATGCCACCTGGAACACCACATCATAATGGTGTGTCCGAACATCATAACCGTACTTTATTGGATATAGTACAATCTATGATGTTTCTTACCGATTTACCACTATCGTTTTGGGGTTATGCATTAGAGACAGCTGCATTCACATAGGGCACCATCTAAATCCATCGAGGCGACACCGTATGAACTATGGTTTAACGATAAACCTAAGTATCGTTTCTTAAAGTTTGGAGTTGTGATGCTTATGTGAAAAGGTTTCACGATAAGCTCGAACCCAAATCGGAGAATGCGTCTTCATAGAATACCCAAAGGCAACTATTGGGTACACCTTCTATCACAGATCCGAAGGCAAGTTTTTGTTGCTAAGATGGATCCTTTCTAGAGAAGAAGTTTCTCTCGAAAGAAGTGAGTGGGAGGAAAGTAGAACTTGATGAGGTAATTGTACCTTCTCCCTTATTGGAAAGTAGTTCATCACGAAATCAGTTCCGGTGATTCCTACACCAATTAGTGAGGAAGTTAATGATGATGATCATGAAACTTCAGATCAAGTTACTACCAAACCTCGTAGGTCTTCGGAGTAAGATCCGCACCAGAGTGGTACGGTAATCCTATTCTAGAAGTCATGTTACTAGACCATGATGAACCTACGAACTATGAGGAAGCGATGATGAGCCCAGATTCGCGAAATGGTTTGAGACCATGAAATCTGAGATGGGATCCATATATGAGAACAAAGTGTGGACTTTGATGGAGTTGCCCGATGATCGGCAAGCCATATTATATAAATGGATCTTCAAGAGGAAGGCAGATCTTGATAGTAGTGTTACTATCTACAAAGTTCGACTTGTCGCAAAAAGGTTTTCGACAAGTTCAAAGTGTTGACTACAAATGAGATTTTCTCAAGCTCAGTGGCGATTCTTAAGTCTGTCCGAATCATGTTAGCAATTGCCACATTTTATGAAATCTGGCAAATGGATGTAAAACTACATTCTTTAATGGATTTATTAAAGAAGAGTTGTATATGATGCAACCAGAAGTTTTGTCAATCCTAAAGGAGCTAACAAAATGTGCAAGCTCCAATGATCCATCTATGGATTGGTGCAAGCATCTCGGAGTTGGAATAAGCGCTTTGATAGTGTGATCAAAGCATATAGTTTTATCTGAGACTTGCGGTGAAGCCTGTATTTACAAGAAAGTGAGTGGGAGCACTACGGCATTTCGATAAGTATATGTGAATGACATATTGTAGATCGGAAATAATGTAGAATTATTCGCAAAGCATAAAGGAGTGTTTAAAAGGAGTTTTTCAAAGAAAGACCTTGGTGAAGCTGCTTACATATTGAGCATTAAGATCTATAGAGATAGATCAAGGCGCTTGATAAGTTTTTCAATGAGTACATACCTTGACAAGATTTTGAAGTAGTTCAAAATGGAGCAGTCAAAGAAAGAGTTCTTGCTGTGTTACAAAGGTGTGAAATTGAGTAAGACTCAAAACCCGCCACGGCAGAAGATAGAAAGAGAATGAAAGTCATTCCCTATGCCTTGGCCATAGGTTCTATAAAGTATGCCATGCTGTGTACCAGATCTATTGTATACCCTGCCTTTGTTTGGCAAGGAGTACAATAGTGATCTAGGAATAGATCATGGACAGCGGTCAAAATTATCCTTAATGGAATAAGGATATGTTTCTCGATTATGGAAGTGATAAAAGGTTCGTCGTAAAGGGTTACGTCGATGCAAGTTTTGACACCGATCTGGATGACTTTAAGTCTCGATCTAGATACATATTGATAGTGGGAGCAATTAGCTAGAGTAGCTCCGTGCAGAGCATTATTGACATAGAGATTTGCAAAATACATACGGATCTGAATGTGGCAGACCCGTTGACTAAGATTCTCTCACAAAGCAAAACATGATCACGCCTTAGTACTCTTTGGGTGTTAATCACATAGCAATGTGAACTAGATTACTGACTCTAGTAAACCCTTTGGGTGTTGGTCACATGTCGATGTGAACTATGGGTGTTAACCACATATAGATGTGAACTATTGATGTTAAATCACATGGCGATGTGATCTAGATTATTGACTCTAGTGCAAGTGGGAGACTGAAGGAAATATGCCCTAGAGGCAATAATAAAGTTATTATTTATTTCCTTATATCATGATAAATGTTTATTATTCATGCTAGAATTGTATTAACCGGAAACATAATACATGTGTGAATATATAGACAAATAGTATGTCACTAGTATGCCTCTACTTGACTAGCTTGTTAATCAAAGATGGTTATGTTTCCTAACCATGAACAAGGAGTTGTTATTTGATTAACAAGGTCACATCATTAGTTGAATGATCTGATTGACATGACCCATTCCGTTAGCTTAACACTTGATCGTTTAGTATGTTAATGCTTTCTTCATGACCCATACATGTTCCTGTAACTATGAGATTATGCAACTCCCGTTTACCGGAGGAACACTTTGGTACTACCAAGCGTCTGGCGAATCGGGTGATTATAAAGGAGTACTACAGGTGTCTCCAAAGGTACTTGTTGGGTTGGCGTATTTGAGATTAGGTTTTGTCACTCCAATTGTCGGAGAGGTATCTCTAGGCCTTCTCGGTAATACACATCACATAAGCCTTGCAAGCATTGCAACTAAAGAGTTAGTTGTGAGATGATGTATTACGGAACGAGTAAAGAGACTTTCCGAAGCGAGATTAAACTAGGTATTGGATACCGACGATCGAATCTCGGGAAAGTAACATACCGATGACAAAGGGAACAACGTATGTTGTTATGCAGTTTGACCGATAAAGATCTTCGTAGAATATGTAGGAACCAATATGAGCATCCAGGTTCCGCTATTGGTTATTGACCGAGAATAGTTCTAGGTCATGTCTACATAGTTCTCGAACCGTAGGGTCCGCACGCTTAAGGTTTCAATGACGGTTATTATGAGTTTATGTATTTTGATGTACCAAGGAGTTCGAGTCCCGGATGTGATCACGGACATGACGAGGAGTCTCGAAATGGTCGAGACATAAAGATTGATATATTGGATGGTTATATTCGGACACCGGAAAGGTTCGGAAGTTTCGGAGAAAACCGGAGTGCCGAGGGTTACGGAACCCCCGGGAAGTTATGGGCCTTATTGGGCCAAGAGGGAGAGAGAGGGCTGCACCAGGAGGTGGTGCCCCCCTCCATGGGGAGTCCGAATTGGACTAGGAGGGGCGCAGCCCCCTTCCTCTCCCTCTCCTCTCTTCCTTCCCCTTCCCTCTTCCTAGTAGGACTAGGAAAGGGAGTCCTACTCCTACTAGGAGGAGGACTCCCCCCTTGGTGCGCGCCCAAGGGCTGGCAGCCCTCCCCTTGCTCCTTTATATACGGGGCGGGGGCACCCTAGAACACACAAGTTGATCTTCGTGATCGTTCCTTAGCCGTGTGCGGTGCCCCCTCCACCATATTCCACCTCGGTCATATTGTAGCGGTGCTTAGGCGAAGCCTGCGACGGTAGAACATCAAGATCGCCACCACCGTCGTCGACGGAACTCCTTCCCGACGCTTTCTTTGGATCGGAGCCCGGGATCGTCATCGAGCTGAGCGTGTGCCAAGAACTCGGAGGTGCGGAGTGCGGTGCTTGGATCGGTCGGATCGTGAAGACGTCTGACTACATCAACAGCGTTGATATAACGCTTCCGCTTTCGGTCTACGAGGGTACGTGGACAAACACTCTCCCCTCTCGTTGCTATGCCATCACCATGGTCTTGCGTGATCGTAGGAAATTTTTTGAAATTACTACGTTCCCCAACACTACCTTGTCCTTATTTCTGGTGCACTCTTGGATCAATGAGTTAGGATTGTGTCAAACCCTCACTCTTTTGATCATATCGTCTTGCCCTGAAAAGCAAGATTGTTCTCGAGCTTAATAACATATCGGTGGTTCGTGATTTTCCGAATATCTTCTCGAAAGTATTACCAGGTTGTTCCCTGACCGCTATGTTAAGTTCGTGATCATGTTGGTTTTTCTCTAAACCAGCCATTCTCCAAGACCTGTGTTGGATACCCCTGAGCTAGTTGGTTAAGCTAAAAAACAACTTGGAGAGTTGGAAGATAAACCCTTGCGTAACTTAACTAGTTCGTTCTATGGGATATCCTTGTGTGTGTGTGTGTGTGTGTGTGTGTGTGTGTGTGTGTGTGTGTGTGTGTGTGTGTGTGTGTGTGTGTGTGTTGAAGGGAGATGATATTTTCATCGATGGTTCCTCGTGACCGGTTGTTGAATCTATCGTCTTGTCCAAACCTTTATTTGAGTGTGGGCTATCATCAAATCAAGTTAGAACCAACGATATTCGTAATATTGTCTTACTCGTGGTTTATCCCTCGGGCATACACCATTACATCCTTTGGTCTGACCAATGCTATCACCGTGTTTACTTAATTATGGAATTCCATCTATATGGAAGCCTGGATGGTTTGTTGTTGAGCCCATTGACAACAATTTCATCTTGTCCATGATTCATGTTTAACATCTAGGTTAGTGTTGGAAACTTTGTAAGCAATGCTTTCGTGTTCCGTTCATGAAGCTTATGATTGGATGGAAGAAGTGACTTCCTCGAATTCATGCGCATTCTATGCAAGTTGCCGCCGTGAATACGAGAAAGATTGTTTTTGCTTCCTCTGGAATCATCCCAAGTTAGTCATGCACGTGCAAAGTGCTCTATGGTTTGATTGGTTGGCCGCCTCCATTCTATATGTGTTTCCTAGCACACCAAGCCACTGAATGACTTGTTCAAGGAGAAGAAGTTCCTTATTAAGAGCATGCCTTATGCAAGGATTTTGATATCCTCCATGATGGTTCCCCACCTGAACTCGATAGTGTTTTATTATAAGACTACTATGTGGCCATTCTTGTCTTGGACAACATGCTCACATGTATGTATCAGAACCAGCTCATGTTTTGGAGCTTTCTATCGTAGTTCATTTCCCGAGAATCTCGCAACATCATCTCGTCGATTTGTGTTGCAAACTTTCTTTTCCAGATAGGTTGTCTGAAATATTCTGTTACCAAGCAGATCTGAATCTCGGGCAGATATGATGGTTGGAACTTTTCCAAGATCTATGATGTAGGTCCCGACAAGGTTGATGTCTGGCCGACACACCTAGCCGGAAGATCTATCATTGTAGTATCTTGATTGAACTATTTTACGATCTTCTCCATGAGGATTTCGTGCGACTTATTCTAGAAGTTGCTCCCTAGGGATCCTTGTGCTCTCAGTTTCCTCGATTATACCATAACCATTCAAACAGTGGAATCACTCTCGTATGTTGAGTTTCTCCCCCGTTACTAGAATCATTCCCATCATTTATATTTTGTTCCCAGCTTGCACCGCCATTGTGCCATCCCCTATGGACTACCTTTCTCAGTAATTAATGATTAGGATCGTCTTCAAAGTGTTCCTACCACAGATTCCATCCATTTCCGATGATAAGCAAAATCATCCATTAAGTTGTCTTCAAAAAGGTAGTCCACATCATCCATTCTAGTCAGGGTATGTCATTCCTTCGAACTCCTTCAAATGATTGCTCGATATTTGCCCTAGGCTAGTATAGAGAATTTTATTGATCTCTGAATCAAAAGTAATTCTTTTTGCCACTGAAAGGATAATTCTATGAGTCATCCTTCTCTAGGGTGTCTTGTTATGGTATCATGGCAACTCAAATCCTCGCTACACTGACAACCGTTCACCACCCTCTTAGGTGTGGAATTGTTGTCTACCTAGTGAATCCTCGTTATCTGTTGCACTCCGTCCCTCTAGATGCGTGCTTCGTGTCTCAGCTCGAGAGATGTTTCTATGTCTCATACCGTGAGCTGATCCTGAGTTGTTTGATCTTCGAGAAGATCGATCCTTCCAGAGTTTCCTTTTCCTCTCGTTGTCATGTTGGCTGGAGTTCTCAGAGCAAGACGTCAAGACAAAGGTGATGATCGAATCAACGTTCTTATGAGGTGCAACTTGGATCATGAAGTTTGTGAGATTTAGTGTCCCCTCTGTCTTCTTACCTCACGTCTTGAATCTCGGGACGAGATTCTTGTTTAGTGGGGGTGAGTTGTCACATCCCTAGTTTTGGTATGACCTAGACTAGCTAGTCATGTGTGCATCATGTTTAAATTTTCAATGAATTTGAAATGGGGACATGTGAAAGCCGCAGAAATCATTTCTGGAAATGACCAAGATAAAAACTGCTTCAAATAGGTCCAAGAAAATGTTCATGTTTCTCTCTGAAAATATTTGCCAGAGGTAAAATTCAAACAAAAATTTTTAGGAGCTCATAAATATTTATTTTGGGCATTTGGAGTTAATGCAATAACTATTTGCATTGGATTTATATTTGCTATATACTTAATATAAGTCCAATAATTCTGTAAATTTATGTGGGGCTCTGGGCTAGCTCTACTAGCCCACACAATATTTATCACAAGCAGTAAATTTGATTTAGTTTGAAAACTAAATCGAAAACAAATTACAGAAAATAGAAACAACAGAAACGAAAAAAGGGAACATGAGCTAACCTAGGAGCCCACTTACCTGGCTGCCCAAGTAGACGGCCCAGCCCACCAGCCACCGCACCATCTTCAACCTCCTGCCAGTAGGCAGGAGGGCGTGTGCCCGACGCGTGCAGCGCCACCTCCACCCTGCCTGCTTCCCCCCTCGACGGTCTAGACGCTCTGGAGGCGCCACGCTCCCCCCCCCCCCGAACCACCTCGCTCACTCTCCCTCTTCTCTGGCTCTCTCAGTCACGCACACCTAAGCGATGTCGTCGCCGCCACTCGCTGTTGCTATGCCCACCACCACAGCCTCGCCTCTCCGACGCATCCAAGAGCATCAAAGCATCTCCCTCGTCCTCTCCATCAAGCCACGAGACTGCGGACGCCCTACATCACCGTCGCCATTGTCATCTTCAACCTCGGCCGCCCGAGATCGCCGGCAATCGCCCGTCTTCTCCGACGCCTCAACCGAGCCGCAGGGCACCCCCACGACACCGCAGTGAGCTCCTTCGGTGTTCCCCTTACCCCTCGTGGTCTCTGCCATGCCGTAGCCCCGTTAGCAGTTACGCCCGCGAGCGTCCCGCCGCGGCCATGTCGCCGCTGTGGCTAGGGCCACCGCAGCTCGTGCCCGCGCATGTCATCGCGCTCGGCAGCCTCCCAAGACCAACTCCGCCGCCCGCAGCTCCTGCTGTGCACCACAGCTCTGTGCTCGAACAGAGCCGTGCTCCGGCCGCCGCCTTGCTCGACGCCGGCGCCATTCCAGGCCACCCCAGCAGCTACCACCACCACCAACGGATGCGCGCTGCCCCTAGCTAGCCGTAGGTCCAAACGGCGCTCAATTCCGTTGATTACAGCGCGTTTCCGGGCCCCTCCGCCGCGATTGTCGTCGCCGGCGGCTAAACGCCGGCGGGTTAACCGTTTTGACCAGCGGGGTTTGACCCTGCTGATGTGGCCGTTGACCGGGCCCACATGTCAGCTACACAAACCAGCCCTGTGTCACTGACGTGTGGACTCCACGCGTCAGGTTTGACCTTGACTAGCCCCGTTGACCTGCTGATGTCATGATGATGTCACGCTGACGTTGTAAATACATTTTAAATAAATCAGAAATGATTTATTTATTTCAAAAAATGACCTAAACTTCTAAAAATCATAAGAAATTCAACCGTAGCTCAGAATGAAATAAGTTATATATGAAAAATTATCAGAAAAATATGAAGAATATGTTTATGGCATTCTCATGCATGTTTGAAAAACTTACAGCCACTGTTTATGACAATTTGAATAAATGGCATTTGAAATGCCTTACATGGAGTTTGGATTTGAATCTTGTGTTCAAATCAGCTTCATCAAATTGTTACTAGTTGCATTAGTCCAAATCATAGCATATTGCCATGTCATGATCATGCATCATATTGCGCATTGCATTGATTCTGTTTCCTTTCTGTTGCCCGTGTTTGTCCCCTCTCAGTAGACCTTGTCCCGAAGATAAGATCGATGACACCGATGAAGAGCTATTACTATCTTCAGAAGTGCCAGGCAAGCAAAACCCCCTTGTTCATTCCGATACAATCCCACTCTCTTGCTCCTACTCTCTTTTACTGCATTAGGACAACAATGATTCATCTGTTACTTGCTGCGGTAGTTGAAGCCCTTATCCTCTGCAGGACCTGTCATTGCCACAGTAAATAGATGAAACCCACTAGCATGAGTAGGAGTTGTTTGAGCCCTGATGTGCCTACTCATTCATGCTTGTTTGTCGTGCCTGCTATTGCTTAGAGTTGTGTCAAGTTTGATTCATCAGGGATGAATTGGAGGTGTGTGAACATGTCCTACTGTTGAGAGCTAAGTCTGTGAACACGATTTGGTAAAGGTATCGATGAGAGGCCATGTAGGAGTACATGGTGGGTTGTTTCATTAAAGCCATCCTTAGGAACTGAGTTCTGTGTTTGTGATCCATGAACAACTACTACCATGCATTGGGCCCGAAACCAATGGACCCTCTCGGCTTCTTAACCACCCTTGTCCTCTGTCCAGGAGTTGCAAGTAGTTTCTGGTGTTTGTAGTATCTTTGGAGGTAAATGCTTGCGCTGACCGAGGGTGGGCTGTGATGCGGTAGGCACGTGGTTGGGTATGCCGGGCGCCCGTTTGGTGTCGCGGAACCCTGTACACATCGTTCGGGGCCGTATGTGGAAACCTCGTCCGGACTCCCTGCGGATGGAACCTGAATAGGTGATAAACCTGGACTAGAGACTTGAGTGTTTAGGTAGGCCATGGCCGACACCCTCGTTGGGCTTCCGCTTGAAGGTTTCCGAGTACATGTCGTGTAAGCGGTGGTAAGTGGGGAGAGCGTGTGTGAAGAAGTACACCCCTGCAGGGTTAACATCATCTATTCAAATAGCCGTGTGTGCGGTAAAGGACTTCTGGGTTGCCTATATTAGTTCATAGACAGGTGAAAGTGGATACTCTAAAACTCGCAAGATAAGCGTGAGTGCTATGGATGGCCTTCTTGTAGGGAGACGAGAGCGGATCCATAGTGGTGTATCGATATGGTGAATATGTGAACTCGTGTGCGCCACCTGAAAAGAGTTACTTGCAGCCATAGTTTAGGATAGCCGCTGAGTCAAAGCTGGCTTGCTGCAGTCAAACTCCACCACCCCCTTTGTTGATACTGATGCATATGTAGCTAGTTCTGATGTAAGTCTTGCTGGGTACATTTGTACTCACTTTTGCCTATTTTATGTTTTGCAGAGAGACGTCAGTCTTGCTAGTAGTTCTGCGTGGGCTTCGACGTTTAGCTTGTTACCTCAACTACGATCTTGCACCCTTGGGAGGGTCTGGTAGATAGTCAGGCTTCTCAGCCTTTTTCATTTGTAGATGTCTGTACTCAGACATGTTAAGCTTCCACATGTGCTTTGACTTGTATGCTCTGAATGTTGGGTCATCAGACCCATGTTTGTAATATCTGGCTCTTCGGAGCCTAATGAATAAATACTTGAGTTGTAGAGTTATGTTGTGATGCCATGTTGTATTTGCACATATCGAGCATATTGTGTGTATGATTGAAATGCTTGGTATGTGTGGGATCCGACAACCTAGTTGTTTATCCTTGGTAGCCTCTCTTATGCGGAAATGTAGTCTTGTGCTTCCATGAGCCATAGTAGTCCGCTACAGCCCGATTCACCGGAGTCCTGCTAGCCCACCACTACTGCTCCGGAACACTTGTGGCGGCATGTGATTCACTTCGTTCTGTATACGTCCTTCGGGAAATGTCACGCGGTGACATCCGGAGTCCTGCATAGCCTGCTACAGCCCGGTTCACCGGAGTCCTATTAGCCTAGTGCTACAGCCCAGATTCGCACGCTGCTGACCGACATGCTCGATGTTGATTCATGTATGCATGTCCCCGTAAGTTAGTGCCACTTTGGGTTCACGATTAGTCATGTCGGCCCGGGTTCTCTGTCATATCGATGCTAGCGACACTATCATATACGTGAGCCAAAAGGCGCAAACGGTCCCGGGCCATGGTAAGGCGACACCCGTGGGAATACCTTGCGTGAGGCCGCAAAGTGATATGAGGTGTTACCGGCTAGATCTATGTGACTTGGAATCGAGGTCCTGACAGTACCGTCACAGCTCAACTGATAGAACATTCTGTCGATGAGCTCCACAAATGTGTCCGGATATTCTTTGAGTCTGGGGTCGAGGGCCCGGTCAGGGTCCTCTGGTTGTGGAGACGGGCTGTGGACCTCCCTGACAGCTTTTCGCGGTTCCTGCTATCAAATAACAAGGTAAATACTTATGACAAAGAATGCGGAAAGGATTGGACTGGAAAGTAGCAGCTCACCCATCTTAGGGGGTTGTACATGGAGAATCCATCATGTGGCTTAATACGGATGAACACATCTTCTTCTCCTTTATACAAATCGGAAAGTATCTTCGCTAGGGCAGCGACGGAGTCCGGACCTTTACGACAGCAGCGGGTGGCATCGTCTTCTCCATTGAAGTGCCACATGGGTTGTCCCCGATATTGAAGTGGCTGCACCCCCCCCCCCTGCATTATACATATGGACATAACCTGGGTTATTGTCAATCCTGATTTGGCCAGCATCTCTATCCGGCCCATCGGGTAAAGCACTTCTCCGTTATCTTCCTCCTGGGGGCTCCGAGGGCGCCAGCTGCGGCGTTTCTTCAAAGGGGCGTTGTCGAACTCAGGAAGGCCCATCCGAATAGGATCTGGAAGGGGGACATCCTCCATATAAAACCACTCTGAAGGCCAGTCTTCGGACGTCTTCTTCGGGGTACCGGACATGTATCCGGTCCCGGCGATGCGCCATATTTCGGCTCCGCCCACTTGATATATTGACTCCTTCTGTGTACGGGGCACGAGGCAGAATAGCCTCTGCCATAGCTCGAAATGAGCTTCGCAACCCAGAAACAGCTCGCAAAGGGCGATGTAGCCAGTGATGTGTAATATGGAAGCGGGGGTAAAGGTATGCAACTGGAGGCCGTAAAACTCTAGGAGCCCGTGGAGGAACAGATGGATTGGAAATCCAAGTCCCCTCAATAAGTAAGGGACAAGGCATACCCGCTCCCACCTGGATGGGTTAGGGAAGCTTTCCGCTTGCTCCCGGCCATTGAAGGTAGCGAGCCCGACTCAAACGGGGACCATATACGCTGGAGAAATCCCTGGGTCTGTAACTCTACTAATTGGCTGTGAGGGACGAAACACTTCTTCCAATCGCCGGGCTTAGGGCTACGGGAGCGAGAGGAGGAGCTGCGATGGCCGGCCATGCTGGAATGGATTTTTTCAGGCGCGCTCTGATGGATACTCGCTGTGGGAGGATGATGTGATCTGGATCTAAGAATCCCCGTCTCTTTAATAGACGGTTTACTCACATGGCTAGGGTGGCAAATGTAAAAATGCCCTGGCTTCTCGCATTCGCTCGACACGTGGAAGATAGCCATTATTAGGCACGGAAGCCAACGAGTGCAACATTTATGGGAAGGCGGACACTACTCAACAGGTACTCAGAATTTGGAGAAGAACCCGCCTTGCAATGTCGAAGACAATCTGCGCGCCGGACTCATCGTCATTGAAGCCTGGTTCAGGAGCTACTGAGGGAGTCCTGGATTAGGGGGTCCTCGGATAGCCGGACTATATACTTTGGCTGGAGTGTTGGACTATGAAGATACAAGATTGAAGACTTCGTCCCGTGTCCGGATGGGACTCTCCTTGGCGTGAAAGGCAAGCTTGGCAATACGGATATGTAGATCCCCTCCCTTGTAACCGACTCTGTGTAACCCTATCCCCCTCCGGTGTCTATATAAACCGGAGGGTTTAGTCCGTACGACAACAACAATCATACCATAGGCTAGCTTCTAGGGTTTAGCCTCTACGATCTCGTGGTAGATCAACTCTTGTAATACTCATATCATCAAGATCATCAAGGGAAGTAGGGTATTACCTCCATGGAGAGGGCCGAACACAGGTAAACATCGTGTCCCCGCCTCCTGTTACCATCCGCCTTAGACGCACAGTTCGGGATCCCCTACCCGAGATCCGCCGGTTTTGACACTGACACCCGGGGTCACTTTCAAGGCGGAGGGCTTCTCCACGCGAGCCATGGAAAAGGGAGGAAGTCGGTCGATCGTCTCCGAGTCGGCTGGTCTTTGCAGTAAAACCAGGTCGACTGCCACCCTTGGACTGACTCGGGAAGGATTATGGCTGGGAAAGAGCTCTTACTCCTCATTTGAATTCCAAGACCCCCACACATCTAAATCACTTTTGTCTTCTCGTCACTCGGATTGGCCTTTTTGACCGACTAGGAGCGACACGTGAAAATGTGCTTGAAGAGGCCCCAGTGTGGTCGACAACCCAACAAATTTTCGCACGGAGACACGAAAACAGCAAGATACACGATGGTGTTGGGGGAAAAGTGGTGAAGTTGTGCCCCAAAGAAGTTCAAGAAAGCTCGGAAAAAAGGGTGTGGAGGCAAAGAAAACCTGCGGTCGATGTGGGTGGCGTGGAGGACGCACTCACCCGCCTGCTGTCGAGGCTCAGTCTCATTCTCCAGGAGCCGCGAGAATCCGCGGGGAATCAGTCCCTCCTGTGCCAGATCGTCGATGTCGTCCTGGCGGATCGTCGACCGGATCCAGTCATCCTGGATCCAGCCACGCGGCAGACCGGACCTCGACGAGGATCCACCCCGGCTGGACTTCTTCCCCTTTGCCTTCACTGTCGCCTTCTTCGCATGCTCCAGGGCCTCCGTCTTCTCTTTCCCCATCGCAGCGGACAGAGCTCGAACGGAGCAGCGGCGCTGGGGCAGGAGCGGATGCAGTGGGGAAAACTGAGAGGAAGGAAGAAGAATGAGGGCGCACTGTTCAAAAAACCCCGAGCCGGCGCCTTATATGGGGTTGCTTCTGAGTAACTGACCTGTGGGACCGGGCGATCTTATCAAATCCAGCAATAGTCGCGCGCGCGATACGTGGCAAAAAAGGTGGCACAGAAATCAAGGCGGCCCTGCCTTTTCCAGCTCGATTACTACGGCCTCCTCCGCCCCGCGCGCTTCCTAAAATTCAAATCCCGCGAGATTCGCGGGCAGCAGAACAACCTGTCAGACGGAAGATCTTCTCCATATTAGCACTCGAAGCTCTTTCAGCAAAAGTTCACTCGACAAAACCAGGAATGGACCATGGCGACTGAAAAAGAAGTTTGTGTCATCACGCTGGTTCTTCGATCCAAACAAGACACACCCGAAGCGCGAAAAGTGAGTCGGAAGTATTTTCAACTCCTTCTCCACTCAAACCCTGATCCATTCAGGGGCTAATGATGAAGCTATCTACCTAGGGGAGGGTCATAGGCCTGACCTAGATACCCTCCCCAAGGACATCACCCTGCAGTCAGAAACGTTCAAAGGATACCATGATCCACTCGACCAGAGACTTTCCACTCGGAAGGATCAATGCCACTCGAACGCGACATAAACCACTTGACACACAGAAGACCTAAAGTCACTCTACTCAGCAACGGTCGGGCATTTACTCTTAGACTTAATAGTCATTTATAGCACTTTACTACGGACGTTACCTGTAACGCTCCTTCTTTATAAACATTGAACCCTGTGTAACATTGGGGAGCTGGGGTCCTGGCGCACTCTATATAAGCCACCCCCCTCCTCTGGGACAAGGGTTCGCACCCCTGTAAACACACATATACATAATCCAGTCAACTGCCTCCGAGCTCCGAGACATAGGGCTTTTACTTCTTCCGAGAAGAGCATAAACTCGTAAAACTTGTGTGTACAACTTCGCCATAGCTAGGATCTTGCCTCTCAATACTTACCCCCTATTCTACTGTCAATCTTAGTACCACGACATCGACTACATTCAATTTTCTTCGGACACGCCAAATAAAAATTGCTTTGCGTCAGCAATAATATTAAGGGGTCATCTCCTTCACACAATCTTCTCGGTACACTTTCTTCTAGAAATGTATCTCTTTCTTCTCTGTAACGCAGATGTTCCTTGGTGAATGTTGTAGGGTGAAACCCTCGAGGGGATCTTTTCACACTTGGAGGGGGGAGAGCAAGAACACACAAGAAAACAAGGAGGAAATCACTCTAACAAACCCAAATAACACATCCACTAGAGTAGCATACAAGAGATCCACAAGAATACATGAACAATTCAAGGAAAATAGCACTAGGGTAAAAATCTTCCCACTAGGTGAGGTCTTGATATCCAAGAGGATCTTCTCCAAGAGGAGGGCTTGCTCTCCAAGAGGAGGTCTAGATCTCCTAGAGGAGGAAGATGAGCAAACCTCTCTTTGTCTATGTAATACATTGCTAACCTCTCCAATGAGCTAGGGAAAGAGTTTATATAGCCTAGGGGCGAAATATGAGGGAGAGAGGGGTACAAGGGTCAAAGTCCATAAAATGCACGCAGGCATGCGGAGCAGTCTGGGCACCCAGGGTAAAGTGGCCCGGGCACCCGGAGGTGGTGCGGCTGTAGGTGGCCGGGCACTCGGGGCTGAAGGGCCGGGCACCCGGACCGGTCAGGGGCCGGCTGTAGGTGGGCCGGGCACCCCGAGGTTCCAAGCCCGGGAACCTGGGGTGGCGCCAGGAGTCTGGAGGCGGGAGGCCGGGCACCCGGGGCATGGCTGGCGGCTATAGGCGGAAGGGCCGGGCACCCGGGGTCGGCTGGGGCAGCTCCCAGGGAGGGGCCAGGCACCCAGGGCGGGCAGGGGCCGCGCCCAGGTTGAGGCCGGGCACCCGGGGCCAAAGTGACCAGGCACCCAGAGTGTCCAGGACCTCCCCTTCTTCGTCCTTCTCGCTCCTTTCTTCCTTCTCCTCCTCCATAGCTGCTTGTACCTTCGTCCTTGCTTCTTGACGGACTTCTTCTTGATACCTGAGCATGTACAACACTTTCGTTTGAGGTAGGACCCAACTCTCGTGTGTATTCGAACGGAGCTCGAAGAGGAAGGAGTTAACTTCGTTCTCGATGGCGCATGCATGAGCTCTTATCATTGGTCCTCTCGGTCTTGAGGTGGTGATGGAGTGTCACTACAAAAAAAATACACTTCCGTGATGATACGTGTTTGTCACAGTAGGTCACGTTTTCTGTCATGCATGTACATCCATGACAATTTTATGACAGAATCAAGATAGTCATACCTGTGCTGTCGTAGAGGTGTTCCATGACATTACCAAAATTATCATCACGGAAGTGTCTACTTCCATGACGATAAATCGCGCGTCATAGAAGTGCTTTCGTCAAAGGTGATCGACATGTGGCATCCACCGTAACGGGATGACGTTAAGCTATCGGGTCCGTTTTTGGATCCGATAACCCATTAACAGCCCGGGCCAATGGGAATTTCCACGTGTAAAATTCTGATTAGCCGGAGGAAACATGAGTCAGCTTATCAGTGGGTTAGATAGGCACCTATGATATGTCGACACGTGTGACGGCCCACCACTGGCCCATTTAGCTTACAAAGACCGGCCCGTTTGACTTGGTCAAAAGATAGCGGGCTAGCCCATGAAAATCGTGTTAACGGTCTCTTCGCAAATAGCCCATTTTACGGCCCGGTAACTCACGGCCCGTCAGGGCCTGCACGAAAACGGCCCAACAACATCATGTTGGTCGTCAAATACAACACCAGCCCGTTTCACTTTCAGCCCATGTATGGCCCACGACGTATTTTGGCCCATATGAGGCCTTCATATCTTTAGGCCCTTTAGAGGCCCACGGTGACCCTAGCCCATAATGAACAGTAAATTTCTTTGTACCCGTTAACGGCCCATGATTCACATGGGCTATTTCCAGCCCGTGTTAGCTTTCGGCCTACTGACGGCCCATACATTCTTGGGCTCCTTTCCGGCCCTCGATTACTTCTGGCCCATTACTGGCTTGTTCCCCTAATGGGCCAAATTCGGCCTGTGGCAAGAGTCAGCCCGTTTCGGGCCTGTTAACCCGTTGCACCGTTTCCAGCCCATCCTATATTCTTGCCCATTAACGACCCGTTATGCCTGTGACAGAATTAAGCCTTTGCTGTCCTCCGGCCTGTTAACGGCTCGTTATCGTGCTGGGCCGATACCAATTACGCCCGTTTACGACCCATGTAGACCCATTTATCCGATGGCCCGAGGCCCATCGATTCTACGGCCGTGTTGGAGGCCCATTTAAAGACGGCCCATAGGAGGCCCATGGATCCTACGGCCCGTAGCAGGGTCAAGGTTACCACGGTCCGTATATGGCCCGTGGTTGTTGCAGCCAGTAGCAAACCAGGGAAAAAGAAGACTAGGCAATAAATAAGCCCGAAATTAACGCTAGGATATTAAGGTGATTGCACAGATTACATCCACTGGGAATCAAAGATCACCACCAGTGCAAATATAGGGAACACCCTACACTATACAAAACTGGCTTGCTATTTTCTTCAGCCGGTGGCTGGACGTTAAGAACAAATTTTATATCGCAACAAAACAATTTACAACTATAAAACAAAAGGAAGGTTGGCATAAAGTTAACGATCCGCGGATAAATGCACCACCGAAGTTGAAGCTCATTCATTTGACTGGTATTACGTTTTCATCTTTGTATTGTCGATGGAGCACCATAACCTTTGCCTTCATTTCTCCCAGGCTCCTGAAGAACATAGCAAATGTATGATAGTATGGTTTCAAAACCATGCATATCTTGATGACATCGAACAGTGTTTGTCCTTGTTTCACAAAGGGTCTCTATTAGGGAACAGACTTGTGTCTGGAGCGCAGATATAACATTGTTTTGAGCTTGCATATCTTGATCATGAGGCAGCTTGGACGAGATTGCCTTAACAACCAACCCAGTATTACGCAGGAGCGTGCTTTTGGCACTGTTAGTGGACAGGTACTGACCCACTGCAGCAAGAGCTGACATTGCGGTTATAGTTGCCTTGCCACCTTCAGAAGGTGGCGGTTTCGCCATTTTTTCCATAGCTTACTGAAAAGTTGAGTTTTTACATTACTAGTACCAGAATAGAAGATATTAAGGAGGCAGCAAAACCAAACAAAATAGCTTTGGTCTATATACGGAACTTATTCTGGTGAACCCATGTAAAATATTAGTTGTATTTTACTGCAAAGTACATAATAAAACCAGGTTCCAAACATATGACCATGTACCATGGCTAATGTATTGTCTATTTCTTCACATTGTATTGACAGCTAAGGATAAAGAG
Organism: Aegilops longissima; assembly: GCA_021605205.1. Lineage (NCBI taxonomy): Eukaryota > Viridiplantae > Streptophyta > Magnoliopsida > Poales > Poaceae > Aegilops > Aegilops longissima. The sequence continues at coordinate 303,034,904 of CM038679.1, read as the reverse complement.
ACAAAGTTTATAATACGGTAAGCATAGTATGACATCATTCATATCACAAAACAACTGAGAATAGACAAACATGCAATTGTAATGTTGTGTGGGCAAGTCCAGCACGGAACTAGATTACAGGTCAAGATCAAAGGAATATCACTCCTCTCTTTTAAACCTTGTAAGGTGCAATGATACGCTAAGACAATTGTGTATAAAATTGAAAAGAGTAATAGACATTGGCTGCAAACCATGCAGTTCAAGGCACAAGTCAGAGTAAGTAGTAGTTAGAAGGCATGAGGATTAAGGACTTACAACAATGGCTTTGATGGTGTAGTCATGCCCTTCGTCTTCTTTGGTGTGACGGTCCTTGAAGATTTCCATAGCATTTGGTTGGTACTTTTTGGTACTTGCGGGATTTCCTCTGCATTTGGAACAAGTCAATATAGATCGATAATATGGTACAGTGAAAAGAGTGGAGCGAAGCTAATTACAAGAGCCTCGCGATCGCAATATAGCTACGAGATCACGTAAATGCATTGGATTTTCACTTTCGTACGGTTGGCCTTGTTCTTTGAACAGTTCACCTACAAGAAGATAGATTTTTGTGGCACATGCGCAAATAGGACTTCATGTGATCTGATCACATCTATATAATGTACCTGATACTTAGGATCAGACCAGTGTTTAACGAGGCCTCTCCATTCTTCATCCGATATATTTTCCACTTGAGATGTTTGGGCAAGTTCACTGTTAGCCTTGCCTTCAAAGTGAGTTTTCCTCAAGTTATCGACATCTTGTCATGAGCAGACTTGAAAACATGGGTGCAAGCTTGTCTAGTTGCATCATCTTGGCTATCGAACTTGAACCTCATCTGTTGAAAACTATGGGAGTCTCATTATCAGCAACCTAGAAAGTATTGGACAGAGCAAGACGATATTATTAGTTTCCATACATAACCATACTTATAGATAAATGGTCGAGGAAGGTGTTGAACTGGTTTCGTCTTTGTCATTCATGTACTGAATCCATGTTGGGAGGATACGTACATGACACGTAACGGCAACCGCTGCCTCTAATACTAACTTGGCTGACTCTGTAGCATCACGTGGCCTTTTTAAACCTGCCTCAAAATGGATCTCCATTCTTCCTCCTCTAGATTTATTTAACCTATCGAGCATTATCCCTGATGTTTGTTTCCTCTTGCGCCTAGGTGCTAGTCCAACAACGAAAATAGGAATTGTTAGTGTACATCAAACTGCGAGACTACATATAAAGAAGCATGCAACTGTAACTTGACTCCAGCAACTACCTTCTTGCTGTTGAAACTCACAAAGTTCATCTGATCTTGCCAACTCATCTTGTGTCAAGAGTGCTTCGGAAGTAGTGTCAGGTGGCAAGGGAGCTTGGGAATGTGCTGCTAGCTGAGTTGACCAGGGAGTAAATCGTGCAGCTGGTGGTACTGTGGAAGGTGTTGCAACAACTAGGGCTATCTCTGCTTGTTTGGTGGCAGCTATTTGTTTCTGTTTGGCTTGTTTTGCAGCTCGTGTAGCACGGGATACCCTATCGGTACAATTTTCCACTGGATTTTGACCTTCTATTGCACCATCAGTACCAATAGAATCTGCAGGATTCTTCCACCTATTTCCCTGTCATTCTGTGTTGTTTCCTCTTTCTCTGTGCCATGTTAAGTCAAGCCGACAAGAAAAACGAACAACAATTTAGTTCTTCAGAACAAATTGATGCGTGATACAGACGAACTGAACTTTGATGTTAGACAACCACATGATAGGAGGATGTAATATGTACGAAAAACAAGACAGCATGAGATAACCAGAACTATGATATGTAAACTAAGCAGAAGACATTTCACTAAATTAGAAGCAATGCAATGGAAGGTAGACACCATATGAAAGATGCTACAAATATCGCTCTGCCAAGTTAACAATATCACACTGCCAAGCTAGAGAAAGCACCTCGGATGCCGGTTTTGCCGGAAGACCGCCATCAGTCCCTGCCTTATTTTTTTCCTTCCTCTTTCTTAATTGTATTGCCTTGTCTAGTCAAACCCACAAGAAAAATGAATAAAAATTCGTTTTTCAGAATCATTGATGCAGGATGCTGACGAGCACTACTTTAATGTAAGGCGACCGCATGATAGGACGATTGAATGTGTAAGGAAAAAAGGACAGCATTGCATATTCACAGATATGATGTGTAAACTAAGGAGAAGGCATTTCAACAAATTAGATGCAATGAAAGTTAGACACCATATGAAAGATGCAACTAATATCACTCTACCAAGTTAAAATTGTCTCGTCATAAGTGCCATTTCAACAAATTAGAAGTAGTGCAAGCTAGAAAAGAATGCGAGATGTAACCTATATCACACTCCCATGTCAAACCTGTCTTATGATAAGTGAGTGTTGCAGGTTACACAACAGTAGTACTTTGATGTAAGAACATGATGTGATAGACATATATTGTATGTTCTAGAAACAGGAACATGTGTGTTAGTCACAAGTATAATGTGTAAAGTAAGCAGATGAAATTCAACAAAATTAGAAGCAATACAAGCTAGACATCATGCATAACATGCAACCACATATAACAGTGCCAAGTTAGGAGCACCTGTGATGGTGCAATAGGTGAGACGTGCCCATCACCAACACAGCTACGTTGAGTGTCTATGCATTTGTTGTCTTGGAAATCATGTTGGGGGGGATGGAGGAGTAGAATCTGTAGAGGCCCTCCGTTCGGAAGGAGCACCTTCATCCGCTGCCTTGCTAACTTCCTTCCGCATTATTGATTTTGAATTGTCAAGTAAAATGAAAAAAAGAAATAAAATTCACTCTTTAGAACTCATTCGTGCATGATACTGACAATCACTACTTTGATGTAAGGCAAACACATGATTCCAGGATGGAATAATACGAAAAACAGGACGGCATGGCATATTCACAACTGTTTGTGTAAACTAAGTAGAAACCATTTCAACAAATAAGAAGCAATGCAAGCTAGACACCACATGAAAGATGAAACCAATATGACTCTGCCAAGTTAAAAGCGTCCCATCATAAATGGCATTTCAATAAATTAGATGCGGCGCATGCTATAAATCATATGAAAGATGCAACTAATATCACACTGCATATACTGAAGGTGTCTCGTCATATTTATTTATGCGGGATACAAAAAAAACAATAGTTTTATGTAAGGACATGCTTGATAGACAGATGTACTATGTACTAAAAACAGGAAGGCATGTCACATTAACAGGTATAATGTATAAACTAAGCAGAATAGCACATGCAATTTAACCACATTAGAAGAATTACAATCTAGACACCATATGCAACATGCAACCACATATCACGCTGCCAAGTTAGAGCAAGCACCTGCGATGCTAGTGTAGGGGAAATGTGGTAATCAACTATAGAGCTACATTCACTATCTTCATCTAGCCTTGCTATTTCTTGAAAATCATGTGGGGAGGCTGACGTTGCCTTCTTTAAATGAGGATCTTTTATCACGATAGTCCTTGGCTTTGTTGCCTCATCATAAGTGATTGATGAGGATACACAAGAACATTAGTTTGATGTAAGAACATGGTTAATAGACAGATGTACTAGTATGTACCAAAAATAGGAAGGCGTGTCATATTCAAAGGTATAGTCTGTAAGCTAAGCAGATGCAATTTAACCAAATTGGAAGCAATACAAGCTAGACATCCAGCTGGAGTGGTGAGCATGATCATCTAGGACACGAGAGCACGGTGGGAGGCGGGTTGCCGCCACCATCGTGGCTTTTAGTTGGCTTCGGGTGATGCATGTTTGTCTTGGGCTTGTCCTTGGCTCGGCCGATGCCTACGACTAACTATTTGTCTTCGGTGCTCCCGGGATGGTGGTTCATGTAAAAAATATCTTTCCTTATCTTGATAAAGACCAACTTCGGACTTTCTAATACAAGATAGACACCATATGCAACATGCAACCACATATGACACCGTGAAGTTAAAGCAAGCACCTGGGATGGTGGTTCACGGCGAGCGAGATCATCAGCTCCAGAGCTATGTTCCCCTTCTCCATCTGCTGACACTACACCCTTTAAAGTCTTGAAACGTGTCTGGCCTAGCCACGTACCATGCTGGAGCGACTTCTCTCTTCTCTTTTCTGCCTCTGTCAAGGCAGGGTCTGAAATACCCTTGCATAAAAACACAATAGTGAGAGTATGGGTGAAGTGTGTGGAGAACTAATGCACTGTGAAAGTAGCACATAGCAGGTGGCTGAAAAATAAATGACAGGAGACATATGATAGCTCTACAACATTGCATGGCAAACAAAATTAGATTCTACTCCGTATGATTTTGTAATGTATGAGCACAGGAAATGCAGGTACTCCTCCAGCACACCACCACATGTGGTCCTATCAAGATAACAGTGCACTGAAAATAAATAGGTCAGTCGATTTTTTTTATGAATCGTCCAATCTATAAGGAACAGGCACATGGCCTTCGTCTGCCTCCCGCCAGTCACTCTTATCGAGCTTTCTCGAATCACCAGCGACCACCGGCCCAAACCCCTGCCTCCGCCGCCCCGCCCTCCCCTCAACCTCACACCACCGTCGTGCTTGGCAGCGCCCCCCGGCCATCCCTTTAATCCCGGCTGACCTCCAGATCGGGTGCCAGTAGCTCTAGGCCCCACAGGCCCCTAAGATAAACACTGAGGCGCTGCTTCCCCGGCGTAATAGGCGGACTAGCGCCTGTTACTCCGGGGAATGCTTCCGTTAATTGGGAATCAACTGACCAGGAATTGAAATCTAGGGGGCGACGGACCTCTAGCTAAGGTGAAATAGTATATGAGGAGAAACCATGTGCATCGCGAGTAACTAGGAACATCTAGTATCAAGAAGAAGCGGTCAACTAGTGTCTTCTGTGGGATGAATACCATGCAAGAAGACATGTAAGATTGGCACGAATAAGGGAAGAGGAGTACCATTTTTGGTTGTCGGTGTGGTCGCCTCCTCATGTCGCACCGAGCTTCTTCTATTTACCGGGGAAACCGATGTTTTGGAGGAGGGTGCAGGCTTGGACAAAACCATGGCCAAATTGTTGACTGTGTTGCCATGGCCGTATGTCGGCAGAGGGGAAGCAGATCCGAGGCGGCGAAGGACGGCGTAGCAGGAACATCTCCGATGCGGTGGACGGTGGCGAAGTTGGAGTGGCAGCGGTGAGGCGCAGGACGGCGTGGTTGAACTGGCTCGGGTACAGACGGCTCGGCCTCGGCTTCAACTACTAGCCGTGGAGGGCATTGCGGTTGAGGTTGTAGTGGATGACGATGTCGGGGTATCGACTCCGGCGTGATGGAGGAGGGTGGCGGTTGATGGGTGGGATGGGGTGGCGGACAGAGGACGGAGGACGCCGGGGTTTCTCGGCTGGTGGAGAGGTAGTTTTGGCGCCCACGAGTCTGAATGGGGAATCAAGCAGGCGGGCGGGGGAGTTAAGGAGAACCATGTTTGGTGGGGGGCGCTTGTCTTTGGCTTTTTGAACAGATGGGGCGCTTGTTTGAAATTTGGGAAAGTACAAACTTTACCCCCTCTTAAATTCGGACCCTCTTGCGGGTGGGGTAGGATGGTAATCCCAGGTGTCCCAAATAGTGGGCGGGAGCGATTTCGGCCGCGCGCATGTGTTCTTAGGCGGCCATTGTGTAGATGAAGCTACAAACCCACCCTAGTTTAGACCTTTGGACGTAGGGCCGGCAGGTTTCACGGGTCGGAGTTAGAAAAGTAATTTCCTTCTACTACCAAACATTGGTCTCACGCGGTTTCGGGCGAGTAGAGGCTCTTTTGGCGCTTCGTTCAAAATTTTGAAACAGAAGCATTCATGTTTAGAGTATTGTTGAACTTTGAGGACTGACCTAAATAGACAACGTTAAATTTGACCTTGCATGTTTGAAAACCTCATTAAATTATCAGCTTCTTTTTGAAATTTTGACACTTGAAAATCCTATAACTATGATTATTTTGGAATGGAGGAGCTAAATTTGAATCTATTTTGTACACGACTATATATGCTATTATGTACAAAATCAGAGCAAAGATTGGTGCCCCATAACTTAGGTATGATTTACAAATGCCATGATATCGAATTAAAATAATTGAATGGACTTCATGTTGAATTCGATTTTTTAAACCACCTTAAGTTGAATTCAAATGTATGCTAGTTCATAGCTAGCTATTTATAATGTTGATTGTGTAACTTTCGTATGTATAATGTGCTTTACACGCACAACATGAACTATACTCGCGTTTATATTCGATTGCTAAAGTGATGCATTGTCTGGAGTTCAAAATACTAACTATGTGGATCAATTATGTCGAATAATAACATAAACATGCTCAAATTCGATAGAATCTAGATGTCTGATGGATCAATGACCGTTCCTTATGTGAATTGCAAATATCATGATCCCATCCTAATATTTGGATACAATTTATATCTTTAATCAATGTGTACATCAGTCTTTTATGTGTAGTTTCACTCTCCATCGGTGGTCTCTCACACATGCTCACATACTCTCTCCCGAGGTGTCTTTCTCGCAGACATGCTCTCGATATAACCCTCCTCCCTCTCGTAACCATTTACGACTGTTTTCACTAAGCGAGGAGTCTGGATTAGGGGTGACGGATAGCGGACTATGACCTTTGGCGGACTCTGGACCATGAAGATACAAGATTGAAGACTTAGTCCCGTGTCGGGATGGGACTTTCCTTGGCGTGGAAGGCAAGCTTGGCGTCTGGATATGTAGATATCCTACCATTGTGCGGACTCTGTGTAACCCTAACCCTATTCGGTGTCTATATAAACCGGAGGGTTTTAGTCCGTAGGAAGAACAACAATCATACCATAGGCTAGCTTCTAGGGTTTAGCCTCTCTGATCTCGTGGTAGATCTACTCTTGTACTACCCATATCATCAATATTAATCAAGCAGGAGTAGGGTTTTACCTCCATCGAGAGGGCGAACACTGGGTAAAAACATTGTGTCCCTTGTCTCCTGTTACCATCTTCCTAGGCATACGATTCGGGACCCCCTACCGAGATCCGCTGGTTTGACACCGACATTGGTGCTTTCATTGAGAGTTCCTCGTGTAAATCGCCATCGGGAAGGATGCATCATCCGTCTTTAAAGACAACACTGTTGCTAAAGAAGCTTTGGCTGTCGGCCAAACTCTCCGGCTAAGCGGTTTTCTTATGACGCTGTTTGGCGCCGCAAGCGATGACTTCTCGGGTCGTCGAAAGCAACCTTCACGTTAACTTCGGGCTCGCGAGCGGTTAGATCGATGGAGCTCTCTTCTGAAGCGAGCTCTTGGATCGCATCGCCGCCTGCATGGGAGTCGCTACAGACTATGATCAGATTGGGCCTAAACCCGATCTGAGAGGTCTCAACTCTCCCCAGGTTACCCACCACGTTGCTGTGGTGGAGGAACAATCTGGCGACCCTTCTTCTATCTTAAGGACTAGCTCGTCCGGATTCCCAATCCCTCCATGCGGATTCCAGCGGAGGAGAGGGCGTCCTCAAGCCACGAACCTAAAGTCGAGGCAGCGGGCTAGATTCATTGGACAACATCCAAGAATCCAAGTTTCCAAGTTCGGAGCTCCTTGGCCCTTAAGTCTCAGATTAGGCGTGATTCGGTTTAATTCCACCGCCCACCCAAACATGAACAACCTATCTCAAATTCGGCAAGAGCCCTTGAAACAATACACCATTCTTGGACAGATTCCTCCTGGTTATGGGCGATGTCGGTGTCAAAACCAGCGGATCTCGGGTAGGGGTCCCGAGCTGTGCGTCTAGGCGGATGGTAACAGGAGACAAGGGACGATGTTTACCAGGTTCGAGGCCCTCTTGATGGAGGTAAAACCCTACGTCCTGCTTGATTGATATTGATATTGTGGATGTTTACAAGAGTGGATCTACCACGAGATCAAGGAGGCTAAACCTAGAAGCTAGCCTATGGTATGATTGTAAGGTTGTTGTGATTGTAGTCCTACGGACTAAAGCCATCCGGTTTATATAGACACGGAGGGCTAGGGTTACATAGAGTCGGTTACAATGGTAGGAGATCTACATATCCGTATCGCCAAGCTTGCCTTCCGCCAAAGAAAGTCCCATCCGGACAGGGGTGAAGTATTCAATCTTGTATCTTCATAGTCTTGGAGTCCGATCGATGATGATAGTCCGGCCGATGATAGTCCGGCCTATGATGGTAGTCCGGCAGTCCGGACACCCCCTAATCCGGGACTCCCTCAGTAGCCCCTGAACCAGGCTTCAATGACGATAAGTCCGGCGTGTATATTGCTTGGCATTGCAAGGCAGGTTCCTCCTCCAAATGATAGAAGATTGTGAACACCAGGATAGTGTCCGGCTCTGCAAAATAAATTCCACATTCCACCGTAGAGAGAATAATAATATATACATGAGTTCAATCTGCTGACATTTTCCGTGGCATGACGTCACACCACTACCAAGCCATTACTCAAATTGTTTTTTACTTTACCACCTTAGCGCATTTAGCGAAGCGGTTTCCTTAACACGTCTTGTCGAGTAGAGATCGTGTTTCCCTTAATCAAGGATTCTCATCAATACGGGCGTGGGTAACCCAACCGTGTCATTGATGGTGGCGCTTGGGAGATAAGCGGGTTTTACCGGGCGGTGGGGGCGCGTAAGACTTCGCCGCCCATATAAGGGATAAGGATTCACCTTCTCACCTCGCCTTCTTCCTCCTTTGCTTATCCATCTCCTTTTCGAGCTCCAGCACCCAAGTTTGCGCATCTCGTCTCAACCTTCTCCGACCATGTCGGGCGGGAGGTAAATGGTTGGCCTCCACCGTTAAGGAGGAGCAAATCGCCAAACTAGCGGCGCGGATACCTCTCGGCGACATCGCGCACCGGCTGCCCGACGAGGCAGCTCATCCCCACCCAGGCCCCATGAGAGGTTGTCTTTCTTTCCCACTTCCTCCGCGGATTTGGGCTTTCCACTTCACCCCTTTGTCAGGGGCTCATGTTCTACTACGGCCTGGATTTCCATGATCTGGCGCGAACTTCATCCTCAACATCTCGGCGTTTATCGTCGTGTGCGAAACCTTCCTCGCATCCAGCCCCACTTGACTTGTGGCTCAAGACCTTCAATGTCAAGCGAAGGTAGTGAAGGGCATTCAAGCGGAGTGTGGTGGCGCCATGTTGGGCAAAATGCCCAACGTCCTTTGGTTGAAGGGCCTTCGTGGAATCCGTTAAGGGGTGGCAATCGGGGTGGTTCTACATCACCGAGCAGCGTGACCCTAAATGGGCGGCCCCGAGTTTAGATCTGGTATCCCCACGCAGCTCACCTCATGGAAAGAAGGGCTTGCTGTGGGGTAGTTTGAAGGAGGCGACGGGACTCCAAGCTGTATCAAGAAGCTGGTGAAGAAGCTCGGGCTGGTTAACGTGGTCAAGTCATGCTCGTCGCGGATTCTCCCATGCCAAGCGGGCATTCAATCTATGGGAGTTTGATCCGGAACAGCACCGGGCGCTGAACAAGCTCTTGACACAACGTCTGAAGGCGCTGGAAGGTGCTGTTCAAGGCGCAAGCCCCGCATCCATGACGAAGATCGCATGATTTCGCTCATGGCCTTGGTGGCAGGTAAGTGATTCTACCCTTTATGGGACACTTATTTTCATAGTTTGACTCTATCGGGTTTTAATTTCCCTTTTCCTTTGACAGGACTGGATGAAGAAGGCGGGCAGATTACTGTCCGGCTCCTATGCCGAGAAAATCCGATGAGCCGCTCGTCTAGCGAGGCTGCTGGTTCCGGCACATGCGTGGTGCGGAGAAGAAAACCAGAAGGAGGCCATGGGTGCTCGAAAGAGTGCCCGTTTTCAGGTGTCAAGCGACTCCGGGCGGACTCCTCCCGAAAATGAGGAGGAGGAAGAGGACTCTCTCTCGGAGGAGAGAGAGAAGAAGGAAGGCTTCCCCAGCAGGGGAGGCGAAGGGTCAGAGGGAAGGACTATTCCCGGACAGCTCCGCCAACATCAACGTTGGCGAGGAAGAATAGCCTTCAAGGGCCAGGCCTCGGCGAGATCGTAAGTATCCGGATTCTGAATGATTTATAATTTCTTTTCTGCGTCACATAGTGTCATTCTAATGCCGCATGCTGCACGTAGTCCGGCGGTGATGATCTCCCGCTTCATCGGCGGGTCGTTGGCTTCGTCGGATGTAGACTCCATCCCGACCACCTCCACCCTCGCGACACCGAGGGCGCGAGTGGGATCCCGAAGGACCCATCGGGGAGACTCGGGCGCCACAAAGCGTCCTCCGGACTTCGCGCGGACTCCTAGCAGAACCCGCGGTGGTTCGAGTCGGCAGCGGCCTTCGAGCGAAGGGCAAGACCGTGGCGCCGGCGGCTTCCGTCCAACGGGCGCCGGATAATTTGTTGGGCGCTGCAGGCGCTTCCATCGAGGAAGAACACCGCACTATTATGAGTGCGGTGATCGAAAAGTGCAGCTTCGCCAAAGCGGGCTGACGAAGCCTGCGGATAGCCTTCTATCATGCTTTGAGGTAAGAAGTTAAAATATGCAATGTAATACCGCATAGACAGTAGCCCCTAATGCTCGGTTCGGTGTTGGAAAGAAAAGCGGATGAGGATCTGAAACAAGATATCTGAGGGTTGCTAAAAATTATGTCAATATGGGTTGCAGGCTGTCTTTGCTGACCTCTGCCGCCTGGCTGCATGGAGGTCGGTGCGTTGAAGCAGGAGCTCGGCGGTGCAGGCAAGAGCTCGGCCGCGCTAGGAAGCAGCTCCAAGACAAAGAAGGTGAGTAACACCACTTTGAATTTGTACCTTCTGAGAAAAGGATTTAGGTTGCAACAAAAAATAACAAGGATAACATATAACATGGATGCTGCGGGGGCATGAGCGAGGTGGCGGCCTGAAGGAGGTGTCTGTGACCCGAGCATAATCTGCCCCCGCAGGGGAGGCGAGAAAAGCAGGAGGCGGGTGGCGGTGGTTCAGCAAGAGCTCCAGGCTCTCATGGAAAAGCATGAGAGTTTGGGCGTGACTCAAAGACTTCGAGTCCGAGCTTGCCTCGGCTCTCGAAAGTATAAAACCGCCAAGGCGAGGCCCATAAGTCCCTTCAGGAGGTTGAATTGATGAAGAAGATAGCGGCGGGTAAGGCATTTTTCATGCAAAGCAAGCATGTGAATGTAAATTACGTGTTACTTACCCGAATTCGGAGCTCTCCAGGGGCGTTTGCAGATCTGCCTCGCAGCGTGTCTGATGCCGCCGCATTCTACCGAGCCGAGGAGGGGAGCTCAACGGAGAAGGTCTTCTGGTCTCGGTATCTTTGAGGCTGGCCATCCAGTGCCCCTAGCGACCAGTGAAGCAGCTGGTCGAACTTCCTAAGGTGGCGGCAGGCCATGAAGGGCCTCATAGTCGGTTGTGGCACGGAGAGGCCATGCACAGAGCTACGCCGGCCTCGTCTGACGGCTGGTGGATCGTGCCCACAGTGGAGGTTATCAAGCGCTCGCATGTATTGAAGGTGCTCGTCGGGCCCTTGCCCGCGCAAAAGGTGCATTGGGGCAAGCTGGATGCGAGAAGCTAATCAGCGCGCGCCACCGGTAGGCAAGGAGCATCGTACGCCGAAATTTACTATAAGGCTGTCTGAAGGGTGCCCGCAAGATTGCGGATGAGTGCCCTAGGGATGTAATTTTGAGTGAATTAGCAATGTGTTATCACATGCGCTGAAAACTTTGTTCATATCGCTAAGCAATGCTTGTTTAATTTAAAATATTACCTTACATGCGGCCGTTTATTAAATCGAGAGATGGCAAGTCGTCGGCTTGGCCCCCATGCCACAGTCTTTGGGGTGTTAGGGATAAACTTGAGCACTCTTGTTCCTATTTTTGGGTCCATCTAGGAGGCGCTCAACACAACGAACAAGGCAACGGACTTATAGTGCTTGAACACTCTCACTTAGCCATAGAATTCTATAATTTTAAATTTGGTGAAGCCCCTAGTATTCGGAAGACCGAATTGGGGCGCTATCACGCCTTCATCGGACATAATCCGAACTTCGCTCGAGCGGCGTAGGTCTTTAAGGACCGAAAGGACCTCTCGAACAGCGACCAGTCTCACGCCGGTCAGTTTAGCTTTCTCCTCGAGGCGTTAACCCGGCTCAACCGAGCGCAATCGCGATGGTTCTCCAGTGCTACCTTAGCCGATAGAGCGGGCGTAAGGTGCCAAACATGGGAGCAGGCAAACCCAACTATTGACCCAAGATGATGATCGGAGTTGATTGGTGCCGCACTTGTGAAAGTGTGCGGACTTTATCACACCATAAAGCGGAGGACATAAGCCCTGGTGTATTTGGCGTACCAAGATGCAGGTGCAACATGTTGTTAATGAACATATATATATATATATATATATATATATATATATATATATATATATATATATATATATATATATATATATATAGTAATGCAATTATAGGCAAAAGTGCTGCATTTTATTAGAGAAGATATGCTATCGGTGCGGAATGATACAAATAGTGCGGAAAGCAAAGTTGGGCGAATTAAAGGCGTCTCCCTCGAGGGTAGGCAGCGGAATGTTGTATTTAACAAATTTAATGCTCGTGATGGAGACCACGAGTGTTAAATCGCGGCCTTTGTCCTTCCACGGCTGTTGCATCATGAGTTCGGCAGGTTCGCGCCGGATGAGTTAATATAAAAAAGAAAAATAAAAGAAAAAAAGCGACACACTTGGGAGCCCTGGTGTGGTCGAACCGCACTCTGGAGTCATTGTGGTTGTGCCCTTCCCCTATGCCCATGGTATCTCGGGGCATAATTATGTCTGTGGAGAGTTTGTCTTACAATTTTGCGAGGGCTGGGGTTGGGGCCGCATTGCTCGTGTGCGGGCGTGCAGGTGGTCTTAGTTGATTTTGCTCGGGCGCGTTTGGTGCGTGTCCGGTCGTTTAACGGCGGACTCGATAATTGCCTGTAAAGGCTGCTCTGTACTTACGCGAGAGCGCTGTATGTTCCTCCGTTCGGAGGGCGTTCCGTGTTTCCATTGACCGTGATGACTCCACGAGGGCTGGCATCTTGAGCTTAAGGTATGCATAATGCGGCACCGCGTTGAATTTTGCAAGCGCGGTTCGTCCGGCGAGCGTGATAGCCGCTGCGGAGCGGGACTATGTCGAAGATTAACTCCTCGCCCGGAAATTATCCGGGGATCCGAAGACCACTTCGATGTGGCGAGCACTGTACAATTGGCCTTGACACCTGGTATGGCGCCTTTGAAGGTAAATGCGTTGTAGGTTTAATCCTTGAAGGGTCTATGCCCATCTTGCGCATTGTATCACGATAAAGCAGGTTCAGACTCTGCCGCCGTCCATCAGGACTCGTGAGTGAAATCCATCAGCGATTGGGTCTAAAACCAATGCGGCGAATCCGCCATGGCGGATCTTGGTCGGATGGTCTCTTGATCGAAAGTGATCGGGCAAGAGGACCATGGGTTGAATTTTAGGCGGCTGGCTCCATCGGCGTATCGTCCCTTAGTGCGCTTCCGCTCCCTCTTGGGAATATCGTTGCGTATATCATGTTTACCGTCCGAACTTGAGGGGAATCCCTTTTGTCCTCTATTGTTGGCGGCGGGTCTCTTCCTCGTCATCGCTGTGTAGCCCCTTGTCCTGTTTTGGCGATTAATTTGCTGCTGCTTGAATACCCAACAATCTCTGTTGGTATGGTTAGCTGGCTTCCGAGAGTTCCATGTATTTGACAAAAGCGGTCGAGTATTCGGTCCAAATTGGGCGGGCGGAGTGGTTCTTTTGAATGGCTTCTTCCGTTGACGGGTTTGGAGCCTCGGAATCCGGCGTTGACTGCCGTATCCTCATTGCTATCGCCGTTAATGCGGCGTTTGTTTTGTTTTGGCGCAACCTGCCATTGCGGTCCTTGGTATCCGGACTGCCAGCGTTTTCTTTGAGGTTATTCTTCTGCGGCGAGCCAGCTATCCTCTCCCTTGCGAAGCGGGTCATGAGGATGTGAGGGCTGCCATGGATTTGGCTTCTCTGTCCTAGGTGCGGGCTAGCCACTCGTCGCGGATGTTATGTTTGAAGGCAGCGAGTGCCTCTGCATCCGGACGGTCGGCGATTTGATTTTTCTTTGTTAAGAACCGTGTCGAATTGCTGGCGATTAAATGCGGCTGCTGGATTATGTGGCTTAGGTCATCTGCGTCCGGTGGTACGCGCATCGTGCCTGGAAGTTGTCGAGAATGCGGCTTCCGGTCTTCCAACATCAATTGACTCTGCGGGCAGGCTGTTAAGCCAATGCCGAGCTGGTCCTTTAAGCAGACCGGGAGATATTTGATGGCGTGAAGATGCGTCGCGCGGGCCATGTGAATATGGAGGAGATAATCCTCAATCCAGACCGCGAGGTCTGTTGTGCCATCGTAAGATTCGATATTAGCGGGTTTGAACCCTTGAGATTTGATGATCCATTACCGTCGATGAAGCATAGTGGGTGTCGCGGTGCCTCTGTATTGAGCAATATCGGCGTAGCTTTCGAGAGGCGTTGTTTGCTTTGTGTCGGCCCGGCCGGAGTAGTTGTATCCGGTGCGGCGGTATTAAATGCGTGGGTGGGTAGGGGCGTCCACGTGATCCATAGATAGATCTGGATTGTCTTGCCTTGTCCTCAATATATCTACGCAAGTCCGCGCGTTCCCCGTGGCTTCCGCTTTTAGGCGATGCGAGGAGTGCGGTTTTGGGGGAGGGCTTGCCGCCTCTCTCTCAGCGGCCCGAGGTGGTCGGTCTGCCGTGTTAATGCGCTGGTGATGTTGCCTCCTCTAATTGGGGAGCAACTTGCGTTTTAGGTAACTTTTGGAGGCGTTGAGTTCATACTCTTGACGCGAGGACCTCGGTCCATCTGCCGGCGATGGGTCTTGATCAGCTTGAAGCTGTTGTTGCTTTTTCTTTAGGCTGTTTGCCGTGGCCATTAGCCTGCGTCTGAAAGCAGCTCTTGTTGACGGGATCCTCGGAGCACGGCAATTAGTCGTCGCGAGAGCTTGCCTCGTCTCCAAAGGGAGGTAAGTAATTGTCATCCTCGACCTCTTCGTCCACCGCCCTCCCACGAGGGCTTGCTGCCCCCTCTGCGCTGGATCGTCTTTGGAGGGAGTTGTCTTCAGCACTTTACGGGGTGTTATTATCTCTGTGCGGAATCTCCATTCTTGCCGTGGCGGGATTTAGGCGGCGCCGGCGGCGTCGGCGCTTGGGCTGTTCTTTAAGGAATCGGCCTCGCTTGCTTCCTCGCCGTCCCCATCTTTTGGGGTGTCCACCATGTATATGTCGTATGTGCGGTGGTCTTCAAGTGTCACTGTAGGCCTTTGGTTCTTGGTAGTCTCGGCATCGTCGTCCATACCGTTGATGTCTTGGTCGTAGTCGAAATCGTCGGTTAAATCGTCGGCGGTGGCTATGAAGTGGGTGGTGGGTGGGATCTGAATTTCTTAGTCGTCCGCGTCCCAACCGTCACTGGCCATAGTTCGGCGGCGGGCTCTCCGGATAGCGAAGATGCTTGATGAATTTATGATATCGCGAAGCGAAGTCTTGAAAAGATGTCATGGCGGTGAATTCCATGATCGGCGCCCAATCGGATTCGGCGAGGCAAGGTGCGGGAGGTCCGAGTCCGGCGAAAGTCCGGCACCTTGGAGTCTTAGGCTTTATGCGGGACAAGGTAAGTGTTGGCTCCATCGCCGTGGGAGTTGCAGCTCTTGGCGGTGTCCAGCCATCCGTCCTCGATCCGGCGATCGGCTCCGGACTATAGTCGGAGGCGGATAAATGGCGACCTCAAAGTGCTGTCCGGCGGCGAGTTAGGTCATGCCCATCGAGACAGCGGCACGCTTGGCTGTGGCTCGAGATCCATCGAAGATCAAGTCCCGCGGATGTCGGCCGTGAAGTTTAGGCTTCAAACCTGACGGCGGCGAGGCGTAACTTCGATCTGCTCCGGATGGCCAAGGGAGTTGGTCCGCGATCTGCGAAGCCGCCGAATCTGAAGATCTGTCCGGGGAAAGGTCTCACCTAGGACTGCGTCGTTGTTGATTAAAGAGGCCATCAAGCCTATCGGTGGCGACACGGAGGAACTCTCAATGAAAGCACCAATGTCGGTGTCAAAACCGGCGGATCTCGGGTAGGGGTCCCGAGCTGTGCGTCTAGGCGGATGGTAACGAGGAGACAAGGGACACGATGTTTACCGGTTGGGCCCTCTTGATGGAGGTAAAACCCTCGTCTGCTTGATTGATATTGATATTGTGGATGTTTACAAGAGTGGATCTACCACGAGATCAAGGAGGCTAAACCCTAGAAGCTAGCCTATGGTATGATTGTAAGGGTTGTTGTGATTGTAGTCCTACGGACTAAAGCCATCCGGTTTATATAGACACGGAGAGGGCTAGGGTTACATAGAGTCGGTTACAATGGTAGGAGATCTACATATCCGTATCGCCAAGCTTGCCTTCACGCCAAGGAAAGTCCCATCCGGACGGGGAAGTCTTCAATCTTGTATCTTCATAGTCTTGGAGTCCGGTCGATGATGATAGTCCGGCCGATGATAGTCTGGCGATGATGGTAGTCCGGCAATCGGACACCCCTAATCAGGATCCCTCGGGCGGGATAAAGGATTGCGCGAGGAGGCGCAATCTCATTATTCTGCAACAATTGCACGGACAGCGGGATCCTAAGCGCTATAAGTCGCCCGTGACATTACGTTTTGCCGACATGGCGTCCATAATCTGAAATCTTGTGCGATGGAAGCGCTGAAAACCAAATCAAGATTTTGGGACAATCCGGCCTTGAATACAACCAGTCCAAAATAAAAGGTGCATCATCGCCCGGGCACACAGGTTAAATACCAAAAAGCAAAAACCCTCTATAGGGCATGGAGCGTCTTTGGAGGGATGGCTCAATGGACCTGTAAAATTCATAACACGGAGGCGCCACTCCAACTCATAGCCTTAGAGCATGTTGCATACTCGGCAGGTGGCCAAAAGTGGCGAAGAGCTTCTAGCTCTAGAGCACCAACCCAAGGATACCGATGCAGTATTAACAGTCTTGAGACTTTAGCATCAAATAATATCTTGAAGCGAACACTCCATAGCCTCACGAAGTCTACCAAGTAGCAACAATAAACCCATGGGTGACACGGCTATTACCTTTAATGCGGTGAAGAACCTAAATTCGAACAGCCCGAGCACGGCCGCATTGGTCCTCGGTCCAATAATGGGCGGCTTCGCATACCAAAGGTACTCATGGGCGGTGGGCGGATTGAACCTCATTCTGAGAAACCCTCGAAAAATGGAGATAGGCTGGAGCCGCATTGGCGAAGCAGCACAACCTTTAGAGGAATAATCCCTAGTCGGGAAGCACGCTATACAAGAAAAATCACCTTTGGATGTGGTGTTAAACGCCCGGATAATTACAGGTCGAGGAGGTCACGTTCCAAGTGGCCCCGTTCAGCAGCGGATACCACGCTCTATTAGAGGCGAGAAGGCATTCAAAATTTTCCAAGCTATACCCCATTATGGGTACATGAAGCTCAAAATGCCGGGCCCAGCGGAATCATCATTCTTGCTAGTGACCGGACATAGCACTCCGCTTTCGAAAATAAGACAGCCACCTTGGCCCTTGAGGCACTATCGAAGCCCTAGCAGCCCGGCGAACTCCTGCGCTCGCTCCATGGTGAATAGGGGCGATGTGATACTCGATAAGAGATCCAAATCCACTTCCTTCAAACCAGGTGACGAAATAATCAAATTCGAGGTCCATCCAGCGGACCCTACAAAAGCGGCCTCCATCGGGCACAATTAAATCTGATGTAGCGCGCGCACTAAAAAGAATTCTCTGCGAAAATTGGGACATTTTGCACGGCACCCTTCGGACATGCGGGAATCCCATGCTGGCTGGCGAGCACAACCTAAACATCCTAAAAAGTTCAAGCCAGTCAAACAGGCTCTTGACGTTTCTCGAACCCAAGAGGCAGGCCATGGGAAAGGAGCTAGCCAAACTATTGGAGGCGGATTCATCGAGAGATATAAAACATCCGGGCTGGCTAGCAAACCTGGTGATGGTACCAAGAAGGACAAATCCTGGCGCGTGCGTCGATTTCAAGGATCTCAACAAGGCTTGCCCAAGGATCCCTTCCCCTCCCCATAGCGATCAAATTATCGGCGCTACCGCGGGACAAGATTCATTGTGTTTCCTCGGTGCATACTCGGCTACCATCAAATTAAGATGGCGAGCCGAGACCAAGCGCAATGGCATTCATCACCCCATACGGCCCATTCGCTTCAACACATTACCCCGGGCTCAAAAGCGCCGGCGCAACATATCGGCGCGCATGATTGGACATGTCGGCAAACCAGATCGGAAAAAGCAGTGGAGGCATCGTAGGCGATGTAGTCGTCAAAAGCAAGCTGCGTCGAAACTCTAGTAGGCGACTTGAGGCTCACATTCGATAATCTCGAACATATGACATTAAGCTCAACCCGAAAAATCGTTTTGGTGTACCGGTGAAAGCTCTTGGGCTTCATTGTATCCGGTAGAGAATTGAAGCAAATCCAGCCAAGATCCGAGCTCTGTCACAATTGGATATCCCAAAGACCTCAAAAAATACAAAATTGATTGGATGCGTGGCAGCTCTAAGCCGCTTCATCTCCGTTTGGGAGAAAAGGCATTACCCTTTATCGCCTCCTCCGTGCCGAACACCAGTGGGCGGATGCATACCTGACGGACTCGAAGAAATAAAAGCCTTATTGGCAACAAACCCGGTCTGGCGCGCCCAACATGGGCAAACCAATGCTATTATACATCGCAACAACTCATCAAGTTGTAAGCGCGGTGCTCATTGTCGAATGAAAGCAGACGGACACAAGTTCCTTTTCAAAAACCAGTTTACTCGTGTCCCTTGTCCTAACTCCATGCAAGTCACGGTACCCACATTATCAAAAGATAGCATCTGGCAGTGTTTATGGCATCCGGAAGCTGCGACACTACTTTCAAGAGTGTTCAATAACGGTAGCCTCGAAGTACCTCTTAGCGACATTATAAACAACGCTGCGTAGCGATGGGCGGATTGCAAAATGGGCCATTGAGCTCCTCCCATTCGACATAACCTATAAGCCCGCGAGAGCCATTAAGTCGCGAGTTTTGGCCGACTTAAATGCGCCGAATGGACGAGGCGAACTCCCTAAAAATGCGGCGCATATTCAACTAGATAATGCACTTGACGGCTACAAAATGTTGGCTGGCACGGGGGCTGGCGTCGTTCGGCGTCCCCAACCGGAGATCTGAGTTCAATACATACTCGAGATAATGTATATGGACTCCAACAATGCAGCGAATACAAGGCCCTTCTTCATGGTCTCCGGATGGCGGTCTCCATGGGCATTCAACGTCTAGAGGTGCGAGGATTGAACCTCGCGATATCACAAATAAATGGAACTTTGATGCCAGGATCCGAAAATGGCAGCCTATCGCAATGTCGTCCTAAAATATCAGCTCGGTTTGAGGGCTCGAATTTCACCATATAGCCGGGATAACAACCAGGCGATGAGCGTGTTGGCATGCATCGGTATAAAAGCGATGCTGTCCCCAACATCTTCCTAGAAAGGCTGTTAAAGCCATCCGTATTATGGGAGGAGAGTCCGGTAATAACAACCCGGACCCAACCGCCTTGCCCTACATCGAACATTACGACACGGTTGGTGGTTCTACCAGCGAAATAACACCCTCGGCCCATGTAATAATGGCAGTCATTGCCCGTGGACAGAACCATTCCTAGCCTACCTAACAGGCAGGAACTCCCGAGGACCAAAGCGAGGCCCACTGCATAGTCTCGGTGATCTAAAGCCTACAAAGTCCATGAGGAGAGCTTTATAAGAAAAGCACAACGGAGTCCTTCAAAGGTGTATCTCCGAAGAGGAAGGCGGAATCTCTGGCTGAAATACATGCGGACTCGGCGGGCACCACGCCCAGCCGGGCCCTTGTAAACAAGGCCTTCCGTCTGAGATTTTATTGGCCGGCGGGCGAGGCGGATCTCGGGACTTAGTCCAGCGATCGTTGGATGCCAGCTCTTTGCTAATCGAGCCACATGCCACCCACCACCCTCAAAACTATACCCATCACCTTGCCCTTGGCGGTGCAGGGGCTTGACATGGTAGGACCCCTTAAAGGGAACCCACAAGCAAAAATACCTCTGGTCATGGTGGATAAATTCACCAAATGGATAGAGGCCAAGCACTGTCAAGGCGGCGAATCCGGACGGTGATAGACTTCATATCGGGGTCATACACCATTACGGTGTCCCCCAGCATCATCAGCGATAGCGGCACGAACTTCGGCCGGCGAGGTCAAACTCTAGTGCAAAAACATGGGCATTAAGCTCGACTACGCCCGGTCTATCACCCTCAAACTAACGGTCAAGTTGAGCGAGCAAATGGTCTAATTATGGCGGCATCAAACCCAGTTAGTGCGGTCCCTCAAGGAATCTAAAGCGCCTTTGGGTAGAGGGCTCGACTCCGTACTACGGGGCTGCGGACCACTCCGAATCGCATGACGGATTTATACCATTCTTTATGGTATCGGCGCGAGAGCAGTTACGCCTGCGACATAATTCATGACTCACCTCGGCGTGCGCATATACGAGAAAGAAAGCCGAGCTCGATCGGCGGGACAGTTGGGCGCCTTGGAGGAGGGCGTGGCGTAGCAAAGCCCGTTCGCATTCTATCAACAACAGGCTCAAAGATATCAAAGCGAGAAATGCGGGCCAAAACTTACAATGTTGGCGAGCTAGTTCTCGCTGCGGACAAGAAAAGGACAAACTAAAGCCCAAATGGGAAGGTCCCTTCATCATCGACCAAGTCGACCCATTGGGCGTACCATCGGCGAGATGCATCGGATAACCGACTCGAGCGAACCCATGGAGCGCAGCCCGTCTCCGAAGATTCTCGCCTAAGCGCGGATTCGAGTTCGTCTCCTTCTTGTGTCCATATTTTATATTTTAGCTGTCTTCTATTTTCTCCTTCTCCCTCCTTTTCTTTCCAGCCTTTGAAGGCTCGTTAAGCGCATTGTTACTTTTACACTTGATCGCCATCCGCTCATTGTACCTTGGGGCTTCTTTTACGAAGCTTAATTATAAGGGCTTCATGCCCAATACATGTGTCACACTTTCGCATGTACCTTTTATTCACCATTATATGCATCGATATGACTTAAGTTTTGGCCAAGCTGGGTTGCTGGCTCTGTGCTTACCCTCGTTCCGATTGTTCGGCTAGGTGGTAAAGGAGCACCTCTGCGATTATTCTTGCGGGTCAGCGGATGTGTACCTCGGTGGGTGCGAAAGCTAGCGTTCTTAGAGAATACTCGATCGATGAACTAAAGAAGATTTCTTACATATTTATTTATCTGCCCCGGATGTTTTTACGCTTTTTCACGGTCAGGACATCCATTTTAGGGCATGCCTCCCGGGAAAAGAACCCTAACGGAACTATTCTCCACGGAAGATGTTTCTTACTAACCATATAATATAACATAACTAGTTGGGCACTTATGCGATAAAGCACTAATGACCCTCGCTGGTCTCCACGCATGCCCGGTTTTTATATAACCGCGAGGTATTCGGACACACTCCGGACTATTGGGTCCTAAGGTTGAAGCGAAAAGGTCCGCTAAGACAAGCGATCTACAATCCGGCTAGAAGGCATTTTACATGTCACCTTAAATTATATAGTCAATTAGACTGATTGTATTCCTCTTCAATGCCATCTAACGAGCTGTCTAGTTTCTGATCCTGCTTTGGGAATACTTTGCGGCCAATTCTACGGCGTACACTAAGCTCACGAGGATCTCCATCCCATCGGCCCCCAGGTCCGACCTCGGCCATGTGGTTTGGGTCAACAACCGTGTACCAGCGTCTTCACCATGGCCCGGGCCTCCTGGCGCCTTTGACGAGCCGATATCTTCCATAATCGAAGCTGCGCGCTCACAGAACCTTCACGCAAGCTCCCCAAGGCCTTGGGTAGGGAGAAAGATGGCCACAAGGCCTGGCGGCGCCTTTCATCACTGCCGAACTCGTTCATGCAGTTGCAAGAGCTCGGGAAGAAGGTCACCCACAGAACCGGGCATTTCCGCTGCGGGCCGGCCTGTGAGCATACCTACAGACATAACTATGTTAGTCGACTTCCTCGCCGAACTTTTTTTTCGAAGTTCGTTTAAGCACTTATTAAAAATGCTGCATCGAAGCCACCGATTCTCCTTAACGGAGTCAGACAGCTGGGCACGAACATCTTTTAGCTCCTCACCTAGCTGGGTGTTGGCATCTTGGAGA
This sequence comes from Aegilops longissima, assembly GCA_021605205.1. NCBI lineage: Eukaryota > Viridiplantae > Streptophyta > Magnoliopsida > Poales > Poaceae > Aegilops > Aegilops longissima. Next base: position 303,012,524 of record CM038679.1, on the reverse strand, counting down.
TTATTTCTCTCCTGCCTCACCCTCGTAAGCACGTTCTCGCCGGCCTTTAGCCAGCGCAAAAGCTGTTGCTTGTCCGGATCTACCACGGCGCCATCTGCAATGTTATTGTCAGATCTATACACACGCCGCACTTCATAACATACTTATATTTTAAAAGTGTATGTTACCAGAGGGGTTCTCTTTGACTTCCCCTGTCGCGGCTTGTGCGGCCTCAAGTTGGGCTTTGCACTCTTCAAGCTCCTGGGACAGTTGGGTATTCTTTTCTGTAAGATCCTGCATAATAAATGATCCTTAAATCAGTTATTCTAACTATTTCAAGTCTCGGGGGCTATCCATCAATTTTTCTCACCCTTATGTCTTTCACATAATGCTCCGTGGCTCTGGCTAGACCATTTTGAGCAGCACGGAGGTGCGCATCTCCCGAATTGATGGCATCCAATGCCTCTTGGGAGAAACATGCGTCACGAAGAACAGTCGTGGCCTTTGTGATTCATGGCACTCTCCACCTCGGAATTGGTGGCGGATAGCCCGTCGGCATCCTCTGTCGGAGCTTCCGGCCTTGCGCTTCGTGTTCGCCTCCGCTTCTGGACCTGGCTTTGGAGCCTGGCTGGTGGAAGCTCGATTGGCAGCCTCTCCGAATATAGTCCGGCGAGAAATCTTTTTCCTGAAGAGAGCACGAGCGTTAGCATACCTTCCGGGAATAAAACCTAGGAATAAGGCGGCATGCCTACCGTGGCGTCGGCGTCTCAATCTGGACCGCACTCCTTTTCAGCCTGTTGGGCCTTGCTGCCCCTTGTTGGCTAGCCACCGCAGGTTCGGCCTTCCGCCTCAAGGGCTCCCCCTGCAAAACACCATTGATATAGGTGGTCAAAGATAAGCACGGAGGGATCATTTCTAAAGTATTGGGACTTCGGTCTCGATTACCTGTGAGGCTGGAAATATTCCGGGGTAATCGGCCGTAATTGCAACCAAGGCATTGTCGATGCTCAGTTGGTAAAATACCCCATCGATCAGCTCCACAGATATATGCATCCTCTTGGGAGGCGGATCGAGGACGTTCGGATCCTCATGTTGTGGAGGTGGGCTGTTTATATCCTTACGGACTGGCGCAATTCCTGCGTCAAAATCACAAGATAAGGTACTTAACTATGGGAATATAGAGCGGATGGGCATAAAGAAGTGTCGCTTACCCAGCTTGGAGGATCGTACATAGAAAATCCACCACGTGGATTGGCGAAAAATTCTTCCTCTTCTCCCTTGTACAATGCGGACAAGATCTTCACCAGATCGGCGACCGATCCCGGCCTCACGGCCATGGCGGGTGGCATCATCCTCACCGTTGAAATCCCACATGGGGTGGCCCCTATCTTTGGGCGGCTGCACCCCGCATGATGCATATGGCCATGACTCGATCATGGTCGGTCGGAATGAGCCAACAACCTTATTCGGCTCTTGGTAAAGGGCGTCCTGTCATTCTCCCTCTGGGGGCTCCGTGGGCGCCAGCTTAGGCGTTTCTTCAAAGGAGCATTCTTGAACTCCGGGAGGCGATCTGAATAGGGTCGGCAGGGGCGTCTTCTATATAAAACCATTCCGAAGGCCGGTCTTGGACGCCTTCTTCGGGGTTCGGATAGATATCCGGTCCGGCGATGCTCCATAGTTGGCTCTGCCCACTTGATATCTCGACCCCTCCTAAGAGCGAGTGCGAGGCGAACAGCCTCTTCCACAGCATAAAATGAGCCTCGATGCCCAAAACAGCTCGCAAAGGGCCACGAAGCCCATAATATGCGAGAATGGAGGCAGGCGTAAGGTTGTGCAACTGGAGGCCATAGAACTCTAAGAGCCCGGAGAAAGCGGATGAATTGGAAATCCGATCCCTCTTATCAAATAAGGGACAAGGCATACCCGCTCTTCTCGGGAGGGGGTAGGGGCGCTCTCCGCTTGTTTTCCGCCCTTATAGGTGGCGAGTCGGCTCAAACCCGGAACCATGAAGGCTGGGGAAGAAACCCCTTGGTTTGGGCGTCACTAACTTCGCTATCGGGGCCAGACATCTCTCCCAATCTCAGGTTGAGGACTAGGAGGGTGAGAGGAGGAGCCGCATCGACTGTCCATGATAGAATGGGTTTCTGTCAGATGCGCTCCGATGAAAGCTCGCGAAGGGAAGTTGGTGTGATTTGGATCTAGATCCTCGTCTCTTATATAGGCAGCTCATTTGCGCAGCTAGGGGGTAAATGTAAAAATACCCTGGCTTTTCGCATTCATTCAACACGTGGAAGATGGCCATTATTGGGCGTGGAAACCAAGGAGCACGATATTTATAAGAAGCTGGACACTATTCAAATAGGTACACAGGATTTGGAGAAGAACCCGCCTTGCAATGCCGAAGACAATCTACGCACCGGACTCGTTGTCATTGAAGCCTAGTTCGGGGGCTACTGAGGGAGTCCCGGATTAGCGGGTGTCCGGATAGCCGGACTATGACCTTTGGCCGGACTCCTGGACCATGAAGATACAAGATTGAAGACTTCGACCCGTGTCCGGATGGGACTTTCCTTGGCGTGGAAGGCAAGTTTGGCGATACGGATATGTAGATCTCCTACCATTGTAACCGACTCTGTGTAACCCTAACCCTATTCGGTGTCTATATAAACCGGAGGGTTTTAGTCCGTAGGACGAACAACAATCACACCATAGGCTAGCTTCTAGGGTTTATCCTCTCTGATCTCGTGGTAGATCTACTCTTGTACTACCCATATCATCAATATTAATCAAGCAGGAGTAGGGTTTTACCTCCATCAAGAGGGCCCGAACTTGGGTAAAAACATCGTGTCCCTTGTCTCCTGTTACCATCCGCCTAGACGCACAGTTCGGGACCCCCTACCCGAGATCCGCCGGTTTTGACACCAACACTAACCTTTATCACAAGCAATCTTCCTCTCACAAGCATACACACGCACAATCCCCATCGACCATTTCTATATACATAGACCTGCCTACGTGTCTCCTGTACGCACATTATCTTTAGGCATGTCTCTCAAGCATTGTCTCACACCTCTCTTCCTAATCGACGAGTATGATTCTAGCAGAGCATTCTGTAGGATGCCCCTTAAAGTTAGGTTGGATGAATAGTAATATGAGAGATAAGGGGTTACCTTAGTCCGATAACCCAGGGTTACAAATCCTTGCCGGCTTTGTCAGTGGACACAGAGTCCTTCACAATTCTGCTATCATTGTCTTGTACAACAAGTCATCCATGGGTCTCCCTAAATGCGTCATGGGCCGACCAATGTGGCGCGGGATGGAACCGAACCAAGGGCCTCACCTCTGCCCCCAGGTCTCGTTATCTTCTCTCACCCACACATACCAACACAGACACCACACAAAAAAATCTCCTCGTGCCTCTGTCCCCTCCCCCCTTGCATACACACACTCAAGGGAATCTCTTGCCGTGACATCATATTAGTCTCTCTATCTCTAGACCTCTCTCATTTCTCGTGCTATCTCTCCACGCCCCTCCCCTTGGCCCCTCTATCCATGCCTCTCTCGAATACATAATACACACACATACCTCTCTAGGCCACGCCAAATACATCAACTACACATTCAAACATGTTACATCCATTACCCCATTGATCTAAAAAGCCCTCTCTTCACGTTTATTTAGCATACAACATTCCTTTTGAATAAAGTGTGGCCAAAAATTATTTTAGAATTTCTACATATATACAACATTATGAAGTTATATGGAGGAGTATGAGCGTTAATTTGCATTGCATGGTGCCCACAATGATTTGTATTATACTTGTGAATTTTTATATTTTATACTATATATAAAGTTAGTCATAATAAAGAAAGCGAAGAGCATCTCTCTCCCCATCGCATACAGCCCCTCTACGCCCCTTTCACGTACGCACACAAACTATCTCCAGGTCCTCTAAAAGTAAGCCCCCAGCACATTCACGCATGTTTCATCTTTCTCTCGCGATATATACAGTGATGATCATTGTATTTGGAGCGAAAGCACGATACGTACATTGGACTTCAGAATCCACTCATTACGGTCACCATTTACGTTCTGTGGTTATTATACAGTCACAGGCTCACCGTACAGCTCTGTATTTGCTCAAGACACGACTAGTTGACCAGCTAAACGCTCCACGTGGCACCTCTAGTGTTGCATCACATTATCTCACTACCATTGAGCCCACCTGTCTGCTTGTATCTACTCTTCTACACTCTTATCTCTACTCTTATAAAAAAATAGAGTTGGTGATGATGGTGTGCCTGCCATCCTGCAATATAGGCAATCAGATCTATATCTAACGGATAGGAAGGAAACTATGGCAATTTTGCAGAAAGATACCCGCACCCCTCATCACATTTGCAGATAAGGCCTTCCCTCATTCATCCTTATCTCCCACAAGATAAACTACTCATATAAATGCATCTTGATGTTCCGTGCAAAGCCTGGGCATCTCTCTATACTCTTATAAAAAACCGAGTTGGTGATGATGGTGTGCCTGCCATCCTGCAATATGGACCATCTAATCTATATCTAACGGATACAAAGCAAACTTTGACAATTTTGCAAAAAGATACCCACACTCCTCTCCACATTTGCAGATAATTAATCGCTTCCCTCGTTCATCTTCGTCTCCCACGAGATAAACAGCTCGTATAAATGCATCTTGATGTTCCATGCAACGCATGGGCCTCTTGCTAGTATTACTTATAGTTATCTCTACTCTTATAAAAAACAGAGTTGGTGATGATGGTGTGCCTGCCATCCTGCAATATAGGTCGTCCGATCTATATCTGACGAATAAGAAGGAAACTATGTCAATTCGCAAAAAGGTACCCACACACCTCTCCACATTTGCAAATAAGGCCTTCCCTCGTTCATCCTTTTCTCTCAAAAGATAGACTAGTTATACAAATGCATCTTGATGTTACGTGCAACGCATGGGCATCTTGCTAGTAAGAACAAAAATAAACGACAAAAAATATTGGACGTTGGTTCAAAGTCATGACCGCATGCACAGCGGACATGGTGGCCTTGTATTGGTATGCTGAGCCGTTTGTTTTAACACACAGGAGCTGGTGTGGTGATTATACACACACGCACGCCTGCACACAAACTGCATGCACGCAACACCCACACGAGCACATGCAGCCACGCACACAGGCAACACTCACATGTACACACGCAGCCACACATGCACGCATGCATGCACACACCACACGATCAACACACACTCTCACGCTCAAGTGCTCAACCTACACGTGCATGCGCACACATCAGGCCCTGACAGACACATACACAAGCAGGTGATTCATGCGCACGGGTTGGAGTCTTGTTGCGCCTGGGTAAATTTCTGTTTATCAGACCTTTTTCCTATGTGAACTGACATGTGGGACCCACAAGGAACATGGTCAATTTAACTAGTCAACATGGTGCCACGCAGACTATTTGGTCGGTCAACATAGTGCAATCCGATGCTGAACGGTGAGAAAGTGATCGTATAATCACCGCAAAACGTATATAGTGACCGTAATGAGCATATTCTGAAGTTCGGTGACCGTATTACGCTTTTCTCTCCCCTCCAAAACAACATCTCTACACGTTCTCGCATGTTACATCTAACAACTATGCAATACAACACTACTACTACAGTCTAACACAATAAATCATATGTGTGTTTAGTTTTACTAGATATCATATTGTTACTTAATTATTCAGTTTGCATACATTAAAATTGCCTTTGAAATGTATGGCCAGTATCATCTACCACGCGGGAAAAATCCCGCCCTTTCCTGTTTAATCGGGTTTGTATCGATGGATCGTGCGAAACAGCAAAACTATAGTACTATACAGTTTAAGTGACAGTTCACGGGGCCGCCATGTTGTGTACTCCTCCGTCGTAAGAGTGGAGCGCTCACTTTCATAAATGTTCTAGTCCCGTTAGCCGACATGTGGGATATCATGCTACCGGGTCCACGTGCCATACCGAAATACACTGCAGAGCAGCAGGGGTGAAGCAGCCCAGTCATGGCGCCGGCGTAGTAATGAGCAATGAGGCGTCAAATCACAAAGCTGCACCTTTCCTGCAGTTAAGTTGGAGGGACGAAGTAATAATGCTAAAAAACAAGTTGGAGGGACGAAGCAACCATCATTTCACTTGTTGCTGAATCCGCTTCTCCCTCATCCTCTTCAAGTTTTTTTATAAGGTCTTCTTCAAGTTAACCACGTGTTGCTTCTGCTGTTGTTCTGCCTCATGTGGGACGCGGATTGGATTGGTAAAGCACTAACACGTGGGACTGCATGTTAGCAAACCGCCAGGCCAACATTCTCTAAAAATAAGAAACCTCCCCGCCATCTGCGCGGCAAAATCATCTCCTTTTTACTATTCTTGATTCTATAATTTTTTAGATCAATATAATTGAGATTTGTATAGATAGCACACGGGAGCAAAACCAAGTGGTATGGTTAAGGGTATCCACAATGTGTAGCCAAATGTGAAAATAGCTTTTGGCATCGATGGGAACCATTGTGGACGGTGCTGCCAAAGCCAAAAAGATTGAACCGAAGCTCCCTGATTGATTGATTGAAGGAATAGAAAAATGCAACGTCTCTGCTCTTGCTCCCGTGCTTGGACGCATGTATAGTATAGAGTATAGAGTCTACTCCCCTGTCTGTTCTATCACAAATCACAAAGCATTGAGTCGTCAAATCACAAAGCACGGACGAAACAACCATCATTCCACTCTTCACTGACTCTTCTTCTCCATCGTCTTCTTTGAGAAACCAACTCACCGCACTAAGTTGGACGGACGACGCTATTGTGTACTAGTAGTACTAGTACATTTACACGTCCTTTGGTTCAACGGACTTCCTAGATGCAAATAAGGCAGTTGTCTCGGCTTGCAGGCGGCACTTGCGTCCGGTGGTCTCCCTCAATGGTGTTCTCCGCCAAATGCACTTGCGTCTGGTGGTCTCCCTGACACGGTCGCTCCGCACCCTCACACAGTCGCTCCTGCACGCTGCAAACCCAACCAAGGGAATGAACCCTCACTGACAAGTGCTACTGCATGTGAACAAACCAAATGCAGCCATCCTACCACTGACACATAATTTTCGTTCATACAGTATGTTTATCCAACCACATGTTGGGGAGGATCCGTACGGCCCGTGCGATGGTCTGTTGGGGAAGAAGAATAGGTGAGGAAGAAGGGTTAGGAGACGTAGGATATTCATCCAACAACCTGAAATGGTAGACTGGCCCAAATGATGAAAGTCAGGCGACTTGCATAACAATATATGTTTTTACACAGCAAAAGGTCCCTAAAAACAAGAACATAAAGAAAAACTATCACTGCTCGCGGAGCGTGACAGCATCGTCGTCTTTGGCTGCCAGCGCGAACCAGCCGTAGCTGCCGACGTGTGTCTCCGCACCGTGGTTGTCCTCGGCCTCCAACAACTCATTCACGTGGAGCGTGCGGGCGCTCTGCACGGACGAGAGCACCGCCCGGTTCAAGTCCCATCCGGTTCCGCCTACAGGAGGGCCTCGATGGCAGCAGCATCCGCGCGCTCCGCGTCGAGTTGAGCCTCCGCCGCCCGGTTCAAGTCGAGGATGTCCGGTTCCGCCTGCAGAAGGGCATCGATGGCAGCGGCATCCGCGCGCTCCACGTCGAGTTGAGCCTCTGCCACCTGGTTCAAGTCGAGGACGTCCGGTTCCGCCTCCAGGAGGGCCTCGATGGCAGCGGCATTCGCACGCTCCTCCTCAAGTTGAGACTCATCCACGAAATCCGGTTCTGCCTACAGGAGAGCCTCGATGGCAGCGGCATGCGCATGCTCCGTGTCGAGTTGAGCATCTGCCTCCCAGTCCTCCTTTAGTATCGCCAGGTTGAACCGTTGGTCCGCCTGCACCATGGGGGACCCAGACGCCGGCACGAGTCGACGTCCATCGTCTCATACCCATCGGGGGCCTTCTGCGCCGCGACCTCCGCCATGAACATTGGATTGGCTTCCTCTTCCTCGTAGCTTGGCTCCAGAGAACTCGGGGATTGGCCCGCCGCAAAGCAAGCTTGGGAACAGAGGTCTGTGGCACTGACAGCCACCGCAATTTCTCTGTGGCGCTCAGCGTCGACATCTTGTAATCGTCATCTTGCGGCGCTTTCATGGCTTTCGGCGAACTAGGGGCGCTTGATGCGGGCTAGGGGATCGAAAGGTGGGGGGATGGGCTGGAGAGGAGGTGTGGTTTTGGGGCAGTGGCTGGCGTAGGCCGAGCAGCGAAGGTTCTGGTGTGAATAGTGGTTCTAGTGATGACCGGTCAATCGGTTTTGACTATACATCGCTCTTGTCACATTCGCGTTACACCCCGACACGCTGGACCCTGCACATAGCTCACCGAATGGAACGCGCTTCGTCCTGCATTTTCGCTCGCTTGAGGGACCATAGTTGAGAGCAAACCGACGTCCCTCCCCCTCCGCCGCCCTCGTCATTTATACTACCACTCCCTCCGTTTTATGCGGAGTAAATAAAAACAGAGGGAGTATACTACGGATGAGGATCCCCTGACGTGGCCGAACCCATTGAGTAACTGACATGCGTGGCCTAGCAAGCATGGGGTCCGCTAGTAAGTGAACGAAAGGGAGGGTAAGGCAGGGATACCTACGTCAGAGGATCCACTTCCACTACTACTCCCTCCTTCCATCTACAGAGCCTAATGCATTTTTCGAGGCTAACTTTGACCAAATGTTAGAGTAATAATATATGACATGCAACTTACACAAAGCATACGGTCAAATTCGTATGTGAAAGGAGCTTCCAATGATATACTTTTCACATTATACATCTCATGTACTATTAATCGTGTCAATAGTCAAAGGCGGTTTTGAAAAATGCATTAGAGCATGGTTAGTAATATGGCCAGCCGATGGCTATAAGGAACTGCCATGTCATCTATAGCCATCATCTATATGCACTCCTACAGTAGTGTGGGCTATTTCCCGAAAAAAATATATAAGGTTAGCTATTGTATTAGTACCTTTTTCCATCTCCTCTCTATGTCTTTCTTCATATTTATTGTATTTAACTAGGAATGCATATATAGCTAGGCTCTTGCATGAGAGCTCACTCCTTTTACTTTTTCACATATTTCTCCTCCACATAGGCCCTATATAAATGGAAGGAGGGAGTAATATGAGCACTGCATACTCTACTACAGATGTTGTCAGTACTCCACTAGTACTATTGGACAGGGAGCTTAAAAAAGTTACTATTGGACTGGCTACATGGTGAAATCCTAGTAGGAAGAGCATGCACGAGAACAAGCACATTCACGTGTTTAAAACAAATTCGAGAACATGTCTGTTTGAATACAAATCTAGGAGTACGTACAAATCTAAAAATATTGATTGGGTGTTGTTGAATGTTGATACTTTTTTCTGTAAGTTTGATCAAAGTAGAGATACTTTGACTACACATAAAACTTATATGTAAACCACTAGAAAGGATCGGAGGGAGTATATTGTACGTTGAAGAGCGAAACGAACATTCAATACCCTTTATATATGATTTGTGGATGCTATGATCACCAGTTCAAAATTTTGAATCCGCCTTAGGTATCACACATGCACCCACTCGTTCTCTCTCGATTTCATCTCAGGGTCCGAAGATCGATTGAAAGAGGACTTGGCTGGGTACAATACATTCGTTTCGCTTATGAATGTACAATATACTCCCTCTGATCCCCACAGACCCCCGCCCCTCCCCGTCGGTCATTTCTATCATAGAAACAGACCAAACCTTTATCTCCTTGCATGACACGCAATTGATCTCTCAACATCAATCGATCTCGTCAAGATGTGTCAGGGCATGAACCGAATGGGATGTCAAAACTAAGACGGGAAGCGACACGTAGTTGAGGCAAAGTGAAACTTTAAACGAACCGTTTGTTTGTATGCATGTCGGACAAATTACAACATTGGAAATACAAGCATGTTCTAGGCCCACATGTGAATGATTCTCGGTGGAATGTTCAAATGAGGCATGCGGGAGCGACACGCTCATCGCCGCTTTACATGGTCGGTTTCAGTGTGCCGAGGATGGCGTTAGCGTTGTGGCATGACTAGCAAATCAACACCCGCCTCGTCGAGGATGCACGGGGCGCCGAAATGCGCGCGCGCCGCGACGCGTTCGCGGAGTGGTGTAGCGCGGCCAACTGCATGCCCAGGACCTGAGACCATGCCGAGTCGTCTTGCTTTTTCAATGACATGTGGGTTCGCATGTGAGCAAAGGGCATCTCCAACGTTGCCATGACCGCAGCTGACTACCCTGGCACACCAAAAATCCTCGTCCCTCGCGCCATCGCGCGGTAAGTTCCCCGCCGGCGCCAGCTGCCCGCATTCATGTCGTCCGTCCGTATGCCATCGTTAAGAGGCTCGGTGCCCGAGGAACCAACTCCGGTGACTTAATGACACACACGGACGCTTGGCCTCACCGGAATGCGCTACTTAAAGCGGCAACGCCAAGCTAACCTCCACACCATAGCGCATCGTCCTGCTACCTGGCACCACATCCGCCATGACCGCGAGCGTGAATGCTATGCGGGAGAGCTTGTCTTCAGGGATGTAGCTCGAGGTCGCCGCCCTCGCTCAAGTCGCCGCTCGCGAGACAATAGCGGCGTAGCCGGGCACGAACGTGACCGCACAAGCGATGGCCACGCTGGCGGCCGACGATGGGAGCATCGTCAGCCACGCGTCCTACTTGCCGCCGTCCAACGTCCGGTGCCGCCGAGGTCGGGGACTCCTCCGAGGATGAGTAGGGCATGGGAGGCGGCAGGGCATGGTATGCCAACTGGCCGGTCCGTCTCCCGTGTTCTACTCTTCCTCGCCGGAGACCGCAACTTCACTTCACGGGTCTTGAACCCCGCCCCCATACATGGAGATCGCAGATGGAGGACGTCGGTCGCCACCATAGAATAGGTTTAGGGTCGGGTTTCTTTTATTTTTCCGTCCTATAAAAGTTCAAAAAGTAATGAAAATATGCCGTGTTTGCATTAATCTTGGCTGGTGTATATGAACTTTCACAATAATATAGTATATTGTAGGAGTACTAGCAAGATGCCCGTGCGTTGCACGGAACATCAAAATCTTGTGGGAGAAAAGGATGAATGAGGGAAGGCTTTATCTGCAAATGTGCAGAGGAGTGCGGGTAAATTGTCATAATTTCCTTCCTATCCGTTAGATATAGATCGGACGGCCTATGTAGCAGGATGGTAGGCACACCATCATCACCAACTCTAATTTTTATTGAACCGAGACAAAGCTAACATGCGAAGTAAATAAACACATCTACATACATAATTTTCTTAGGCACTCCAATAGTATGTCCACTACACATTCACACATTTCACATCTTTCTACATCTACGGGAACCTACAAGAGGGTTAACGTAAATTGCCTCTCTCCGTAACATACCAAATTTTCAATTTGGAATGTTATACATTAGGTCATCATGCATATCATATTTTTCTCGCATTTTCCGATCCTAGAAATTTCACGCAACTCAAGGACCCTCGGAGAGAGTTGGAAGTTTCATAATTTTCATATTTGGGATTTCTCAAATTTTGAAAATGGGATCATTTGGATTTATTTAAATTATCTTCATAAAGTTTTTCCTATAAAAATATTTGAGAGGGAATAATATGACTTTCCCAACAATTAGGAAAAATGAAGATAATATAAATAAACCAAATTTGGTTTTGGAAGATTTATTTTGCTTAGGCAAAAATGAGCATTTAAAAAAATTTATGCATGTTTGCCGTTTTTAAAGTTCATTTTGTTCGACTCATTTTTAGGAGTCGGGGAAAATTTGTTTTATTTAATTTGGAGTTCATTTGGTATTTTTTTTAATTCATTTGGTTTAATTTTTTTATTTAAAAAAAATCCGCCCCACAGGCGAGGCCCGGCCAGCCAGCCAGCAGGCCCAGGCCCAGCGCCCCCGGCCCACCTCCTCTCCTCCCTCGCGCGCCTTGCCCAGCGGACTCCCGCCGCCCGCAGACGCCATCGCCCGCTTGAGTCCGACTCCACCCGCCTCCTTGCCCCCTCCCAAGCCACCCGGCCCCCTCCCCTTATATCTGGCCGCCCCCCCTCTCTCTCACCGCCGCCCCCCCCCAACCCGCCTCCCAAGCCGGCGCCCGCCCTTGAGGGGCCTTGCCGCCGCCGCCGTTCCCCGCCGCCCGGCCGGAACCCGCCGCCCTCGCCTCCCGAGCCCGCGGACCCCGCCCCAGCCGGGCCAGCCTGAGCCCGCGGCGAGATCACCGAGGTAGCCCCGCGCCCGATCCGGTTTGCCCAAATAAACCGATCCGGTTTTTTTAAAAAAAAAAGATGTTCGGTTTTTTTTAAACAAACCTAGATTGGTTTTATTTTTTTTTCGGATTTCTTATTTAACGAACGTTCACCGAACCGTTCGTTTTAATGAACACGTTCGTTGGATTAGATTACATTAGCGAGCGTCCGTTATTTAAACCGTTAAATCGTTTTCTTTTAATCGGATTTAATCCGTTATTTTCGATTTGATTTGGATCCGATTTTCAAATCTATTTTATTTCTCGCTCGTTTATCGAATCGGTGATTCAAGCACACGGAGTTTAAAGAATGAAACCGCCGTTCGACTACCCTACTTTCACGAGTTTTGCTACTGTGAAATTTTGACCTAGTTTCAGATTGCTAAACCGAGTCGTTCTCTCTCGAGTTTCGACTTTCGGAGTTTGTTTTGATTCGATTCTTTTGCAACCAGGGTTCTTAAGTTGAACTTTCTGGTTAGATCTTTTATTCGAGATTTCCCCGTGCATTAGATGAGTACTTATTGTATGCTTGTTGTTTGTCTGCGTTAGATCACCCGGAGTGCGCCGCTTGTTACTTCGAATCTCTAGGTCTCGCGGATCATCAGCAAGGCAAGTAACACTTTGATCATACCCTTCTCATACCCAGTTTTATGCATTAGATCTATTCCTCAAACACTTGCATGATTAGGATCTAATTAAATTGTGGGTTTGGGAAGTAGATTGAGGTAGTACCTATTACCTGTTTTACTTATGAAACCTTGGGAGTTACTTCTACGTTTGCTTATTATACCATGCTATGCTAGTAGACGTGGATTGGGTGAGTGAATATCCATGACAGATATGAGATTGTTAATTAATGGTTTATCTAAGGTGGCAACCTAAACACACATCTGGGTGGATTGAGGCACCTGGTTTCTATAAGGTGGCAACCTACTCTCTTCCCATTTTCTAACTCCTCATCTTTTCTACTCTCTTTAGGATGACGGACGCGAAGATCAAGTACACCCAACCGGATGAAGGCACACCTTTTGGATTTCACTTGAAGGAAGTTACCAAGTACTGAACATTGGATTACCAAGCTTCACCGGAACTTTCAGCGCCACTCTGCTGAAGAGGGCTGTTGGAAGATTCATGCTCACGTTCGGGAAGGACATTCGCCCCAATCACCAAGCCTATAGATAGTGTTTTGATTGCACCCACTTGGAGTGCAGGAAAGAGCATGGCAGCTCACATCACCATGGGGCGCATTGGAGAAGTTTATCAAGAAGACCTCAAGGATATCATCTACCAGATTTGCGGACGCCGAGATGACAAGCGGGGCGTCGTCAACACCAAGAAGGATAGGTCCATTGTAGCATTCATCCGGGAGTTAAATCAGCACATTCGGCGCGGGAGAACCAAATGTCTGCGACATGTTGGAGTTCAGGAAGACAAAGGAAGGATCATCGAGCTGGAAGAAGAACTAAAGACTACACACAAGGACTACATGGGCGAGATCGTAGCTACGGCAAGACACAATAACGATCTTAAGTGCGAGATCGAAGAACTCAAGAAGAAGTTGGCGCTCGGGAATGAAGACCGGTATGTCGAATACCCAATCGACTACATCAACATCGGCGACTCGATTCGGATCCAAGTGAACCCGACTTTGAAGGCGAAGCTGGAGCGGACATCATGGAGTCTTCCACGGTTCAAATTAGTAGAAGTCCCCACATATTAGTAGTATTCCTCCATGTAAACATTATAGTACCGCACTCTTGCGATAGTTAGATCGTTGTAAGCCCTTGTTTGATTGAATGAAGTGATTTTGTGTGCATTTGCTCATGTGCATTTGGGTAGTGATTTCCCTTAGACCTTATTCTATTCTACATTTCTCTCCTTTTCTAAACCCATCAGATGCCTCGAGGCGCGACCCGGATTCGTTTTCCTTGAGAGATCACCCAATTGATCCGGCAGAGAATACCTGATTCAAACATTGGTGCGAACAACAACAACAACCCACCGCCACCACCACCACTGCGGATCATCGACTCGTTTCCTTAAAGTGAACCCGCGGTGTATTCCGATAACACCGAGCCGATTGTAGCAGATGGTGGCTCCGCAAGATAGGAAGGAGCTGACCACTGCGGGATGCACAGATGGTGAAAGAGTGAAGTTTGCAGCACATCGACTTGAAGGACCGCAGCGGCATGGTGGGAGAATTTCACGACCACTTACCCGTGAACAACATCACATGGGACCGGTTTGACAAGCTTTCGACCTGCCCATGTTTCAGCAGGAGCCATGGCCATGAAGAAGCGTGAGTTTGCAACCTCGCCAAGGAGGAAGGACTGTTGGCGATCGTGGATGACTTTAGTAAATTAGCACGTTATGCCCCGGATGATGTTGCTACTGATGCTGCAAAGCAGGAGAAGTTTCTAGAAGGACTGAATGATGAGTTCAGCATGCCGTTGATGGTAGCAAGTTTCAACAACTACCAGGAGTTAGTAGACCGAGCCCTCATGATTGAAGGAAAGCAGCGACAAATTGAGAACCATAGCGGAAGTATGGACAAGGGAAGTATAACTCTGGATCGGCGAAGCCTCGTTATACCCTAAATCAGGAATTCAGTTTCAGCATACCCATGGAGGAGGTAATTCGCATAACCATAATGGCCCCAAGAATGGGAGCAGGGAATGGAGGAAGCAGCGGACAGAATCACACCAACCCATCAACACCATCCAAGGTAGACTGAGTCACATTACTTGCTTTAAGTGCCGCAAGGCGGGCACTATGCAAATGACTGTCGAGAAGGCGAGAATGGAAATGGAAATGGAAGCTCGAAAGAAGCCCAACCCTTTCAACAGGGGACAGGTGAACCACATTGATGTGGAGGAGGTTGAAGATCAGCCCGATCACGATGTCGGTAAGTTTTTGGTTAAGTCATTTCTGCAGTTGTTCTTTTCGATCTTGGTGCATCGCATTCATACATATCAAGGGATTTGTGGATAAGTACAAGTTACCAACCCAGGCCCTTAGGTCACCCATGCTAGTAACCTCACGGGAGGCGAGTACATGGCTAGTAAATGGTGTGATCGTTGCCACTAAGGATTGGACCCTATGTTTTCCCTCGGACCTAATAGTTACGGAATCCCAAGGATTGGATGTGATATTAGGAATGGATTGGTTATCAAAGTATGGAGGAAACATAGATTGTACCACAAGGTCAATTTGCTCACCACACGGAAGGAAGAAGGATTAAGTATGTATCACGGCACGAGCGAGGAGAGCACAAGTTAATTGCTTATCGAAGTGGTACGGGAAGAAGTACCGATGGTGAAGGATTATCTGATGTATTTCGGAAGAATTGCGGGAATGCCGCGGATAGAGACATTGAGTTTTGATCGAGCTGTTGCGAGGAACAGGCCCGATATCGAAGCGGCCGTCTGAGGATGCCCGCAAAGGATTTGGCGAAATCAAGAAGCGATTAAGGAACTATTGGATAAAGGTTTTATTAGCCAAGTTCTTCACCTTGGGGATCACCCGTTTTGTTAGTGGAGAAGAAGGATGGATCGTTGAGAATGGTTGTTGATTACCGTGGATTGAATGAAGTAACAATCAAGAACAAGTACCCACTACCGATGATAAATGATCTGTTTGATCGCTTGCAAGGAGCCAAAGTGTTTTCTAAGACGACTTGCGATCGAGGGTACCATCGATTGAAGATTAGGGAGCAAGACATACCCAAGACAGCGTTTACCACGAGATATGGATATGCGAGTATACCGTTATGTCATTTGACTGACTAACGCACCAGCCTATTTCATGAACACGATGAACAAAGTGTTTATGGAGTTTTGGATAAGTTCTTCGTGGTGTTCATTGATGACATTTTGATTTTCTCGAAGAATGAAGAGGAACACAAGGAACATTTGCGATTGGTTTTGGAGGCGAGGAACACCGGTTGTATGCCAAGTTCAAGCAAGTGTGAGTTTTGGCTAAAGGAAGTTGGATTTCTCGGACATGTTATATCCGGAGAAGGAATAGCGATTGACCCACAAAAGTTGAGACCGTAACCAAATGGGAAGCACCAACGACAGTTGGAGAGATTCGAGTTTTCTTGGACTCGCGAGGATACTACCGAAGATTCATTGAGAATTTCTCAAGGATTGCAAAGCCTATGACTGAATTGTTGAAGAAGGAAAACAAATTCATATGGGTGAGGACTGTGAGGCAAGTTTTAGGAGTTGAAGAAAAGATTGGTTACCTCACGGTCTTGATATTGCGAGATCAAACTAAGGATTATGAGGTGTATTGCGGCGCTTCACGTCGAGGACTTGGAGCCGTGCTTATGCAGGAAGGAAGAGTTGTTTCGTATGCTTCACGACAACTTAAGCCTCATGAGTTGAATTATGCCACTCATGATTTGGAGTTAGCAGCCGTTGTACATGCCTTGAAGGCGTGGAGACATTTTCTCATTGGAAATCATTGTGAAGTATATCGGATCACAAGAGTTTGAAGTACATCTTCACACGAAGAATTGAATCTCAGACAAAGGAGATGGTTAGAGCTAATGAAGGATTATGACATGAGATTGCATTATCACCCGGAAAGGCTAATGTCGTAGAGGCGCATTGAGCCGTAAGAGCCACGTCAATACCCTAATGATGGGAGGAATACCCAATGAGTTAGCCGAGGACCTTGAGAGCTATGTTTGGAAATAGTTCCAGAGGCTATGTAGCAGCATTGGAGATTCGATCGACACTAATGGACAAAATCGAGAAGCCCAAAAGGCGGATAAGGAAGTTGCCTCTATAAAGGAGAAAATGAGCAAAGGAAAAGCTAAAGGATTTCGTGAGGATGAGCACGATACCCTATGGTTTGAAGACCGTGTTTATGTGCCCAATGACCCGAAATCGGAAGTTGATTTTACAAGAAGCCCATGATTCACCTATTCGATTCACCCGGAAATACCAAGATGTATTTGGATTTGAAGAATATTTTACGGTGGACGGAATGAAGAAGGATATTGCGGAATATGTAGCAATTTCGGCGTATGTCGAAAGTAAAGGCGAACATCGAAGCCAGCAGGATTATTACAACCGTTGCCGATACCGAATTGAAGTGGGATAAACTAGGCATGGATTTCATCACAGGTTTGCCAAAGACCCGTTCAGGATATGACTCGATTTGGGTCATAGTCGACCGTTTGACCAAGGTAGCTCATTTCATTCGATCAAGACTACCTATAGCAGTGCTAAGTTGGCAAAGATATACATGACCAGAATTGTGTGCTTACGGAGTTCGAGGAGCATCGTATCGGATAGAGGAACCCGGTTTACTTCAAAATTTTGGAACGGTTGCATGAAACATTGGGAACCCGATTGGAATTGATGCAGCTTTCCACCCACGGACCGATGGACAGACCGAGAGAGTCAATCAGATTTTGGAGGACATCTTTGAGAGCTTGTGCACTAGATTATGGATCTAGTTGGGATGATAATTTGCCGTATGCAGAATTTTCCTACAATAACAGTTACCAAACCAGCTTAAAGATGGCACCTTCGAGGCTCTGTATGGAAGAAGGTGCAGGACACCGTTGTCATGGGACTAAACGGAGATCGTCGGTTGTTTGGACCAGATTTGATTAAGGAGTGCGAACAGAAAGTTAAGTTGATTGAGGCAGGCTCAAGGTAGCTCGATCCAGACGGTAAGAGCTATGCCGATTCAAAGCGCGAAGCGATTGAGTATGCAGATTGGAGCAGAGTATATCTCGAGAATCCCGCTTGAGGAGTTAAGCGTTTTGGAGTGAAAGGTAAGTTAGCACCCCGTTTCGTTGGACCATATAAGATTTTGCAATGCATGGGAGAAGTTGCGTATAAGTTGGAATTGCCAGAAGGACTGTCAGGAGTTCATGATGTATTCCATGTTTCTCAGTTGAAGAAATGTCACCCCGAGATAGCAGAGGTACCATTAAGAGACACAGTGCCACTGGAAGCAATTCAGTTGAAGGATGACTTGACATATGAGGAAAAACCGGTTAAGATTCTCGATTATGCCAGCAGAGTTACCCGCAGCAAGGTTATCAAGTTTTGCAAAGTTCAGTGGAGCCACCACACTGAGGATGAAGCCACCTATTTTCTAGCCAACCCGAATCTCGAGGGCGAGATTCATCTTAAGGGGGGTAGGTTTGTAACATCCCAAATTTTCAATTTGGAATGTTATACATTAGGTCATCATGCATATCATATTTTTCTCGCATTTTCCGATCCTAGAAATTTCACGCAACTCAAGGACCCTCGGAGAGAGTTGGAAGTTTCATAATTTTCATATTTGGGATTTCTCAAATTTTGAAAATGGGATCATTTGGATTTATTTAAATTATCTTCATAAAGTTTTTCCTATAAAAATATTTGAGAGGGAATAATATGACTTTCCCAACAATTAGGAAAAATGAAGATAATATAAATAAACCAAATTTGGTTTTGGAAGATTTATTTTGCTTAGGCAAAATGAGCATTTAAAAAATTTATGCATGTTTGCCGTTTTTAAAGTTCATTTTGTTAGACTCATTTTAGGAGTCGGGAAAATTGTTTTATTTAATTTGGAGTTCATTTGGTATTTTTTTAATTCATTTGGTTTAATTTTTTATTTAAAAAAATCCGCGCCCCCACAGGCGAGGCCCGGCCAGCCAGCCAGCCGGGCCCCAGGCCCAGCGCCCCGGCCCACCTCCTCTCCTCCCTCGCGCGCGCGCCGCCCGCCAGCGGACTCCCGCCGCCGACGCCATCGCCCGCCCGCCGAGTCCGACTCCACCCGCCTCCCTTGCCCCTCCCAAACCACCGGCCCCCCCCCCCTTTATACCGCCCCCCCTCTCTCCGCCGCCGCCGCCCCAACCCGCCTCCCAAGCCGGCGCCGCCTTGCCCGCCAGGCGCCGCCGCCGCCGCCGTTCCCCCGCCCGCTTGGAACCCGCCGCCCCTCGCCTCCCGACCCGCGGACCCCCCCTAACCGAGCCCGCGGCGAGAGATCACCGGAGGTAGCCCCGCGCCCCGATCCGGTTTTCCCCAAATAAACCGATCCGGTTTTTTTTTTTTAAAAAAGATGTTCGGTTTTTTTTAAACAAACCTAGATTGGTTTTATTTTTTTTTGTTTTCTTATATAACGAACGTTCACCGAACCGTTCGTTTTAATAAACACGTTCGTTGGATTAGTTACATTAATGAGCGTCCGTTATTTAAACCGTTAAATCGTTTTCTTTTAATCGGATTTAATCCGTTATTTTTCGATTTGATTTGGATCCGATTTTCAAATCTGTTTTATTTCTCGCTCGTTTATCGAATCGGGTGATTCAAGCGCTGGAGTTTAAGAATGAAACCGCCGTTCGACTACCCTACTTTCACAGAGTTTTGCTACTGTGAAATTTTGACCTAGTTTCAGATTGCTAAACCGAGTCGTTCTCTCTCGAGTTTCGACTTTCGGAGTTTGTTTTGATTCGATTCTTTTGCAACCAGGGTTCTTAAGTTGAACTTTCTGGTTAGATCTTTTATTCGAGATTTCCCCGTGCATTAGATGAGTACTTATTGTATGCTTGTTGTTTGTCTGCGTTAGATCACCGAGTCGCCGCTTGTTACTTGAATCTCTAGGTCTCGCGGATCATCGACAAGGCAAGTAACACTTTGATCATACCCTTCTCATACCCAGTTTTATGCATTAGATCTATTCCTCAAACACTTGCATGATTAGGATCTAATTAAATTGTGGGTTTGGGAAGTAGATTGAGTAGTACCTATTACTGTTTTACTTATGAAACCTTGGGAGTTACTTCTCGTTTGCTTATTATACCATGCTATGCTAGTAGGCGTGGATTGGGTGAGTGAATATCCATGACAGATGTGAGATTGTTAATTAATGGTTTATATAAGGTGGCAACCTAAACACACATCTGGGTGGATTGAGGCACTGGTTTCTATCGAGATTTACTGTATTTCTTGGACCGCCACCGGGCTCTAAGGGATCATAAGATTATTCAAGCTGGAAACTTTCGTGTGCAGCCACAAGCCAATTATGGGCTCTGGCGTAGTTGACTAAGTCGTCACGAACTCTTACGGGTAGGCTAGCTGATGTAGGGGATGTAGGTTGGTACGGTCTACCCACATGTAAGGTGCTAAGCGCTTACGAAGACTATGTCTCGGTCATCCGTTTCTCAAACACCATGTAGTCACGAGAACCAAGCGGAGGCGATCGAGTCTTGTGGGGAAAAGTGCAAACCTCTGCGAGTGTATAAACTAATCATGATTAGCCGTGTCCCGGTTATGGACAATTTGAGTATCCTGTAATTGAATATCATGTGAATCTCAACATGTTACTTCTAAATAAAAGTTATTGGGTTTTGATGAGTACTTTTAATTGGGATTGAGGATCTGTCAACCATTCTCAATGTTTAACAACCACCATGATAGTTAAATAAAATTATTCCTTTGATGTAGGGAAAAATTGGCTTTTATAAAAATCAGTAACAGAGAGCCTTACCACCAGCCATATATGCATGTAGTATAGGCTTATTCATTCATTGCTCTTGTGTGTTACATTGCCGGCATATTCCATGTCTTGACCGTTTTGGGCTGCAACTTTTCACGTTGCAGACTTTTGAACGACAGTAAGGTGTTAGGTCGTGGTTCTATACTCGATGATGCCGTTGGAGTTGATGGACTCGCTTATCTTCCAAGCCTTCGCTGTTATTATTAGATGGCCTTAAGCCATATTATTGTAATAAGTTCCCTTGTGGACAACGATGTAATAAGTGTGTGATTGCTACTCTGCAATAAATCCTTGAAATCTTGTGTGGTGTCGGCATTCTTGATCCAGGGATGACACTGAGCACAGAGACTTGATCCATTCGGGTCTGGTCTCTACACTCTCTCTCTCCTCCCTGATTTTCATGGTGGTGGCCCCCTCCCTCCCCCCAATCTACAATCAACAGCTCACACATTTCACATTACGTTAATTACGTGGCGGGATTACGAGGTGTAGCATTACTCGTCCTAAAAACCCAACTAAGCCAACGTCCCGGCATATCGTGCGGGAAAAAGACCGGCCGCGCCGTTTAGTCGGGATTACGGATTACTAGTAGTAGTATCGATGGATCGCGAAGCACCAAGTTTTTTTCTTTAGGGGCGAAGCACCTAGTTTAAAAGGAAAAGGCGGTACACTCACAGCACCCATTGCGGTCAGATTGCACCCCCACACGTTCGGTCCTGCAGACGACTCACGCATAAGAAGGCAGCTTCGTCTTGCCTCTTCAGCGACGTGGGACTGCACTTGGAGAAACCGACCGTCGCCAAACTCCCCGCCCACCACGCGAAAATCCCCCCCCCCAAAAATTCCCACCAAATCCCAAATTCAACCGCCTTTGCCAACTAGCCAATAATATTCCCCAAACCCCTCCCCGCGTCCCCTCCACTCCATTCGCTCCGCCAAAGCTACCCTGCCCGCCGCGCTGATACGTCGGCGCCGCGGTTCGTCGAGGGGACGGCGATCCTCTCGCTTCCACGGCACGCTCTCGTAGACTGCCGTCCTCTAGCCGCGCCGCCACCGGTGACGACGTTCTTGTGGAGGCGCACGGCGGTCAGCACCACCACCACTTGCGATGTTCATGTGGAGACGCACGGCGGTCAGCTTCTCCTACGGTACGCGCATTCTAGAGTGAGGCCCCGTGCATGTCAGTGTAGCGCTGAATGTTAGCTGATAAACACTGTTAATCTCACTGTTTGCCCAACTAGTTTACATTCAATATGCTCTGCTTAAGAAGCTTCCTTGCCCTATTCTGCACTCAATCTGCTTAGCTGAGATGGCATGCCAAGCCCGATTAGTTGCTAAAATATCCTGCCATATATTTATTGTGACGTAGATTGCCATGGTCTAGTACCCAATCTGTTAGGTGAAATATCTGTACACCATTTTATACTCGATCTTTGTTGCTGCGATGGCCTTCGATAGTTTGATGGTTGTGTGCTCGGCTTCATTGACTGCTGAAACAGTCTGCCATAATTTAGCACTCAAATCTGTTTGCTGAATTAGCTTTACATATATCTCATTACTTAGATCTGCTCGTCCAAATATCTTACCATAGCTAATTTAGACATCGACCTAGGTATTTTTTCCTAGACTTCATAAAAAAGCATATATGTTTTTCCTGTAATATATAGTAGAAGAATTAATTTGTACGTTTAACAGATGGACATGACTTGGATAACTTCTGCTTGAAGATTCTCCGCTGCACATGTCGAGGGGTTGAAAACTTCATGAACTTTATCAGAGCTGAGAACGGTGGTCCGAAATCATATGTGCTCTGCCAGTCTAGCAGTTTATGAATTCAGTTATAAGACCCTAGTCAACTGTGCAAATTCATCTACACTTGTATGGGATGTCGGTCACATATACTAGGTGGGTTCATCATGGTGAAGCTGTGAACGTCAATGTTACTGACTACGTGGAAGCAACAGATCACCATCTTGATCTGCCTAATGCTCAGGTGGAAGAGGAGGAGGTGGTGGTGGTGGAGCCAGTGTGTTTGACCAACATTGAAACAATGCTACGAAATGCTCGTGCATTTCCTGAACTTTCACGTGCAGAAAAAAACGGTGGGCCCGCATGTTGGAACAATGGTACGTGGTTGTCACCCCAGGAAATAAGCTGTCAGTATTATCAGCTATGGTCACCTTTCTTCAGGTGAAGACATCTGAGCGGATGACCAACAAACCATTCAATGCGATGTTGGCTGCTTTCCGCAAATATTTCCCAGATGCGTCTGAGCTGCCACACACCTACAGTAAAATGAAGAATTTCCTTCGTGCCATTGGAATTGGATATGATATGATCCATGTTTGTAAGAATAATTGTGTTCTGTTCCGGAAGGATTTGGCCAACTTAAGTGAATGCCTGAAATGCAAATCATCAAGATGGAAAGATGGAGATGCTATGAAGAGGGTTCGTCATAATGTTCTGAGACATTTTCCAATTACACCAAGATTGTAGAGGTTGTTTCACGATGCTGAAACAAGAGAGGATGTACTGTGGCATTCTAGGAACTAGGAGTCTAGAGATCAAAATGTAATGATCCATCCATCTCATGGTAGTGCTTCAATCAAAAACACAAAAAGTGTGTTGCTGACCCGAGAAACATTAGACTTAGCTTAGCTTCAGATGGATTTAACCCATTTGGCCACCAGAGCGCCACATATAGCATGTGGCCAGTGCTTGTTATCCCTTACAACATGCCTCCAAATGTCTGCGCCAAAGAATCAAACTACATGATGGCCTTGCTCATCCCAGGTCCAAAAAATCCTGGAAAGGATTTTGATTTATTCATGGAGCCTCTTGTGGAGGAACTTCAACAGGTATGGAAGGGTGTTCTCACTCGAGACCTATATAGCAGCCCACCAGCTAATTTCTTTCTGCATGTTATTATAATTTGGTGCATCAATGATTATCCGGCTTTGGGCACTATGTCGGAGAACGACACATGGTTACAATGCATGTGTTATTTGTGACAGAATCATTGTCATCACGCAATACTTAGCAAGATCTGTTACATTGGACACCGCCGTTTCCTTGCCAAGGGCAAGCCGTGTCCAACAAAATACCGAAGACATGTGTTCAATGCAAAGCATGAAAACCGTGATGCGCCAAAGAGGCTCACCACCGATGAGTTGCAAGTGGAATTAGAGAAGGTCAGGCATATTACACAAGGAAACCATCCTGGTAATGGTAGCGGGAAAAGGAAGCGTGCCAGGGCAGAAGAGTGATTATTGTTTACCCGCAGGTCCACTTTGTGGGACTTGGAGTATTGGAAAGATTTGGATCTGCAGCATAATCTTGATGTGATGCACATCGAGACAAATATATGTGACAGCATTATTGGCACACTTCTTAATATTGAAGGCAAGACGAAGGATACCTTAAAATCTAGGATTGATTTGACACATTTGGGTATCAGAAAGGATTTGCAGGTGCAAGATGAAGGTAAACCAGGGGATATGGCACCAGCTGTGTACGTCTTGGACAAGGTAAAAGAAAAGAATTCTATGAGGTCTGTCACGTGTGAGATTCCCACATGGATTTGCTTCCAACCACGAAAGGAGAGTCGGTCTGAGATGGAAACAAGGTACAAGGGTTGAAAAATCATGACTGCCACGTCCTACTTCAAAGGGTTTTACTGTTATCCTTAGAGGATTGGGCATACGACTTATCTGAGCAGTTGCGAGTTGGGACAATTCTTGAGGAACTCTGCAGTAGAAATGTCGGGATAGATGCTTTGGAGCATCTTAGAGACAAGATACCAACTATCCTATGCGACCTTGAGAAGATATATCCTCCAGCCTTCTTTGATGTGATGGTGCATTTGGTTGTTCATCTACCTGATGAGGCACTACTTAGAGGTCCAGTACAGTATGGCTGGATGTACCCTATTGAAAGGCGGCTAGGCACTTTCAAGGGCTATGTAAGGAACAGATCTAGACCTGAGGGTTCCATTGTAGAGGCCTACATTTCTATAGAAGCATTGACATTATGCTCAAAATACATTGAAACAGCTGATCGGCTTAGCAAAGAGGTGGGTGAAGACAATCCCCAGCTCAATGTTTTCGATTATTCTGTTCGAGTTACAGGGAAGAGTCGACAAGAGGACAAACGTAAAGATTTGGACAAAATGGTTTGGTATGTGTTGAATAACTGTCCTAGATACTACCTTATATCAAGTAAGTGCTAAGTACTGCAGCTTATACATCGTAATCTACCAAACTTGCAGCACATTCTTATATATTTAGATGTTTGATGTGATCACTATGTTGTGCAGCATCTACAAAAACGAGTTGCTGCCACAAAATCCAAGAAACATTGACAAACTGGTTATGACACGATTTGCGAAATGGTTCAAGAGCCATGTAAGCTTTTGAATTGCACTGTCAGTTTTTTTAATATATTGAGTACATAAGATCATCACCTTGTCTATTTTCTAAACATAGGTTAAGAAGATGCGGGAGGATGGGCAGGCAGTTGATGATGCCCTTTACGCACTAGCAATGGGTCCTGATAGTCGGGTAAGACATTATGAATCTTGCGTTGTTGGAGAAGTGCGCTACAACACCCTTGCACGCACGAAGGCAGGAAGACACAAAACAGTGCCATCATGAGCACGGATACGTACGGCAGAGTGACAACTTAAATGTATGCTAACATAACAGACATTGTTCACTTGCAGTATATCTCCTGTTTCGAGGCTCATCGGTGTGTGGTTCTGTTGTGCTGTCGTTGGTATAACCTGTTTTCCAAGATCACAAAACCCAGAGTTGATGATTATTTCAAATCCATCAATGTCAAGGAGGCGTACCAGACCAACGAGCCTTTTATTTTGGCAAATCAAGCAACACCGATATTTTTCTTGGAAGACACATTTGCGCGTAGCGATGACTGGATAGTATTGCAAAGGTTTGAGAAAAGGAATTCGTTTAATGAAGTTGCACAACAAGATGATGCTTACACGGCTCCTGATGTACAAGATTCCACAAATGTTCCTAATATCTTTGAGAACCATCATGTCAATGACGCTGGCGAAAAGATTGTCTGTCGTGTTGTGGACATACAAGAGTTGATCAAGAAGAAGCGAACGTTCAAGGACATTGAAGATGAAGAAGAAGATGACACTCTGGGAATTACGATTCATACTGATACACATGGCGAAGATGTTGACGCAGCTGCTGCGGATGATGATTAGATTGCTTTTGTCGTATTTGCCCGTCAGAAGATGTTTTTTTATCTACTATGTGAAATTGTGTTTGCTATGACAACTAAAACCTGATGAACGTATTGTTTAGTATTTTGTTATGAGAACATCACTTGTTATGTATGTTGATTTGTGTTTGGTGATTGCATGACGAGTAAAACATGATGAGATTGTTGTTTAGTTGTACTCATATTTGGCTGTGAAACTTGAATTTGATGACATAGTTTGCTGTTGGACTGCAATTTTCTCGACGTCTTCGAATGGGAACAAAGCTGACCCGACAGGGCCTCTGCTAATTTATTTATTTATTACCAAAAGGGCCTCTGTTATTTATTTATTTATGAGCAAAAGGGATACCCCCCAATTTCCGTTAATAGAAATCATTAGATGTTCACAACACTACGCCCAGCCTGTTACACAGGTTTCATTCATTACTAGTTTCAGCAAAGTACTCATGTCATAGCCACTGAATACATCACGAGTGCTACATACACTGCAAAAAAAGAGACAACCATCCTACAGAGCACATCGATTTTTCCCATTATCTTCACAAGCTCTATCATCTCGTTATTGCCCTCAAGGTCGTTCAGCAGCTGTTGCTTGTCCATGATCAGAGGAACTGCATCTTTAATTTTCTGCCCTGCATCTTCCTCTTCTGTCGTTCCTTCAGTTACTTGTCCAACACCCCAACCTGCTGGTATTGGGATTCCTCGGCTAACCAAATAATCAGCGTAGTTGCATTCCCCCACATCAGCAACTTCCCAGAAATACAAGTCACATGAATCTTCCCTTTTCTGCACGAATCAAATTGGAAGATCATCAACCAAACAATTAAAAAAATCAGCAACTGAAAGCACCAAAACAACACTTAAACATATTGTTACCCCATGATTCGGGCATTTGTAGAAGACTCGGTCAGGGTTGAGGATTGTGGTCGAGACGCGGCGGATGACTCTGCATGATTTGCAGCAGTGGCACCACAGCAACGGCAGCGGGTTGCGATGAGCAACTGGCTGCGGTGCGTGTGCCGGAGGGGGTGTGATGAGACCCACAGGCGATGGTACGGGTGGCGACTTGGCGCATATCTGGTTGTTGCCTGCTGAAGAGCAGGTGGACGAGCAGCCAGCGGACATGGTTGCTGCGGTCAGAGCTTCTGATGCTAGGCAGAGCAAGTAGAGAAGAGGAGAAGAGAACTTGGATATGTCAGTTTCATTACTTGCAGAGTAGCATAGCACCATATATAGTCATAGTCTAGGTTTGGATTCGAACCAGCTATAGGAGCACGTCTCTCTTTTCTCTAAAACTCAGCAACGTCTCTTTACGGGTACACTAGCTTGTTCTGTACGCCTTCTCAAGTCATTGATTTTCTTTCTTTTTTTGTGAGGAAGGAAGGAGGACAAAATTGAGAGTTCCTGGGACTCGAACCCAAGGCCTCTCGGATGAATACCAAGGGTGCTAGTCACTTATGTGGTGAACGTTCCCTGGAAGGAGGACGGCAGACGAACGCATTTTCCTCGCAGTTTTAGTTGTGACGCAAGATCGAACGGTCACAGTTTCGGGAATGTTACCAGGCGAACGAGCCCGGTTTTTCTTTTCTTCCTATATATAAAAAAGTATGCTACTTGGTGTTGGCTTAGTCAACAAATGATTGGGCCAACCTTGACCGTTGGATTGACATTCAATGTCTTCCATGTTTCTTCAATATCTTCTTCCTCCAGCCGCCAAAGCCAAACCAGCACCGGCGGGACGCCTGCTCTCGTCTCCCATGGCTGGTTGTGCTGCCGCGCATGCATTGTGGCAAGATCGCACCCTAATACTCTGCGCATCTTCCCCGGCTCCTGTTCGTTCCCGTCCGAGGCCTCACCATCGTCCTCCGCCTTAGTTCGCTCTCCGCGGCGCTGCCCTCCGGTGTTGTCAACATGGTCAACAAGCAAGACGAATAAGGAGATTAATGTGCATGGTGAGGATGACAGTAGGGACCCAGCAGCGCGCGCAGTAATTTTGTTTTTTTTTTGGACGGAGAAGGGAACTGGGTTGTGCAGGAGCTGTAGCCCGTCTAGCCCAGGCTTTTATTTCATATGTTTAGCACATGACCAGCCCAGTTTGTTTTTTTTCCTTTCTAAAAATGGCTAGCCCAGCTATTTTGTTTTTTGCAGAATAACCAACGTAGGCCCACTTGCTTTTCTACGCCATGCTGGGACGGAAATCTTTCAAAGACGAGGAGGGATGCATTTTGCCCAGAAAATGGGCTATGAGTAATAAGAAATGGGCTATAAGTAATAATAAATGGGCTGTAAAATGAAAAACTAAAGCAAACAGGCAATTAGTTCCAAAATACTTTTTTCTTCCGGATTTTGATATTTTAAATTTCATTGTTTTTATGCGGATAAAATTTCATTGGATTTAAATTAAGGTATGTTTAGTTTTAATTTAATTTGAATCTGGCTAGAAATTTCGGGTTGTATGCTGTTTGGGACATATTTGGAGGCTGACTTGTGGGTCTACTAGGTTGACGTGTACGATAGGCTTTGTCAACTTAGTCCACAAATGATTCTAGCAGCAGTAACCGTTGGATGTTAATCCAACGGCCGTGCTGCTTCTTCAATATCTGATCTTCTTGCTCCAGCCGCACAAACCAGCGCCGGTGGGACTGCCTACTCCCGCCTCCCGTGGCCGGCTGTGCTACCGCACAGGCTGCACCGCCCCACCCTACTCCATTGCTGGCCAGGCCATTCCTCTACTCACCCACACCACCAGTTATTTTCTAGCGACGGCAGCCGGACTAGTAAACCCTCGTACTCCCCACCGTGTGGGCAACCACTGCCGAGTCTCCCCGGCTCCGTCTCGTTCCCTTCCTAGGACTCACCGTCGTCCACCGCACTGGTGCTCTCGGCGCTGCGTGGTCAACGTGGTTAACGAATGACATCCATCGGATGTGGTCTGTACGTGGAGAGGCTTACAGCTGGGTCCACGGCCGCACATAAGGAAATGCCTCCTTATTATGTGCAAAATAATGATTCCTCCACGTGACATCTGGGACCCACTGGAAGGGCCTCTGTACTTCGCAAAAAAAAACATTCCCCCCGCTGACAGGTCGGACCCACCAGCTATATCTGCGCACGCAAGGAAGTGCCTCCGTATTATGCACAAAAAATGAATACTCCCCCTGCTAGCTGGGACCCAGCATAGTGGGAGGCTGACTTGGGCCTACTAAGTTGACGGGGACGGAGGGCTTTGTCAACTTAGTCAATATGAACGATTTTAGCTCCAGTGACCGTACGATGTTCGTCCAACGGTCGTAGTGCTTCTTCAACCTCTGGTCTTCTCGCTCCAGTCGCCCAAAGCAGCGCCGGTCGTGCCGCCTGCTCCTACCTCTCATGGCCGGCTGTGCTGCCGCGGAGGCCTCACCGCACCCTACTACTCCCACCGCTGGCCATGCAATCCCTCCACTAACCCACACCCCCTGTTATTCTGCAGCGACGGCAGCCTCACACCAAAGCCGAACCAAAGAACCCTCATACTCCTCTCCGCATGGGCATCCACTGTCGTGTCTTCCCCGGCTCCGCGTCGTCCCCTTCCTAGGCCTCGCCGTCGTCCACCGCCCTGGTGCTCTTGGCGCGGCGTGGTCAATGTGGTCAACGAACAACTTCCATCGGAAGAGTGCTGTACATGGAGAGGCTGACAGCTGGGTCCACGGCCGCAGCAAGGAAGTGCCTCCTTATTACACGGAAAATAATGATTCCTCCACGTGACAGTAGGAACCCAGCGGATGGGCCACCGTATTTCACGAAAAAAACGTTTCCCCCCTGACTGCTGGGACCCACCAGCTACATCTTTGCATGCAAGGAAGTGCATCCATATTACGGGCAAAATAAAATGATTCGCCCCCCTGACTGCTGGGACCCGCAAGCTACATCTTCACACGCAAGGAAGTGCCTGAAAGTCGGGACCCACCCGGTCGAAGTGCACATAGCGTTGTCATTTTGGTCGCAAACGTGTACGTACATGCTGGTCGATCGGTCTGTCTACAGGATGCAGCGATGAATCGTGGCCGTGTAAGAAAGGGCATGTGTGGTAGTAGAGGCACGCATGTGTGGTAGTAGAGGCGCGCACATAGCATGTACACGTATGTATAGCTTCTAGGGTCCAAGAAAGTAAATACGGCCACGTACGTACATACGGGCGGGGTCTCAAACACCTACTCGCGCATATGTACGGCCAGGGCTCGTGTACATGGCTGTGGCTGGGTCGGAATGGAGAAACTGTGTCGTCGTCGTGTTCATGGGGAGGCAACAGAATGCGTCGTATTCATGGGGAGGCAACGGAACGCGTACTGTTCATCGGGAGCCAACCGGCTTGGACGGAATAGCCGATGGAAACGAGGCCTGGCGTACCGCAGAACGGAGGAAATGGCCTTGTGTTCGACCAGCCACGGTGGAAACAGGATCCAGTTCATCGGGAGGGGTCTAGCGTACCGCAAAACAGAGGAAACGGACCTCCTACAGTTGAAATGGGGTCCTGTTGATCGGGAGGGGTGTGGCGTACCGCAAAACGGAGGAAATGGACTTGTGTTGGAGCGCTACAGTCGAAACGGGGGTCCTGTTCATCGGGAGGGGTGTGGCGTACCACAAAACAGGACTCCATGGGATACTGTTCATCTCCACCGTCGACCTCCTCCAGCCTCCACGGGCTACTGTTCACCATCGACCTCCTCCAGCCTCCACCTACGACTGTTCATCCACGGGCTCCTGTTCATCCAGCCTCCACCACGCGCTCCTCCACCGGCTACTGTTCAACGAGCCCTCTCCACGGGGTCCTGTTCAACCACCCCTCCACGGGCTACTGTTCATCCAGCCCTCCACCGGCTACTATTCAACCACCCCTCCACGGGGTTCTGTTCATCCACCGGCTCGATCGATCGGGGTACTGTTTATCCAGCAGCAACGGCCTCTACTACCACGGGGTCCTGTTCATCCAACCCCCACCGGGAACTGTTTATCCAAACCCCCCAACGACGCTTACTGTTCATCCAGAGTCAACATCGATCGGCTTTAGTTAGCAGCAGTAGCGAAGGAATCGCTCGATCGGGTTCAGTTAACAGCAAGGGATTGATCGATCGCTCGGGTTCAGTAACGCGTAGCCTGCAGTGCAATCGCTCGGGTTCAGTTAGAGACCAATGCCTCGCTCGGGTTCAGTTAGAGCCCAACGCCTCGCACACACGCACGTGCGTATGAGAGAAACGCGCATCGCTCGGCCCCCGACCACCCACCGTAACCGGGAACACCCCCCCGATGTTTTCCTCGCCCTTGCTTGTACCACGATTTTCTTCGTCATGGACGGCCCAAAGAATGTAATGCAGCTGCGTCTCTGGCCCACCCAGGACGAAAAGCCCATTTTCTGTCTTGATTTTTTGTCATAGAAGTAGGCGCCCACCACATCTATGATCATACCGGGTTTGGTCACAATTATCGTCCAAGAAGTGTCATAAGCACTACTGCAGGATGCTGCTAACACGACACTATGATCAGAGACCCTTCGAGAAACTGTGTGTGATGCCATAATCGAAAATGGTGCTGTATGAAAACCGTCAGAAATATGTAAACCGTTTGCGATGACGGATGCATCAAACAAGGTTCAGGTTTTAGTTGCGTGTGCGATGAAGGGCATACGTGTCAGGACCCCGATCCTAACTCACACCTATCTAGCATGTAACACAACATATCACTTTGCGGTCTTACGCACGGTATTCCCACGGGTGACACCTTACCTGGCCTGGGACCGTTTGCGCCTTTTGGCTCACGTATATGATAGTGTCGCTAGCATCCATATGACACAGAACCCGGGCCGACATGACTAGTCGTAAACCCAAAATGGCACTAACTTACAGGGACAGGCATACATGACCCAACAATGAACGTGTCGGTCATTAGCGAGTTAATTTAGGCTGTAGCAACTGGGCTAGCAGGACTCCGGGATTCCGGGCTGTAGCAGGCTAATAGGACTCCGAAAAGCACTGCATGACATTTCCCCTAAGGGACAGACACAGGACCGAAGAAGGACACATGCCGGCCAGTCTAACTGTTTTGGAGAAGTAGCAACTGGGCTAACAGGACTCCGGTAAACCGGGCTGTAGCAGGCTACCATGGCTCAGTGGAAGCACTAGACTACATTTCCCCATAAGAGAGGCCACCAAGGATAGACAACTAGGTTGTCGGATCCCACACATACCAAGCATTTCAAATCATACACACAATATGCTCGATATGTGCAAATACAACTTGGCATCACAACAAAACTCTACAACTCAAAGTATTTATTCATTAGACTCCGAAGAGCCAGATATTACGAACATGGGTCTGATGACCCAACATACAGAGCATACAAGCAACAAGCACATGCGGAAGCTTAACTTGTCTGAGTACAGACAACTACAAGTGAAAAGGGCTGAGAAGCCTGACTATCTACAAGATCTTGCTGAGGGCACAAGATCGTAGCTGAGGTAATAAGCTAAACGTCGAAGTCCACGCAGAACTACTAGTGAGACTGAAGTCTCTCTGCAAAAACATAAATTAAGCAAACGTGACTAAAAATGTACCCAGCAAGACTTACATCATAACTAGCTACATATGCATCAGTATAAACAAAGGGGGTGGTGGAGTTTAACTGCAGCAAGCCATCTTTGACTCGGTGGCTATCCTAAAATACGACTGCAAGTAACTGTTTTGAGGTGGCGCACACGAGTCCACATATTCACCATATCAATACCCACTATGGATCCGCTCCTGACTCCCTACGAGAACGCCATCCATAGCACTCACGCTTATCTTGCGCATTTTAGAGTATCCACTTTCACTTGTCTATGAACTGTATAGGCAACCCAGAAGTCCTTTACCGCAGACATGGCTGTTCGAATAGATGATGTTAACCCTGTAGGGGTGTACTTCTTCACACACGCTCTCGCCACTTACCGCCAAGTACACGTCATGTATCTCGGCAACCTTCAAGCGGAAGCCTAGCGAGGGTGTCGGCCACGTGACTAACCACACAAGTCCCTAGTCCAGGTTTATCGCCTATTCAGGTTCCATCCGCAGGGAGTCCGGCCGAGGTTTCCACATACGGCCCCGAACGATGTGTACAGGGTTCCGCGACATCAAATGGGCACCCGGCATACCCGGCCACGTGCCTAACGCGCACAGCCCACCCCTCGGGTCAGCACTGCGCATGGCCTCCAGCAACTACAAACACCAGAAACTACGTGCAACTCCCGGACAGAGGACATGGGCGGTTAATAAGTCGAGAGGGTCAATTAAGGATCCCAATGAGTGGTAGTAGTTGTTCATGGATCACAAACACAGAAATTAGTTCCTGAGGACGGCTTCAATGAGACAACCCGCCATGTACTCCTACATGGCCTCTCACCGCTACCTTTACCAAATCATGTTCACACACTTAGCTCACACACAGTAGGACATGTTCAACACCATTCCAATTCATCCCCGATGAATCAGACCTGACTCAACTCTAAGTAGTAGCAGGCATGCCAAACAAACATGAATGAGTAGGCACATCATAGCTCAAACAACTCCTACTCATGCTAGTGGGTTTCATCTGTTTACTGTGGCAATGACAGGTCATACAGAGGATAAGGGTTTCGACTACCGCAGCATGTAACAATTGAATCGTTGTTGTCCTAATGCAGTAAAAGAGAGTAGAGGTGAGAGAGTGGGATTGTTTCAAAATGAACAAGGGGGTTTTTCTTGCCTGGCACTTCTGAAGATAGTATAGCTCTTCATCGGTGTCAGAGAACTCATCGCCGGATCAACGTCTACTGAGGGGGAACAAATACCGGCAACAGAGAGGAAACACAATCAATGCAATGCACAATATGATGCATGATCATGACATGGCAATATGAGTGTGTTGGGCTAATGCAACTACAACCAGATGGGTTTGAGCTTATTTGAACCAAGGATTCAAATACAAACTCAAGTTATGGGTTCATATAAGTGCATTAACATGTTTGACCTAAACAGCAAGGTTAAGTTGCTCTAACATGCATGAAACCAGTACATATGGATGATTGGATTTTTCTGATCATTTTTCATATATAACTTATTTCATTCTGAGCTATGGTTGAATTTCTATGAATTTTAGAAGTTAGCACTATTTTCTGGAATTACCTGAATAAGAATAAATCCAGAAAATGCATTACTGCATCAGCATTAAGTCATGCTGACCTCAGCAGGTCAACAGGCCGTCCAGGTCAAACCTGACCAGTGGGGCCCACTGCTTAGTGACTCAAATAATTAGCTGAGTTAGTTAGTGCTAATCTAACCCTAACTAGGATGTTAGCAGGGCGGGGCCCACATGTCAGTGGCTCATCTAACTAACTAAATTAATTAACACGAATTAAGTTAATACTAACTAAACAGGGGCCTGGGCCCACATGTCAGCGACCCAGGGAAGGTCAAACCCCTGGTCAGCGGGTCAAACCCACCGGCGACTGGTCGCCGGCGAGGTCATACGCGGCGGTGGTGCTCGGGATTGCTTCTCCGGAGACCAAACCAATGGCGGAGCCCATCCACGAGTAGCTGGAGCTCGCACGCGTCGGGTGGTGCCCACAGCTTCACCGGAGGTGGCCTAAAATGATGGCGGCAATGGCAAGTGCGGCGGCCGGCGTTCGAGTGTCGAGCGAATCGACGTTGCAGGGAACGGCAGGAGCCACGGGTGGTCGCGGTTGACTCCTCGGAACGTGTTGAGCACGGTGGCGCACTCTATTGCGGCTCTAGGTGACGATGGCCACGGCGGCAACATGGCTGGGCGGCGGTGAGCTTCGGCTTCGATTGAAACGGCGGCTACGGTGATCGAGAGGCATGGGGAGGAGGGCAAACGACGGCGGAGATCATAGCGGTCACGGAAACGCAGATGGCGGGCTCGGGGAGGATCTGGAGCGAAGCAGGGTGGCGAGGGGATCTCTGGTGGCCGAACGAGGAAGTCGGCGGTGGGGCGTCATTGCAGCGCGTCCGGCGTCGCGTGAGTTGTCGAGGAGGCGTAGACGACGGAGGCGGAGTCCATGGCCATGTCGGGGGCGAGGGGGTGGCTCTGGGCGCGGCAACGGTGAGTGGCGGCGTCGGTGGCTCTCTGGTGATGTGAGGGAGAGAGCCAGAGGAGGAGGAGAACACGGGGGAGAGTAAGAGAGGTCCGGGGGATGTCATGGCATCTCCAGGCGCTCGAACGAGGGCGGGGAGGAGGAAGAAGGAGGTGGAGGCCTCGGGCGCGCACGCGTCGACACGCCTCTGCCTACTGGCAGAGGTTGAAGACGACCGCTTCGGCCAGTGGGCTGGGCCGCCAGGTGGGCTGCTACAGGTAGGCTAGGTAAGCCTGCTCTCTGTAACATCCCAAATTTTCAATTTGGAATGTTATACATTAGGTCATCATGCATATCATATTTTCTAGCATTTTTCCGATCCTAGAAGATTTCACGCAACTCAAGGACCCTCGGAGAGAGTTGGAAGTTTCATTATTTTCATATTTGGGATTTCTCAAATTTTGAAAATAGGATCATTGGATTTATTTATTTATCTTCAAAAAGTTTTTCCGATATAAAAGTTAAAGAGAGGGAATAATATGACTTTCCCAACATATAGGAAAAATGAAGATATTATAAATAAATCAATTTTAATTTTGGAAGATTTATTTGCTTTAGGCAAAATGAGCATTTTAAAAAATATGCATATTTCCGTTTTTTAAAGTTCGTTTTGTTCGACTCATTTTAGGAGTCGGGAAAATTAATTTTATTAAATTAGGAGTTCGTTTGGTATTTTTTTAATTCGTTTAGTTTTGTTTGTTTAAAAAATCGCCCCACTTTGGGCGAGGCCAGGCCCTGCCCACCGCCCTGCCCACCTCCCTTCCTCCAAGACGCTCGCATGGCTGTCTCCGCCGCCGCCGCCACGCCCGCCGCCTCGGAGTCCGGCTCCCCTCGCCCCTTGCCCCTTCCCAAGCCGCCAACCCCCTCCTATAAAACCCGCCCCCTCTCTCTCTCATCCATGCCCGCCGCCCCAACCCGAGCCAGCGCCGAGGCTGAGCCCGGCTGGGGGCGCCGCCGCCGTTCCCTCGTCGCCGAGTCCTCGCCGCCCCTCCCGACCCGCTGACCCTCACCACCGCCCGAGCCCGCCATGAGCCGCCGGAGGTAGCACTCGCCGCCCCGGTCCGATTTTCTTTAGAAAACCCGATCCGTTTTTTTTTGAAGAAGTTCGTTTTTAAAAAACCCTAGTTGGTTTTATTTTTTTCGGTTTTCTTATTTAATGAACGTTCACCGAACCGTTCGTTTCAATGAACGTGTTCGTTGGATTAGTTTTGCTAACGAACGTCCGTTATTTACTCCGTTCGTCGTTTTCTTTTAATCGGGATTTAATCCGTTATTTTTCTGATTCGATTTCCGATCCGATTTTCAAATCTGTTTATTTTCTCGCTCGTTTATCGGAATCAGGTGATTCAAGCGCTGGAGTTTCGTTCTGAAACCGCCGTTCCGACTAACCTACTTACACAGAGTTTTGCTACTGTGAAATTTTGACCTAGTTTC
This sequence comes from Aegilops longissima, assembly GCA_021605205.1. Lineage (NCBI taxonomy): Eukaryota > Viridiplantae > Streptophyta > Magnoliopsida > Poales > Poaceae > Aegilops > Aegilops longissima. Next base: position 302,975,839 of record CM038679.1, on the reverse strand, counting down.
AGATTGCTAAACCGAGTCGTTCTCTCTCGAGTTTCGACTTTCGATGCCTTATTTGATTCGATTCTTTTGCAACCAGGGTTCTTAAGTTGAACTCTCTGGTTAGATCTTTTATTCGAGATTTCCCCGTGCATTAGATGAGTACTTATTGTATGCTTGTTGTTTGTCTGCGTTAGATCACCGAGTGCGCCGCTTGTTACTTGAATCTCTAGGTCTCGCGGATCATCGACAAGGCAAGTAACACTTGATCATACCTTTTCTACTACCCAGTTTTATGCATTAGATCAAACCTCAAACACTTGCATGTTTAGGATCTAATTAAATTGTGGGTTTGGGAAGTAGATTGAGGTAGTACCTATTACTGTTTACTTATGAAACCTTGGGAGTTACTTCTCGTTTGCTTGTTATGCCATGCTATGCTAGTAGGCGTGGATTGGGTGAGTGAATATCCATGACAGATGTGAGATTGTTAATTAATGGTTTATCTAAGGTGGCAACCTAAACACACATCTGGGTGGATTGAGGCACCTGGTTTCTATCAGACTTGCTGTATTTCTTGGACCGCCACCCATGCTCTAAGGGATCATAAGATTATTCAAGCTGGAAACTTCCGTGTGCAGCCACAAGCCAATTATGGGCTCTGGCGTAGTTGACTAAGTTGTGCGAACTCTTACGGGTAGGCTAGCTGATGTAGGGGATGTAGGTTGGTACGGTCTACCCACATGTAAGGTGCTAGCGCTTACGAAAGACTATGTCTCGGTCATCCGTCTCTCAAACACCATGTAGTGCGAGAACCAAGCGGAGGCGATCGAGTCTTGTGGGGAAAAGTCATAAACCTCTGCAGAGTGTATAAACTAATCATGATTAGCCGTGTCCCGGTTATGGACGTTTTGAGTATCCGGTAATTGAATATCATGTGAATCTCAACATGTTACTTCTAATAAAAGTTATTGGGATTTTGATGAGTACTTTTTAATTGGGATTGAGGATGCTGTCAACCATTCTCAATGTTTAACAACCACCATGATAGTTAAATAAAATTATTCCTTTGACGTAGGGAAAAACTAGCTTTATGCAAAATTGTAACCGTAGAGCCTTACCACCAACCATATATGCATGTAGAATAGGCTTATTGCTTCATTACTCTCTATGTGTTACATTGCCAGCATATTCCATGTGCTGACCCATTTTCAGGCTGCAACTTTCACGTTGCAGACTTTTCAGACGACGAGTAAGGTGTTAGGTCGTGGTTCTATACTCAGTGATGCCGATGGAGTTGATGGACTCACTTATCTTCCAAGCCTTCGCTGTTATTATTAGATGGCCTTAAGCCATTTTATTGTATTTAGTTCCCTTGTGGACAACGATGTAATAAGTGTGTGATTGCTACTCTGCTATAAATCCTTAGAAATCTTGTGTGGTGTCGGCATTCTTGATCTAGGGATGACACCGAGCACGAGACTTGATCCATTCGGTCTGGTCACTCTGAGAGAATGGTATCGAGCACCTGACCGTAGGACACGAACACTAAGTTAAATCCATAGATCACTACTCTCTCCCATTTTCTAACTCCTCATCTTTTCTACTCTCTTTAGGATGATTTGACGCGATGATCAAGTACACCCAACGGATGAAGGCACACCTTTTGGATTTCACTTGAAGGAAGTTACCAAGCACTGAACATTGGACTACCAAGCTTCACGGAACTTTCAACGCCACTCTGCAAGAAGAGGCGTTGGAAGATTCAAGCTCACGTTCCAGAAGGACATTCACCCCAATCACCAAGCCTATAGATAGTGTTTTCGATTGCACCAACTTGGAGTGCAGGAAAGAGCATGGCAGCTCACATCACCATGGGACGCATTGGAGAAGTTTATCAAGAAGACCTCAAGGACACTATCTACCAGATTTGCGGACGCCGAGATGACAAATGGGACATAGTCAGTACCATGAAGGATAGATCCATTGGAGCTTTCATCCAGGAGTTAAACCAGCACATTCGACGCCAGGAGAACCGGATGTGCAACGATATGTTGGAGTTGCAGAACGCAAAGGGAAGGATCATCGGACTGGAAGGAGAACTAAAGACTACGCGCAAGGACTACATGGACGAGATCGTAGCTCTAGCAAGACACAATAACGATCTTAAGTACGAGATCGAAGAACTCAAGAAGAAGTTGGCGCTCAGGAATGAAGACCAGTATGTCGGATGCTCAAGCGACTACATCAACATCGACGACACCAATTCGGATCCAAGTGAACCCGACTTTGAAGACGAAGCTGGAGCAGACATCATGGAGTCTTCTACCGGTTCAAATTAATAGAAGTCCCCCACATATTAGTAGTATTTCCCTCCATGTAAACATTATTACTACACGCACTTTTGCGCTAGTTAGATCGTTGTAAGCCCTTGTTTGATTGAATGAAGTGATTTTGTGTGCATTTGGGTAGTGATTCCCCTTAGACCTCATTCTATTCTAAATTTCTCTTCTTTTCTAAACCCATCAGATGCCTCCGAGACGCGACCCGGATTCGTTTTCCGCCAGAGATCACCCAACTGATTCAGCAGAGAATACCTGATTCAAACATTGGTGCGAACCAGGCAACAACAACAACAACAACAACAACAACCCACCGCCACCACCACCACTGCGGATCACGACTCGTTTCCTTAGACTGAATCCGCCGGTGTATTCCAGGAGCACCGAGCCGATTGTGGCAGATGATTGGCTCCGCAAGATAGGAAGGGAGTTGACCACTGCAGGATGCACGAGATGGTGAAAGAGTGAAGTTTGCAGCACATCAGCTTGAAGGACCCGCAGCAGCATGGTGGGAGAATTTTACAGCCACTTATCCGTGAACCTTTGTCACATGGGACCAGTTTGACAAGCTTTTCGCTTTGCTCATGTTTCAGCAGGAGCCATGGCCATGAAGAAGCGTGAGTTTCGCAACTTACGCCAAGGAGGAAGGACTGTTGGCGATACATGGATGACTTTAGTAAATTAGCACGTTATGCCCCGGATGAGCGTTGCTACCGGCGACTAAGCGGAGAAGTTTCTAGAAGGACTGAATGATGAGTTCAGCATGCCGTTGATGGTGGCAAGTTTCAACAACTACCAGGAGTTGGTAGACCGAGCCCTCATGATTGAAGGAAAGCAAAGACAAATTGAGAACTGCATAGCGGAAGTATGGACAAGGGAAGTATAACTCGGAGCTCAAAGTGAAGCCTCGTTATACCCTAAATCAGGAATTCAGTTTCAGCATACCCATGGAGGAGGTAATTCAGATAACCATAATGGCACCAAGAATGGGAGCGGGAATGGAGGAAGCAATGGACAGAACCGCACCAACCCGTCAACACCATCCAAGGTAGACTTGAGTCATATTACTTGCTTTAAGTGCCGCAAGATCGGGCATTATGCCAATGACTGCCCGTAAGGCGAGCGGAAATGGCAATGGAAGCTCGGAAAGAAGCCCAACCCTTTCAACAGGGGACGGGTGAACCACATTGATGTGGAGGAGGTTGAAGATCAGCCCGATCAAGAATCGGTAAGTTTTGGTTAAGTCAATTATCTGCGGTTGTTCTTTTCGACATCTTGGTGCATCGCATTCATACATATCAAGGGATTTGTGGATAAGTACAAATTACCGACCCAAGCCCTTAGGTCACCCATGCTAGTAACCTCACCGGAGCTGAGTACATGGCTAGTAAATGGTGTGATCGATCGCCATTAAGGATTGGACACTATGTTTTCCCCTCGGACCTAATAGTTACGGAATCCCAAGGATTGGATGTGATATTAGGTATGGATTGGTTATCAAGGTATGGAGGAAACATAGATTGCACCACAAAGTCAATTTTGCTCACCACACCGAAGGAAGAAGGATTAAGTATGTATCACGACACAAGCGAGGAGAGCGCAAGTAAATTGCCTATCGGAGTGGTGCGGGAAGAAGTACCGATGGTGAAGGATTTTCTGATGTATTTCCGGAAGAGTTGCCGTGAATGCCACGGATAGAGACATTGAGTTTTGATCGAGCTGTTGCGAGAACAGGCCCGATATCGAAGCGACCGTCAGGATGCCCGCATGGATTTGGCGGAAATCAAGAAGCAGATTAAGGAACTATTGGATAAAGGTTTTATCCGCCCAAGTTCTTCACCTTGGGGATCACCCGTATTGTTAGTGGAGAAGAAGGATGGATCGTTAAGAATGGTTGTTGATTATCGTGGATTGAATGAAGTAACAATCAAGAACAAGTACCCACTACCTATGATAAATGATCTATTTGATCGCTTGCAAGGAGCTAAAGTGTTTTCCAAGATCGACTTGCGATCAGGGTACCATCAGTTGAAGATTCGGGAGCAAGACATACCCAAGACCGCATTTACCACGAGATATGGATCTGATGAGTATACCGTTATGTCATTTGGACTGACTAACGCACCAGCCTATTTCATGAACACGATGAACAAAGTGTTTATGGAGTTTTTGGATAAGTTAAATCGTGGTGTTCATTGATGACATTTTGATTTTCTCGAAGAATGAAGAGGAACACAAGGAACATTTGCGATTGGTTTTGAGGCGAGGAACACCAGTTGTATGCCAAGTTCAGCAAATGTGAGTTTTGGCTAAAGGAAGTTGGATTTCTCGGACATGTTATATCCGGAGAAGGAATAGCAGTTGACCCCACAAAGGTTGAGACCGTAACCAAATGGGAAGCACCAACGACAGTTGGAGAGATTGAGTTTCCTTGGACTCGCAGGATACTACCAAGATTCATTGAGAATTTCTCAAGAATTGCTAAGCCTATGACTGAATTGTTGAAGAAGGATAACAAATTCATATGGGTGAGGACTGTGAGGCAAGTTTCGGAGTTGAAGAAAAGATTGGTTACCTCACCAGTTTTGATATTGTCGGATCGGACTAAGGATTATGAGGTGTATTGCGGCGCTTCACGTCGAGGACTTGGAGCCGTACTTATGCAAGAAGGAAGAGTTGTTTAGTATGCTTCACGACAACTTAAGCCCCATGAGTTAAATTATGCCACTCATGATTTGGAGTTAGCAGCCGTTGTGCATGCCACGAAGGCGTGGAGACATTTTCTCATTGGAAATCATTGTGAAGTATATACGGATCACAAGAGTTTGAAGTACATCTTCACACAGAAGGAATTGAATCTCAAGACAAAGGAGATGGTTAGAACTTATCAAGGATTATGACATGAGATTGCATTATCACCCGGAAAGGCTAATGTCGTAGCGAGCGCATTGAGCCGTAAGAGCCACGTCAATACCCTAATGATGGGAGGAATACCCAATGAGTTAGCCGAGGACCTTCGAGAGCTATGTTTGGAAATAGTTCCGAGAGGCTATGTAGCAGCATTGGAGATTCAGTCGACACTGACGGACAAAATCAGAGAAGCCCTAAAGGCATATAAGGAAGTTGCCTCTATAAAGGAGAAAATGAGCAAAGGAAAAGCTAAAGGATTTCGTGAGGATGAGCACGATACCCTATGGTTTGAAGACCGTGTTTATGTGCCCAATGACCCAGAGATCAGAAAGTTAATTTTGCAAGAAGCCCATGATTCACCTTATTCGATTCACCCAGGAAATACCAAGATGTATTTGAATTTGAAGAATATTTTCGGTGGACGGAATGAAGAAGGATATTGCGGAGTATGTAGCAATTTGCGATGTATGTCGAAAGTAAAAGCGAGAACATCGAAGCAGCAGGATTGTTGCAACCATTGCCGATACCGAATGGAAGTGGGATAAACTAGGCATGGATTTCATCACAGGTTTGCCAAAGACTCGCTCAGGATATGACTCGATTTGGGTCATAGTCAATCGCTTGACGAAGGTAGCTCATTTCATTCCGATCAAGACTACCTATAGCAGTGCTAAGTTGGCAAAGATATACATGACCAGAATTGTGTGTTTGCACGGAGTTCCGAGGAGCATCGATCGGATAGAGGAACCCAGTTTACTTGAAATTTTGGAACCGGTTACACGAAACATTGGGAACCAGATTGAATTCAATACAGCTTTCCACCCATGCAGACCGATGGATGACCGAGAGAGTCAATCAGATTTTGGAGGACATCTTTGAGAGCTTGTGCACTAGATTACGGATCTAGTTGGGACGATAATTTGCCGTATGCAGAATTTTCCTACAACAACAGTTACCAAACCAGCTTGAAGATGGCACCTTCGAGGCTTTGTATGGAAGAAGGTGCAGGACATCGTTGTCATGGGACTAAACCGAGATCGTCGATTGTTTGGACCAGATTTGATTAAGGAGTCCGAATGAAGGTTAAGTTGATTCGAGACAGGCTCAAGGTAGCCCAGTCCAGACAAAAGAGCTATGCCGATTCGAAGTGCAAAGCGATTGAGTATGAAGTTGGAGACAGAGTATATCTTAGAGTATCCCCGCTTCGAGGAGTTAAGCGTTTTGGAGTTAAAGGAAAGTTAGCCCCACGTTTCGTTGGACCATATAAGATTTTGCAACGCATGGGAGAAGTTGCTTATAAGTTGGAATTGCCAGAAGAACTGTCAGGAGTTCATGATGTATTCCATGTTTCTCAGTTGAAGAAATGTCACCCCGAGATAGCAGAGGTACCGTTAAGAGACACAAAGTGCCCTTTGGAAGCAATTCAGTTGAAGGATGACTTAACATATGAGGAAAAACCGGTTAAGATTCTCGATTATGCCAGCAGAGTTACCCGCAGCAAGGTTATCAAGTTTTGCAAAGTTCAGTGGAGCCACCACACTGAGGATGAAGCCACCTGAGAAAGAGAGGAAGTTTTCTTAAGGACCACCTCACCTATTTTCTAGTTAACCCGAATCTCGAGGGCGAGATTCATCTTAGTAGGTTTGTAACATCCCAAATTTTCAATTTGGAATGTTATACATTAGGTCATCATGCATATCATATTTTCTAGCATTTTCCGATCCTAGAAGATTTCACGCAACTCAAGGACCCTCGGAGAGAGTTGGAAGTTTCATTATTTTCATATTTGGGATTTCTCAAATTTTGAAAATAGGATCATTGATTTATTTATTTATCTTCAAAAGTTTTTCCGATATAAAAGTTAAAGAGAGGGAATAATATGACTTTCCCAACATATAGGAAAAATGAAGATATTATAAATAAATCAATTTTGGTTTTGGAAGATTTATTTGCTTTAGGCAAAATGAGCATTTTAAAAATATATGCATATTGCCCTTTTTTTTAAAGTTCGTTTTGTTCGACTCATTTTAGGAGTCGGGAAAATTAATTTTATTAAATTGAGTTAGTTTGGTATTTTTTTAATTCGTTTAGTTTTTGTTTGTTTTAAAAAATCGCCCCCCCTTTGGGCGAGGCCCAGCCGGCTGCCCGCCCTGCCCACCTCCCTCCCCTCACGACGCTCACATGGCGGTCTCCCCCGCCAAGACGCCGCCCGCCGCCGCCTCGGAGTCCGGCTCCCCTCGCCCCTTACCCCTTCCCCAAGCCGTAACCCCCTCCTATAAAACCCCCCCCCCTCTCCTCATCCCTTGCCGCCCGCCCCTAACCCGAGCCTTGCTGAACCCCCCCGCCCTTGAGGAAGCCGCCGCCGTTCCCGCCGTCGCCGGAGTCCTCGCCGCGCCTCCCGACCCGCCGACCCTCACCGCCTCCCGGAGCCCGCCTGGCGAGCCGCCGGAGGTAGCACCTCGCCGCCCCGGTCCGGTTTTCTTTAGAAAACACGATCCGTTTTTGAAGAAGTTCGGTTTTTTTAAAACCCTAGTTGGTTTTATTTTTCGGTTTTCTTATTTAATGAGCGTTCACCGAACCGTTCGTTTCAATGAACGTGTTCGTTGGATTAGTTTTGCTATGAACGTCCGTTATTTGCTCCGTTCGTCATTTTCTTTTAATCGGATTTAATCCGTTATTTTTCGATTTGATTTCGATCCGATTTTCAAATCTGTTTATTTTCTCGCTCGTTTATCGGAATCGGGTGATTCAAGCGCTGGAGTTTCAATTCTGAAACCGCCGTTCGACTAACCTACTTACACAGAGTTTTGCTACTGTGAAATTTTGACCTAGTTTCAGATTGCTAAACCGAGTCGTTCTCTCTCGAGTTTCGACTTTCGATGCCTTATTTGATTCGATTCTTTTGCAACCAGGGTTCTTATGTTGAACTCTCTGGTTAGATCTTTTATTCGAGATTTACCCGTGCATTAGATGAGTACTTATTGTATGCTTGTTGTTTGTCTGCGTTAGATCACCCGGAGTGCGCCGCTTGTTACTTCGAATCTCTAGGTCTCGCGGATCATCAGCAAGGCAAGTAACACTTGATCATACCTTTTCTACTACCCGGTTTTTATGCATTAGATCAAACCCTCAAACACTTGCATGTTTAGGATCTAATTAAATTGTGGGTTTGGGAAGTAGATTGAGGTAGTACCTATTACCTGTTTACTTATGAAACCTTGGGAGTTACTTCTACGTTTGCTTGTTATGCCATGCTATGCTAGTAGACGTGGATTGGGTGAGTGAATATCCATGATGATGTGAGATTGTTAATTATTGGTTTATCTAAGGTGGCAACCTAAACACACATCTGGGTGGATTGAGGCACCTGGTTTCTATCAGACTTGCTGTATTTCTTCGGACCGCCACCCATGCTCTAAGGGATCATAAGATTATTCCAAGCTGGAAACTTCCGTGTGCAACCACAAGCCAATTATGGGCTCTGGCGTAGTTGACTAAGTTGTGCGAACTCTTACGGGTAGGCTAGCTGATGTAGGGGATGTAGGTTGGTACGGTCTACCCACATGTAAGGTGCTAGCGCTTCTGAAAGACTATGTCTCGGTCATCCGTCTCTCAAACACCATGTAGTCACGAGAACCAAGCGGAGGCGATCGAGTCTTGTGGGGAAAAGTCATAAACCTCTGCAGAGTGTATAAACTAATCATGATTAGCCGTGTCCCCGGTTATGGACGTTTTGAGTATCCGGTAATTGAATATCATGTGAATCTCAACATGTTACTTCTAATAAAAGTTATTGGGATTTTGATGAGTACTTTTTAATTGGGATTGAGGATGCTGTCAACCATTCTCAATGTTTAACAACCACCATGATAGTTAAATAAAATTATTCCTTTGGCGTAGGGAAAAACTAGCTTTATGCAAAATTGTAATCAGAGAGCCTTACCACCAACCATATATGCATGTAGTATAGGCTTATTGCTTCATTACTCTCTATGTGTTACATTGCCAAGATATTCCATGTCTTGACCCGTTGTTGGCTGCAACTTTCACGTTGAGACTTTTAGAACGACAGTAAGGTGTTAGGTCGTGGTTCTATACTCGATGATGCCGATGGAGTTGATGGACTCACTTATCTTCCAAGCCTTCGCTGTTATTATTAGATGGCCTTAAGCCATTTTATTGTATTCAGTTCCCTTGTGGACAACGATGTAATAAGTGTGTGATTGCTACTCTGCTATAAATCCTTGAAATCTTGTGTGGTGTCAAGATTATCGATCCAGGATGACACCGAGCACAGAGACTTGATCCATTCAGGTCTGGTCGCTACACTCTCTCTTCTGTCTTTTCTAATTTTGTTCTGTTTTCTATTTATGTAAAATTGTTTTAATTTGGTTTTCAAACCAAATCACTTTTAAAAATTCTGAAAAATAGTTACGGGCACTAAATGAATTACTCCAGAGGCTCTCAACTAATTCCAAAATTATTGGAGCATTTAAAAATATTTATAGTATTTAAATGCCCCAATTCAAATACAATAAGATTTAATTCAAAAATCAAGAATGGCCTAGAAATATGTGCATCATTTTTGGCAGAGGTTTTCACCTTTATCAAAAATCATGAACTTTCCTAAAGGGCATTTTGGGTTCGTTGAATTTTTTTTTATTTGAACCTAGTTGGATTCATCTGGTGCTAGGGTTTCAACAATCTCCATTCAACTTTCAAATAAATTTAGACATGATGCATGGATGCTTGTGCAACTATTTGCAATCAGATTCTAGGATTGTGACAACTCACCCCCACTAAACAAGAATCTCGTCCCGAGATTCAAGACGTGAGGTAAGAGGACAGAGGGGACACAAGCTAAAACAAATCTTCATGAACCATTGCATTCTTGAAGATGTTGATTCGTTGCATCAAATTGATCTTGACGTCTTTGCTTTCGAGATCTTCACCAACACGAGGACAAAAGGGCGAGACAACTCTATAAGGATGGATCATCTTAATGATCACAAGATCAACTCATGGAATGAGACGTAGAAACATTTCTTGAGCTGAGAGACAGAACACACCTAAGGAGCAATGGGAAGAAGCAGATGACGAAGGTTCAGATTAGTAGGCAACATTTCCACGCTTAGGTAGGATGGTGCATGGTTTCAAGACAGTGATGAAATAATTGCCATGATTCCATAATGGGGCACCTTAGCGAAGGTGACTCGTAGAATTATTCCCTTAAGTGGCAAAAGAATTACTTTTGATACAAAGATCATTGAAACTCTTTATACCAGCCTAAGGCAATCACAAACGATCGTGTGAAGGAGCTTGAAGAATGGCATACTCATAATAGAATGGATGATGTAACTACCTTGTCGAAGACAACGCGATGGGTGATTTTTGCTTATCAGCGGAGATGGATGGAACCCATGGTAAGTCCACTTTTGAAGATGATCTTGGACAATAACTGCTGAGAAGGCAGCCCATGGGAAATTGGCACAATGGCGGCGCAAGCTGGGGACAAGATGCAAATGTTGGGAATGTTCCAACCATCATATCTACCTGAGATTCAGATCTAGTTAGTAACAGGATACTTCACACTCAACATGTCTACAAAGAAGAGTCGCAACACAAACTGACGAGATGACGTTGCGAGATTCTCAGGAAATGAACTACGATAGAAAGCTCCAAAGCATGAGCTGGTTCTGCTACATACATGTGAACACGATGTCCAAGACAAGCATGACCACATAGCAGTCTTATAATGAAACACTACCGAGTTCTGGTTAGGATCCATCATCAAGGATTTTGAAGTCTTTACGCAAGTCCATGGATTAGATCCCAAGCATAGACTTATCTTCCTTAAACAAATCAGTCAGTGGCTTGCTGTGCTAGGAACACATATAGCATGGAGGCGGCCAACCTATCAAACTATAGAGTACTTCACACATGCGTGACTAACTTGGGACGATTCCAGAGGAATCAAAACGAACTTTCTTGAATTCATGGCGGCAACTTGCTTCGAATGCACATGAATTAGAGGAAGTCACTTATTTCATCCAACATATGCTTCATGAACTAGCATGAAGAAAATGCTTACACAAGTTTCCAACACTAGCTGGATGTTCAACACGAATCATGGAGGAGACAAAATGCTGCTGATGGGCTCAACAACAACTCATCGGAATTTCCATATCACTGGACTCCCACCATTATGTGAACAATGTGATAGTATTGGTCAGACCAAAAGATGTAATGGTGTGTGCTCGAGGAATCAACCACTAGTAAGACAACATTACAAACATCGTTGGTACTGATTTGATTCGGTGATAGCCCATACTCAAATCAAAGTTTTGATAAGACAATAGGTCCAACAACTGATCACAGGGACCAATCAATGAAAATATCATGTTTCTTCAACACACATAAATATACCCCTTGAAATGAACTAAGCTAGGCAAGCTTTTATCTTCCAACTCTCCAAGTTGTTGTTTGGCTTAACCAACTAGCTCAGGGGTATCCAACGCGGATTCTTGGAGAAGGGGTGGTTTACAGGAAAACAACTTGATCACGAGCTCAACATAGCGGTCAGGTGACAACCTGGTAACACTTCCGAGAAGACATTCAGAGAATCATGAACCACCGATATGTTACTAAGCTCGAGAACAATCTTGCTTTTCAGGGCAAGACGATGTGATCAAGGGAGTGATGGATTGACACAATCCTATCTCATTGATCGAGGAGTGCACCAGGGAAAATGGACTAGGTCGCACGATCAATCTTAGGATGATGATTCAATAATCAACACGCTAAGAATGAGGTTATTGTCCATTTAACTACCAAGCAATGGAGTTGCTAGGAGTATAGATTTCACACATCACGATTCACTTGTCGGTGTTCTGATTATAATAACACGGAACCGAGGAACGAATTGTCACAGCCCCAGATCAGCCCTAGAGCTTGCTTGTAACTAGTGGCATTGCATCCATGCATCATGTTTAATTTTCATGAAAATTTGAAATGGGGATGACCAAGCCCTAGCACCAAAAACAATTCAAATAGGTTCAACTAAGAAATAATTTTTCAATGAACCAAATGGCCTTCAAAAATGTTCACCATTTTTTGGAAAAATGCTGGAAACAGTAAACCAGAGATGTTGCACATTTTTCCATGACATTTGGATTTTTGAATTAAAGCATATAGTATTTGCATTTGGGCATTTAATACTAATAAATAGTTTAAATGTTCAAATAATCATAAACTGAAATGTTTGTTGTTGGAAATATTCCAAACAGTGACATTGACCAGTTTCATGATTTTGGAAATGCCACAGCATTTTATTAAAGCCAAACATAATTACGTAAAATAGAAAACAGAAATAAGAGAGAGAGAGAATAACTCACTGGCGCCATCAACTGCCTGCCCTTCCCCTCGCTGGCCCAGTTGGCCCAGCCCACCAACCACCTCGCCATGCCGCCAACCTTTGCCAAGAGGCGAGAGGAGGGACACACAGACGCGCCGAGCTCGCCACGCCTCCTCCCGCCTTTGCCTCACCGAGGCGCCTCGCGCCTCCTCCTCGGCGCCGCCCCAACCCCCTGGACCCCTCGCTCTCTCCCTCTCCCTCGTTCCCTCCTCTGTCTCATTCTCTCCCGAACCCGAACGAGCTCGCCGACGCCGATCGCCGTACCCATGGCCACAGCCATCCCCGAGCCTCCCCGACATGCCCCCGAGCTCCGCCTAGTCTCTCTCCCCCTCCTCACCGAGCCTCCCGACACCGGAGCGCCCCGAGGCGCCGCCCCGCCGCTTTTCCCCTTCTCGGACCCGTCGGTCGCCGTCGCTCGATTCGCCGCCGTTCGTGCTTCCCCGAGCTCGCCGACCAGCCCTACACGATCCCCGTGAGCTTCTACACCGTTTTCCCCTTGTCTCTGCGACGTTTGCTAGTTCTAGTCGCCGTTTTGCCGATGACCGAAACCCGCCGCCGCCTGTGACCGCCGCCGACGTGCCTCCGGCCACCTAGTGGCCCGGCTGTCGTGCTCGGCTTTCTCCCTGCACCGCATAGAGCACGTAGGTGCCTCGCACGAGCCTCCCCGGCCACCGTAGCATCGACCCCGAGTTCGCCCGAGCTCCGGCGACCGGTCGACGCCGGTGACGACTCCGCCATCTTAGGCCCAGCCGCTGCCACTACTCGATGCGTGACGGCGCCGCGTCACATAGACGCCCTCCGCCGCCATTTGGTCGCCGGAGGAGGAAACTCCGCACCCTCCCGCCGTCTCGGCCGCGGCGACGAGCCATGGGTCAACTCGGCGAGTTGGCGGGTTTGACCATGGTTTGACCTCCCGTGTGTCACCGGCGTGTGGGCCACCCGACATTTTAGCTAGTATTAGTTTAACACTAATTAACCTAGGTTAGTTAGCTGATTAATCGGCGACTAGTGGGCCCCGGCCCCACAAACAGTTTAGTTAAAATTAACTTAAGGCTAATTAACTTGGTTAATTAGTTGTGCCACTGACCAGTGGACCCCGCTGGTCAGGTTTGACCCGGACCGGCCCTGTTGACCATCGACGCCACTGCGACGTCGGTCGATGATAATACCCTTTTCGGAATTATTATTATTCAGGAAATTCGAAAATGTCCTAAACTTCTAAAATTCATAGAAATTCAACCGTAACTCCAATGGAAATAATTTATATATGAAAAATGATCAGAAAAATATGAAGAATCTGTTTATGGCACTTTCATGCATGTTTGAACAAGTTAACCTCACCGAATAGGTTGAATCATGATTAGGGTAAATTATGAAATAACATTTGGAGTTGGAATTTGTTCTTGATTGAGTTCCACTTCAATTAACTTGACTAGATATTGCATTAGGTGAATTCAGTACCTTAATATGACATGTCATTCATGTGAATGTGCATTGCATTGATTGTGTTCTCTCTTGTTTGCCGGTAATTGTCCCCTCTCGGTAGACGACGTACCGACGATGAATTCAATGACACCGATGAAGAACTTTATTATCTTCAGAAGTGCCAGGCAAGAAAAACCCCTTGTTCATTCCCATACAATCCCACTCTCTCGCTCCTGCTCTTTTTTATTGCATTAGGACAACATCGATTCAACTGTTACTTGCTGCGGTAGCTGAACCCCCTTATCCTCTGCATGACCTGTCATTCCACAGTAATTAGATGAAACCCACTAGCATGAGTAGGAGTTGTTTGAGCCATGTTGTGCCTACTCATTTATGCTTGTTGTCATGCCTGCACTTGCTTAGAGTTGAGTCGGTCTGATTCATCGGGAATGAATTGGAATTGTTATGAACATGTCCTATTGTGTGTGAGCTAAGTGTGTGAACACGATTTGGTAAAGGTAGCAGTGAGAGGCCATGTAGGAGTACATGGTGGGTTGTCTCATTGAAACTGTCCTCAGGAACTGAGTTCTGTGTTTGTGATCCATGAAACAGTTACTACCACGCATTGGGCCCGAAACCAATGGACCCTCTCGGCTTCTTGACCACCCTTGTCCTCAGTCCGGGAGTTGCAAGTAGTTTCTGGTGTTTGTAGCATGCTGGGGGCCGCACGCAACGCTGACCTTAGGGGTGGGTTGTGTTGCGGTAGGCACCGTGGTCTGTGTACCGAAAGTGCCCGCTTGGTATCTCGAACCCCGCACACATCGTTCGGGCTGTATGGGAAACCTCGGCGGACTCCTGCGGATGGAACCGAATAGGCGATAAGCCGGACTAGGGACTTGAGTGTTTAGGTAGGCCGTGGCCGACACCCACGTTGGGCTTCCGCTTGAAGGTTGTCGAGTACATGTCGGTAAACGGCGGTAAGTGGTGAGAGCGTGTGAAGAAGTACACCTGCAGGGTTAATATGATCTATTGAATAGCCGTGTCCGCGGAGAAGGACTTCGGGTTGCCTATATCAGTTCATAGACAAGTGAAAGTGGATACTATAAAATGCGCAAGATAAGCGTGAGTGCTATGGATGGCGTTCTCGTAGGGAGACGGAGCGGGTCCATAGTGGAGTATTGATATGGTGGATATGTGGACTCGTGCGCCACCTCAAAAGAGTTACTTGCGATCGTAGTTCAGGATAGCCACCGAGTCAAAGCTGGCTTGCTGCGGTCAAACTCCACCACCCCTTTTGATAATGATGCATATGTAGTTAGTTCGATGTAAGTCTTGCTGAGTACAATTGTACTCACGTTTGCTTATTTTATGTTTTATGGAGAGGCGTCGGTCTCGCTAGTAGTTCCACGTGATTTTGACGTTTAGCTTGTTACCTCAGCTACGATCTTGTGCCCTCGGCAGATCTGGTAGATAGTCGGGCTTCTCGGCCTCTTTTCATTTATAGTTGTCTGTACCCTGGACATGTTTAGCTTCCGCTTGTGCTTTGACTTGTATGCTCTGAGTGTTGGGTCATGAGGGCCATGTTTGTAATATCTCGCTCCTCGGAGCCTAATGAATAAATAATAGAGTCGAGAGTTATGTTGTGATGCCATGTTGTATCTCGCATATTGAGCATAATGTGTGTATGTTTGAAATGCTTGGTATGTGTGGGATCGACAAACTAGTTGTTTATCCTTGGCAGCCTCTCATATGGGGAAATGTAGTCTCGTGATTACGGCGATAGTAGTCCGCTTCTGCCCGGTTCACGAGTCCGCTAGCCCAAAGACTACTGCTTGGACACTTGACTGGCGGCATGTGTTTCACTTCGTTCCTATATGTCTGTCCTTCGGGAAATGTCACGCGGTGTTATTCGAGTCCTGCCTAGCTGCTACAGCCGGGATACCGGAGTCCTGTTAGCCAGTGCTACAGCCCGAATTCATACGTTGATGACCGACATGCTCGATGTGACTCATGTATGCCTGTCCCCATGGGTTAGCGCCGCTTTGGGTTCACGACTAGCCATGTCGGCCCGGGTTCTTTGTCATATGGATGCTAGCGACACTATCATATCGTGAGCCAAAAGACGCAAACGGTCCGGGCCATGGTAAGGCGACACCGTGGGGATACCGTGCGTGAGGCCGCAAAGTGATATGAGGTGTTACCGCTAGATCGATGTGACTTGGAATCGGGTCCCGACAGCGTTGGTATCGAGCCCGATCTGCAGAGGATTACCAAGCCAAACTGGTGAAGTTGAGTCTAGAAATGCTTTAGTTATGTAAGGGAATTGATTGTGGGAGGGAACGTAAGGCTCTTTTTACTCCTTTACCTTATGCCCTCTGATCTGAGTCAACCTCTTCTCTTATACGGGGTTTAAGAACTAGGCTTCTCATCTATCTATCAGGATGACGTGTTACTAATCCATAGACCTTTAAGATTGTTGGTTTTAATCCCCAGTTCAGTTCCTACTATTTCTGTATGATAACTGTTGATCTCAGAATCTTGTTATGATGTTGTTGAGTGGTTATGCCACCATTTTTGCCGGATGTCTCAAATCATTTTGAGCATTTACAGTCGTTATGCTGTCCGAGTCATCCCAGGTCTCTAAATAGTCTGATGCATTTGCAATCCTTTCCTTCCGTACCTGATGTCCCTTTGGTCAGAATAAGCACATTAACCGGTGCGTTGAGGTAATTTATTGCCTTGACATACATGTTGGAACTATTATTATGACCCTAGATGTTTAGGAAGTCACCTAGCAATTTAGCAATGCTTTTGCATCCCTAGTGTGATGATCCTGGCCATTATTCTTCAAAGCATCCCGTGATGCCATTTAGTAGTAGGTATTCTATTCCTGGGTTCTTGAACCCGAGATTCACCCTACTTACTTCCTGTTGATAGTGTTGCTAGTTCCTTTAGGATACTAGTAACCTTTGCATTAGTCCTCGAGGTCCGTGGTATTCCCTTCTTCCAAATACTATGAACCGCTTATGGCAGAAGTTCCTTGTTGAACCAAAACACCACAATAAGAGTGCTCTTGAGGAGTACTCCATTCATATTGTGACTCTGCCAGTTCTACCTTCTCCGCATGGGTTATCCGGAAGAAATGTTGAGCTTTGCTCGACATACTAGTCTATGCATCCACAACTCAGAAAATTATATGTTCCTTGAGCTGTCCCTCTTTAGTTGTATTCTGACTCCCGCCTATCAATTGATAGCCAAGAGTATGCGTGCATTCGTTTATCGATGCTATTACTCATGTGGTCCGTCAAGCCATTCTATTCCGGAATGACTAGGAGAAACAAACTCCAGTACCTCATCCATATCCAGGATTGGGTCAAAGCAGTTGTATTCCGCAGATTAAAATGCCAATCCAGTTTTGATTATGTTCCACCTGGAGTGTTACCGTTTTTATGTCAGGAATGTCATGAGAATTGCACCTACTCTTATGCATCCTTGACGCAGTGATACCTC
This sequence comes from Aegilops longissima, assembly GCA_021605205.1. Taxonomy (NCBI): domain Eukaryota; kingdom Viridiplantae; phylum Streptophyta; class Magnoliopsida; order Poales; family Poaceae; genus Aegilops; species Aegilops longissima. The sequence continues at coordinate 302,958,262 of CM038679.1, read as the reverse complement.
TCGCTATCATTATTCATCCCTCGGTCCTCGTGTCGTTGCAACCGGATTGCCGACAAGTAATTGTGATGTGTGAAATTAATACTCCGAGCAACTCGTTGCTTGGTAGTAAATGGACAATATCCTTATTCTTAGCGTGTTGATTATTAAATCATCATCCTAAGATTGATCGTGCTACCTAGTCCTTATTTCTGGTGCACACTTCAAGATGAGTTAGGATCTTGTCCAGTCCTCACTCATTTGATCATATCGTCTTGCCCTAAAAAGCAAGATTGCTCTCGAGCTTAGTAACATGCCGGTGGTTCGTGACTTTCCGAATATCTTCTTGGAAGTGTTACCGGGTTGTTTCCTGACTGTTATGTTGAGCTCGTGATCAAGTTGGTTTCTTGTGAACCACCCTTTCTCCAAGAATCTGTGTTGGATATCCCTGAGCTAGTTGGTTAAGCTAGACAACAACTTGGAGAGTTGGGGGATAAAAGTTTGCCTAACTTAGTTCGTTCCAAAGGGATATTCTTGTGTAGTGTGTGTTGAAGCAAGATGATATCTTCATCGATTGGTCCTCGTGATCAGTTGTTGGACCTATTGTCTTATCAATCCTTTGACTTGAGTGTGGGCAATCGTCAAGTGAAATCAGAACCAACGATATTCGTGATGTTGTCTTACTCGTGGTTGATCCCTCGAGCATACCCCATTACATCTTTTTGTCTGACCAATGCTATCACCGTGTTCACATGATGGTGGAAGTCCAGTGATATGGAAATTCCGATGAGTTGTTGCTGAGCCCATCAGCAGCATTTTGTCTTCCCCATGAGTCATGTTGAACGTCAACCTAGTGTTGGAAACTTGTGTAAGCATTTCTTCGTGTTCCGCTCATGAAGCTTATGCTTGGCTGGAAAGAGTGACTTCCTCGAATTCATGTGCCTTAGGTGTAAGTTGCCGCCATGAATTTGAGAAAGGTTTGTTTTGTTTCCTCTGGAATCATCCCAAGTCAGTCATGCACGTGCGAAGTATTCTATGGCATGATAGACTGATCATCTTCATTTCATATGAAATTCCTAGCACACCAAGCCACTGATTGATTTGTTCAAGGAGAAGGAGTTCCTTCATAACAACTAGTCATGACTTATGTTAGGACTTCGTTATCCTCGATGATGGTTCCCAACCTGAACTCGGTAGTATTTCTATCATAAGACTACTACGTGGTCATGCTTGTCTTGGACAGCGTGTTCATGGGTTTGTAGCAGAACACGCTCATGTTTTGGAGCTGGCTATCGTAGTTTATTCCCGAGAATCTATAGCGTCTTCTAAATCGATTTGTGTTGCAACCTTTCCTTTTCGGAAATGCTGAGTCTGAAGTATCCCATCACCAATCGGATCTGAATCTCAGGCAGATATGATGGTTGGAACATTCTAACAGTTGTATCTTGTTCCCAGCTTGCACCCCATTGTGCCAATTTCTATAGGCTGCCTTCTCAGCAATTGATGTCTAGGATCATCCTCAAAAGTGGACTTACCATGGGTCCCATCCATCTCCGATGATAAGCAAAAATCATCCATTGCGTTGTCTTCAACAAGGTAGTCCACATCATCCATTCTAGTCCGGGTGTACCATTCCTTTGCATTCCACCAAACGATCGTTGTGAATTGCCTTAGGCTGGTATGAAGAGTTTCAATGATCTTTGTATCAAAAGTAATTCTTTTTGCCACTTAAGGGAATAGTTCCTCGCGTCACCTCCCCTGAGGTGCCCCGTTATTGAATCATGGCAATTATTTCCTCGCCACCTTGACACCATCCACCATCATTCTAAGCATGGAAGTGTTGCCCACTAATCAAACCTCGTCGTTGTTCTTCCATCCCTCTCGATGTGTTTTGTGTCTCAACTCGAGATGTGTCACCGTCTCAGTCCGTGAGTCGATCATGTTTACTTGATCTTCGTGAAGATCGAATCATGTAGGGTTTCCCCCTTCTTTCTGTTGTCGTGTCGGGTGAAGATCTTGAAGACGTCAAGACTAAGATGATGGAATGAATCAACATCTTCGAGAAGGGCAAATGGATCATGAAGATTGTGATAGTTTGTGACTTCCCTTTTCCTCTTACCTCCGTCTTGAATCTGGGACGAGATTCTTGTTTAGTGGGGTGAGTATCCTGCCCAGATCAGCCCTAGAGCTTGCTTGTAACTAGTGGCATTGCATCCATGCATCATGTTTAATTTTCATGAAAATTTGAAATGGGGATGACCAAGCCCTAGCACCAAAAACAATTCAAATAGGTTCAACTAAGAAATAATTTTTCAATGAACCAAATGGCCTTAAAAAATGTTCACCATTTTTTGGAAAAATGCTGGAAACAGTAAACCAGAGATGTTGCACATTTTTCCATGACATTTGGATTTTTGAATTAAAGCATATAGTATTTGCATTTGGGCATTTAATACTAATAAATAGTTTAAATGTTCAAATAATCATAAACTGAAATGTTTGTTGTTGGAAATATTCCAAACAGTGACATTGACTAGTTTCATGATTTTTGGAAATGCCCTGGCATTTTTATTAAAGCCAAACATAATTACAGAAAATAGAAAAACAGAAATAAGAGAGAGAGAGAGAATAACTTACCTGGCGCCATCAACCGGCCCAGCTTCCCCCTCGCTGGCCCAGTTGGCCCAGCCCACCAACCACCTTGCCAGTCGTCGCCTACCTCTGCCAGTAGGCAGAGGAGGGACACGGCGCACACGCCGAGCTCGCCACGCCTCCTCCCTGCTCGCCTGCCTCACCGAGACGCCTCGCGCCTCCTCCTCGGCGCCGCCCCAACCCCCCTGGACCCCCTCGCTCTCTCCCTCTCCCTCGTTCCCTCCTCTGTCTCATTCTCTCCCGAACCCGAACGAGCTCGCCGACGCCGATCGCCGTACCCGTGGCCACAGCCATCCCCGAGCCTCCCCGACATGCCCCCGAGCTCCGCCTAGTCTCTCTCCCCCTCCTCACCGAGCCTCCCGACACCGGAGCGCCCAGGCGCCGCCCGCCTTTTCCCCTTCTTGACCCGCCTGATCGCCGCCGCTCGATTCGCCGCCGTTCGTGCTTCCCCGAGCTCGCCGACCAGCCCTACGATCCCGTGAGCTTCTACACTGTTTTCCCCTTGTCTCGCGGCGTTTGCTAGTTCTAGTCGCCGTTTTGCCGATGATCGAAACCGCGCCGCTTTGTGACCGCCGCCGGCGTGCCTCCGCCACCTAGTGGCCCGGCTGTCGTGCTCGGCTTTCTCCCGACCGCATAGAACACGAGGTGCCTCGCGACGAACCTCCCGCCACCAGAAGCGCCGACCCGAGCTCGCCCGAGCTCCGGCGACCACCACGGTCGACGCCGGTGGCGACTCCGCCATCTTAGGCCCAGCCGCTGCCACTACTCGACGCAGACGGCGCCGCGTCACATAGGCGCCCCGCCGCCATTTGGTCACGGAGGAGGAAACCCGCACCCCTCCGCCGTCTCTGGCTTCGCCGGCGACGAGCCGCGGGTCAACTCCGGCGAGTTGGCCCGGGTTTGACCATGGTTTGACCTCCCCCGTGTGTCACTGACGTGTGGGCCACCCCCTGACATTTTTAGCTAGTATTAGTTTAACACTAATTAACCTAGGTTAGTTAGCTGATTAGTCGCTGACTAGTGGGCCCCGGCCCCACAAACAGTTTAGTTAGAATTAACTTAAGGCTAATTAACTTGGTTAATTAGTTGTGCCACTGACCAGTGGACCCCGCTGGTCAGGTTTGACCCGGACCGGCCCTGTTGACCACTGACGTCACACTGACGTCAGGCTGACGCAGTAATACCCTTTTCTGGAATTATTATTATTCAGGAAATTCCAGAAAATGTCCTAAACTTCTAAAATTCATAGAAATTCAACCGTAACTCCAATGGAAATAATTTATATATGAAAAATGATCAGAAAAATATGAAGAATCTGTTTATGGCACTTTCATGCATGTTTGAACAAGTTAACCTCACCGAATAGGTTGAATCATGATTAGGGTAAATTATGAAATAACATTTGGAGTTGGAATTTGTTCTTGATTGAGTTCCACTTCAATTAACTTGACTAGATATTGCATTAGGTGAATTCAGTACCTTAATATGACATGTCATTCATGTGAATGTGCATTGCATTGATTGTGTTCTCTCTTGTTTGCGGTAATTGTCCCTCTCGGTGAGCGACGTCTTGACGATGAATTCAATGACACCGATGAAGAACTTTATTATCTTGAAGTGCGTGCAAGCAAAACCCCTTGTTCATTCCATACAATCCCACTCTCTCGCTCCTGCTCTTTTTTATTGCATTAGGACAACATCGATTCAACTGTTACTTGCTGCGGTAGCTGAACCCCCTTATCCTCTGCATGACCTGTCATTGCACAGTAATTAGATGAAACCCACTAGCATGAGTAGGAGTTGTTTGAGCCATGTTGTGCCTACTCATTTATGCTTGTTGTCATGCCTGCTACTGCTTAGAGTTGAGTCGGGTCTGATTCATCGGGAATGAATTGGAATTGTTATGAACATGTCCTATTGTGTGTGAGCTAAGTGTGTGAACACGATTTGGTAAAGGTAGCAGTGAGAGGCCATGTAGGAGTACATGGTGGGTTGTCTCATTGAAACTGTCCTCGAACTGAGTTACGTGTTTGTGATCCATGAAACAGTTACTACCACGCATTGGGCCCAAACCAATGGACCCTCTCGGCTTCTTGACCACCCTTGTCCTCGGTCAGGGAGTTGCAAGTAGTTTCGTGTTTGTAGCATCTTTGGGGCCGCACATAGCGCTGACCTTAGGGGTGGGTTGTGTTGCGGTAGGCACCGTGGTCCGGTGTACCGAGTGCCCGTTTGGTATCTCGGGAACCCGCACACATCGTTCGGGGCTGTATGGGAAACCTCGGCGGACTCCTGCGGATGGAACCGAATAGGCGATAAGCTGGACTAGGGACTTGAGTGTTTAGGTAGGCCGTGGCCGACACCCACGTTGGGCTTCGCTTGAAGGTTGCGAGTACATGTCGTGTAAACGGCGGTAAGTGGTGAGCGTGTGTGAAGAAGTACACCCTGCAGGGTTAATATGATCTATTGAATAGCCGTGTCGCGGAGAAGGACTTCGGGTTGCCTATATCAGTTCATAGACAAGTGAAAGTGGATACTATAAAATGCGCAAGATAAGCGTGAGTGCTATGGATGGCGTTCTCGTGAGGGAGGCGGAGCGGGTCCATAGTGGAGTATTGATATGGTGGATATGTGGACTCGTGTGCGCCACCTCAAAAGAGTTACTTGCAATCGTAGTTCGGGATAGCCACCGAGTCAAAGCTGGCTTGCTGCGGTCAAACTCCACCACCCCTTTGGATAATGATGCATATGTAGTTAGTACGATGTAAGTCTTGCTGAGTACAATTGTACTCACGTTTGCTTATTTTATGTTTTGCGAGAGGCGTCGGTCTCGCTAGTAGTTCCACGTGGATTTGACGTTTAGCTTGTTACCTCAGCTACGATCTTGTGCCTCGGCGGCGAGATCGATAGATAGTCGGGCTTCTCGGCCTCTTTTCATGTATAGTTATCTGTACCCGCACATGTTTAGCTTCCGCTTGTGCTTTGACTTGTATGCTCGAGTGTTGGGTCATGAGGCCCATGTTTGTAATATCTCGCTCCTCGGAGCCTAATGAATAAATAATTGAGTCGAGAGTTATGTTGTGATGCCATGTTGTATCTACGCATATTGAGCATAATGTGTGTATGTTTGAAATGCTTGGTATGTGTGGGATCCGACAAACTAGTTGTTTATCCTTGGCAGCCTCTCATATGGGGAAATGTAGTCTCGTGATTTTTAGCGATAGTAGTCCGCTTCTGACCGGTTCACGAGTCCTGCTAGCCCAAGACTACCTGCTTGGACACTTGATTGGCGGCATGTGTTTCACTTTGTTCCTATGTCCGTCCTTCGGGAAATGTCACGCGGTGTTATTCGAGTCCTGCCTAGCCTGCTACAGCCGGGATACCGGAGTCCTGTTAGCCCAGTGCTACAGCCCGAATTCATACGTTGATGACCGACATGCTCGATGTGACTCATGTATGCCTGTCCCCATGGGTTAGCGCCGCTTTGGGTTCACGACTAGCCATGTCGGCCCGGTTCTTTGTCATATGGATGCTAGCGACACTATCATATCGTGAGCCAAAAGACATAAGCGGTCCGGGCCATGGTAAGGCGACACTCGTGGGGATACCGTGCGTGAGGCCGCAAAGTGATATGAGGTGTTACCGGCTAGATCGATGTGACTTGGAATCGGGGTCCTGACACGAATAATGATGGCGAGAAGTTTCACTGTATCAAGAGTTCAGTGTGCAATTCCCATGATAATCTTAATATAAAGATGGTAATACTCCAAGGTAGAACTAAACAAAAGCTGGATTAATGTTTGATCTGCGGAACACAGCTGCTTTGACCCAATCCTGGATATGGATGAGGTACTGGAGTTTGTTTCTCTTAGTCATTCTGGAATAGAATGGCTTGACGGACCACAAGAGTAATAGGTATCGATGAATGAATGCACACATACTCTTGACTATCAATTGATAGACGAGGGTCAGAATACAGCTAAAGAGGGACAACTCAAAGGAACATATAACTTTTTGAGTTGTGGATGCATAGTTTAGTATGTCGAACCAAGTTCAATAGGTTTCTTCCGGATAACCCATGCAGAGAAGGTAGTACTAACAGAGTCACGGCATAGAATCGAGAACTCGTCAAGAGCACTCTGGTTGTGATCTTTCGTTTCCGCGAGGAACTTCTGCAATAAGTAGTTCATGATATTTGAAGAAGGATTTACCACGGACCTTGAGGACTATCGCAAAGGTTACTAATATCCTAAAGGAACTAGCAAACACTATCAACATGAAGTAGGTAGGGTGAATTTTGGGCTCAAAAACCCAGGAGTAGAATACCTACTACTAAGTACCATCACGGGATGCTTTCGAGAATGGTGGCCAGAATCATCACACTGGGAACACAAAACATGGCTAGATTACTAGATGACTCCCTAAAACACTTAGGGTCATAATGATAGCTAACATAAATGTCGAGGCAACAGAGTACCTCAACTCACCGATTAGTGCGATTAATCTGGCCCAAATGGACATCAGGAACATGGAGGAATGATTGCAAGTGCATCATACTGTCTAGAAAACTGGGATGACTCGGACAGCATAACGGCTGTAAATGCTCAAAAAGATTTGAGACATCCTGCAAAATAGTGGCATGACCACTCAGCATCACAATATCAAGGTTCTGAGGCCAGCTATGAACATAAGGAAGTGGTAGAAACTGAACTGAGACTTGAATCCATCAATCCTATAAGTCTATGGATTAGTAACACGTCATCCTGATAGATAGATGAAAAGGCCTAGTTCTTAATCCCTGTAGAAAAGAAGAGGTTGACTCAGATCAGAAGGGCATAAGGTCAAGAAGTAAAAAGAGCCATACGTTCCCTTCCACAATAGATTCCCTTACATAACTATAGAATTTCTAGACTCAACTTCGACCAGTTTGGCTTGGTAATCCTACAGGCAGTCAGGCTCTGATACCAAAGATGTGAGGACCCCGATCCTAAGTCACACCGATCTAGCATGTAACACATCATATCACTTTGTGGCCTCATGCACGGTAATCCCACGGGTGCCACCTTACCTGGCCCGGGACCGTTTGTGCCTTTTGGCTCACGTATATGATAGTGTCGCTAGCATCCATATGACAAAGAACCCGGGCCGACATGACTAGTCGTAAACCCAAAGTGGCACTAACTTACAGGGACAGGCATACATGACCCAGCAACGAATGTGTCGGTCATCAGCGAGTTAAATCGGGCTGTAGCAACTGGGCTAGCAGGACTCCGGGATTCTGGGCTGTAGCAGGATAATAGGACTCCGAAAGACACCGCGTGAGATTTCCCCGAAGGGACAGACACGGGATCGAAGAAGGACACATGCCGGACAGTCTAATTGTTCCAGAGCAGTAGCAACTGGGCTAACAGGACTCCGGTAAACCGGGCTGTAGCAGACTACCATGGCTCAGTGGAAGCACTAGACTACATTTCCCCATAAGAGAGGATACCAAGGATAGACAACTAGGTTGTCGGATCCCACACATACCAAGCATTTTGAAATCATACACACAATATGCTCGATATGTGGAAATACAACATGGCATCACAAAAAAACTCTACAACTCAAAGTATTTATTCATTAGACTCCGAAGAGCCAGATATTACAAACATGGGTCTGATGACCCAACATATACAGAGCATACAAGCAACAAGCACATGCGGAAGCTTAACTTGTCTGAGTACAGACAACTACAAATGAAAAGGGCTGAGAAGCCTGACTATCTACAAGACCCTGCCGAGGGCACAAGATCGTAGCTGAGGTAACAAGCTAAACGTCGAAGTCCACGCAGAACTACTAGTGAGACTGAAGTCTCTCTGCAAAAACATAAATTAAGAAAACGTGAGTACAAATGTACCCAGCAAGACTTACATCAGAACTAGCTACATATGCATCAGTATCAACAAAGGGGGTGGTGGACTTTAACTGTAGCAAGCCAGCTTTGACTCGGTGGCTATCGTAAACTATGACTGCAAGTAACTCTTTTGGGGTGGCGCACACGAGTCCACATATTCACCATATCAATACACCACTATGGATCCGCTCCCGACTCCCTACGAGAACACCATCCATAGCACTCACGCTTATCTTGTGCATTTTGGAGTATCCACCTTCACTTGTCTATGAACTATATAGGCAACCCAGAGGTCCTTTATCGCGGACGCAGCTTTTAGAATAGATGATGTTAACCCTGCAGGGGTGTACTTCTTCACACACGCTCTCGCCACTTACCGCTATGTACACGTCATGTATCTCGGCAACCTTCAAGCGGAAGCATGGCGAGGGTGTCGGCCACAACCTGACTAACCACACAAGTCCCTAGTCCAGGTTTATCGCCTATTCAGGTTCCATCCGCAGAGAGTACGGCCGGGGTTTCCACATACGGCCCCGAACGATGTTTATAGGGTTCTGCGACACCAAACGAGAACCCGGCATACCCAGCCACGTGCCTACCCCATCACAGCCCACCCCTCGGGTCAGCACTGCACACGGCCTCCAGCAACTATAAACACTAGAAACTACTTGCAACTCCCGGACAGAGGACAGGGGCGGTTAATAAGTCGAAAGGGTCAATTAAGGATCCCAATGAGTGGTAGTAGCTGTTCATGGATCACAAACACAAAACTCAGTTCCTGAGGACGGCTACAATGAGACAACCCACCATGTACTCCTACATGGCCTCTCATCGCTACCTTTACCAAATCGTGTTCACACACTTAGCTCACACACAGTAGGACATGTTCAACACCATTCCAATTCATCCCCGATGAATCAGACCTGACTCAACGCTAAGCAGTAGCAGGCATGACAAACAAACATGAATGAGTAGGCACATCAGGGCTCAAACAACTCCTACTCATGCAAGTGGGTTTCTTGCCTGGCACTTCTGAAGATAGTATAGCTCTTCATCGGCGTCATCGAACTCATCGCCGGATCAACGTCTGTTGAGGGGGAACAAATACCGGCAACAGGGAGGAAACACAATCAATGCAATGCACAATATGATGCATGATCATGACATGGCAATATGAGTGTGTTGGTTTAATGCAACTACAACCAGATGGGTTTGAGCTTATTTGAACCAAAGATTCAAATACAAACTCAAGTTATGGGTTCATATAAGTGCATTAACATGTTTGACGTAAACAGCAAGGTTAAGCTGCTCTAACATGCATGAAACCAGTACATATGGATAGATTGGATTTTTCTTATCATTTTTCATATATAACTTATTTCATTCTGAGTTATGATTGAATTTCTATGAATTTTAGAAGTTAGCACTATTTTCTGGAATTTCCGGAATAAGAATAAATCCCGAAAATGCATTACTACATCGGCATTAAGTCATGCTGACCTCAGTAGGTCAACAGGTCGTCCAGGTCAAACCTGACCAGTGGGGCCCACAGGTCAGTGACTGAGTTAACTAATCGAGTTAGTTAGTGCTAATCTAACCCTAACTAGGATGTTAGCAGGGCGGGGCCCACATGTCAGTGGCTCGTCTAACTAACTAAATTAATTAACACTAATTAAGTTAATACTAACTAAACAGGGGCCTGGGCCCACATGTCAGCAACCCAGGGAAGGTGAAACCCCTGGTCAGTGGGTCAAACCCACCGGCGACTGGTAGCCGGCGAGGTCATACGCGGCGGTGGTGCTCGGGATTGCTTCTCCAGGGACCAAACCAACGGCGGAGCCCATCCACGAGTAGCTGGAGCTCACGCGCGTCGGATGGTGCCCTCAGCTTCGCCGGAGGTGGCCTAAAACAACTGCGGCGATGGCAAGTGCGGCGGCCGGCGTACGGGCGTCGAGCGAATCGACGTTGTAGGAAACGATAGGAGCCGCGGGTGGTCGCAGTCGACTCCACGGAACGGCAACATGGCTGGGCGGCGGTGAGCTTCGGCTTCGGTCGAAATGGTGGCTACGATGATCGAGAGGCATGGGGAGGAGGGCAAACGACGGCGGAGCTCACAGCGGTCACGGAAACACAGACAGCGGGCTCGGGGAGGATCTGGACAGAAGCAGGGCGGCGAGGGGATCTCCGGCGGCCGAACGAGGAAGTCGGCGGCGGGGCGTCGTTGCAGCGAGTCCGGCGTCGCGTGAGTCGTCGAGGAGGCGTAGACGACGGAGGCGGAGCCCATGGCCATGTCAGACGGGCGAGGGGTGGCTCTGGGCGCGGCAACAGTGAGTGGCGGCATCGGCGGCTCTCGGGTGATGTGAGGGAGAGAGCCAGAGGAGGGGAAGAACATGGGGGAGAGTGAGAGATGTCCGGGGGGTGTCGTGGCGTCTCCAGGCGCTCGAACGAGGGCGGGGAGGAGGAAGCAGGAGGTGGAGGCCTTGGGCGCGCGCTTCAACACACCTCTGCCTACTGGAAGAGGTTGAAGATGACCGCTTCGGCCAGTGGGCTGGGCCACCAGCTGGGCCGCCAGGTGGGCTGCTATAGGTAAGCCAGGTAAGCCTGCTCTCTCTTCTGTCTTTTCTAATTTTGTTATGTTTTCTATTTATGTAAAGTTGTTTTAATTTGGTTTTCGAACCAAATCACTTTTAAAAATTCTGAAAATAGTTATGGGCACTAAATGAATTATTCCAGAGGCCCTCAACTAATTCCAAAATTATTGGAGCATTTAAAAATATTTATAGTATTTAAATGCCCCAATTCAAATACAATAACATTTAATTCAAAAATCCAGAATAGCCTAGAAATATGTGCACCTTTATCAAAAATCATGAACTTTTCTAAAGGGCATTTCGGGTTTGTTGAATTTTTTTATTTGAACCTAGTTGAATTCATCTGGTGCTAGGGTTTCAACAATCCCCATTTCAACTTTCAAATAAATTAGACATGATGCATGGATGCTTGTGCAACTATTTGCAATCAGATTCTAGGGCTGTGACAATACGGTTCAGTTCAATGAACTGTCTGCGATGAGGAGGAACAAAAGAAACAGGCAGCCAGATGGAGGCGTGTGTGATACACAGCATACGGTTCACTCCGATGAATTGTTTGTGATTAGGCAACACAAAAGAAAAGGTCAGCCAGATCAAAGGTGTGTGCGATATACATCATACGGTTCACTCGGATGAACTGTTTGTGATTAGGCAAGAGAACAGAAACGGTTCAATATAACAAGATGTGTGTGATATGTGGCAAACAGGTTTGTAATCAGAAATGTGTGCGAAGACCGATAATAACACAGACGATTGCTTCTAATAAGACGTTTGTGATATGCTCTTTCTACACAACATCTATTGGGCATTGTGGGACGGGCGGTCATCCGGATACGCCATAAGGACGCGAAGAGGCATTCCTATCAGCAAGGACTAGTTGTTCCACCAGTAGCTCATGTAAGAAAGCTATCAAGTTAAGTGTGCTCAGGCTGGAGCAACCATCGGATGGGTGACTGGATGGGAAGTTGTGTCGATGTTAAATTAGGTGATGGGATGGGTCATTTCGGTCAAATGACCAAAATGCCCCATTCCCTCAGCTAATTTAACCTCTAGGTCCTTGTTTTTTATTTTTATTTTTATTTTTTAACACATGTTAAAGAAGGTCTACCGCATTACTTTTTGACAATATGCGATACGTGGCATACAGTTGATCCATCCGACCTATTTGTGATGGAATAGGCCGTGTGTGTTGTGGCCAAACGCTTGCTAGTATTCAACTGTTTGGGATTGATGAATTCATCACCGACGGGATCCCTAGTGTGGTCCGTGTTCATCTAATCATCATCTACTTCTTGTGCTAGCTCGACGCTAAGTTTCCATTAATTGATGGTGTTTTATGAACACGCCACCGTTTCCCACCATTTCCTCACATGTTTCCCGCCACCCTGCTATATTGTGCATAGGGGGCGTGCAATGCACGGAGGCGACAAGCGTAGCCTGTAGCACATCCACCTTTTCAAAGCATGCCAACCCACCAAAGCGTCGCCTCTGCCATCAACCTCGTCGCCGAGGAAAACGAGCAGGCACCACGGCCCGTCGAGGCCGAGGCGCTCCCCGGCAACGCGATGGACGACGCTGTGATGCGCGTCATCGCCAGGGTTGAGCAGACCTTTGGCACATGGCGCTTGAGCGCCGCGGATCAAAATAGGCATGTTAGCGCTGATAGGCTGCAGCTCGCCACACAACATGATCGATGGCACGCCGCAGAGCAAGCTAGGCGCGTCCGCGCCGATAGGCTGCGGCTCACCACAAGGCGAGACCGTTGGAGCGCCACAGAGAGAGAGGCGTGGCACGCCGCACAGCAAGAGCGGATCCATTGGCGCTTGCCTGCTGTCAACACGGTAGATGAGAATGCAGGCGGGACGACGTGAGCAAGGTAGTATTTATTGGTGGCTGGAATCTAGATCGACGGGGACAGTACACACGCCGGTCGCCGGAATTTACGAGTACTGTAGTTTGAATTACACACAATTCCCGCAGCAAATCCGTGTGTGAACATAATAGCTGACGGTTTCCAATACAGAATCGTGTCTGATTAATGATCCCCGCCAATCACCTACCAAACCTCGAGCCACGAGATAGAGTGCCAATCGTGTGGGGGCCGGTTGTCTTGCCAAATCTTTACATTTTCTTTTTTGAACACCAGCTATTTACATCGTCTGATGATTTTTTAACTCGCACACAAGTACAAAAAATATGATTTTTCAAACCGTTTTGGTTAGGTGTTGCATGTAGATGTAGTTCAAATTTGAATTACGATCATTAAATGGTCAAAAAATCACTTAAATATCTTTAAAATGTCAAATGACCCCTGAAAATTTCCAAATTTTCACATGACAGTTGTATTAGTGCACGTTAAACGTAGGAAAAAATTTGAAGGCCGTAAGAGGAACCTATCTCCCGTCTGTCAGCACACATGCATTGTTCCCTCTCGGAACCACGAACCAGTGAGTTGCTCCGTTTTGTGAGGGTGTGTGTCCAAACTTTCGTCATACAGGCCAATTTTTTACCACATCATCTTGGTGGCATGACATTAAATCAAGCAAGGTTTCATGTTTTTCTGATCATTTTTTAATTTTTTGGAATTAAAATGCCATGGCATGCACTCCATGCATGTGCCCATGCCTTGACACCAATATGTTTGAAAATTCCTTCGAATTTACTGCACATGGAAATAACTCGCACACAAGTACACAAAAATATGATTTTTCAAACCGTTATGGTTAGGCGTTGCATGTAGATGTAGTTCAAATTAGAATTACAGTCATTAAATGGTTAGAAAATCACTTAACTCTCTTTAAAAGGTCAAATGGCCGCTGAAATTTACCAAATTTTCACATGACAGTTGTATTAGTGCACGTTAAACGTAGGAAAAAATTTGAAGGCCGTAAGAGGAAGCTATCTCCCGTTCGTCATCAAACATGCATTGTTCCCTCTCGGAACCACGAACCTTCTAGCGAGTTGCTCCGGTTTGTGACGGGTGCGTGTCCAAACGTTCGTCAAACATGCCAATTTCTTACCACATCATCTTGGAGGCATGACATTACATCAACCAAGGTTTCATGTGTTTCTCATCATTTTTCTATTTTTTGAATTAAAATGCCATGTCACTCCATGCATACGTATGCATGTGTCCATGTCGTGAGACCAATATGTTTGAAAATTCATTCTAATTTACTGCACATGGAATTAACTCGCACACAAGTACACATATATGATTTTTCAAAACGTTTTGGTTAGGCGTTGCATGTAGATGTAGTTCAAATTTGAATTACGTTCATTAAAAGGTTAGAAAATCACTTAAATGTCTTTAAAAGGTCAAATGACCCCTAGAATTTTCCAAAATTTCACATTACAGTTGTAGTAGTGCATGTTAGATGTAGAAAAAAATTTGAAGGATGTAAGACGAAGCTATCTCCCGTTCGTCATCAAACATGCATTGTTCCCTCTCAGAACCAGGAACCTTCTAGCGAGTTGCTCCGGTTTGTGAGGGGTTTGTGTCCAAACTTTTGTCAAAAATGCCAATTTCTTTACCACATCATCTTGGTGGCATGACAGTACATCAACCAAGGTTTCATGTGTTTCTGTTTTTTTTTAATTAAAATGACATGCCACTCCATGCATACGTATTCATGCATATGTGTCCATGTCGTGATACAAATATGTTTGAAAATTCCTTCTAGTTTACTGCACATGGAATTAACTCGCACACAAGTAAACAAATATGATTTTTCAAACCGTTTCGTTTACGCGTTGCATGTAGATGTAGTTCAAATTTGAATTACGGTCATTAAATGGCTAGAAAATCACTTAAATGTATTTGAAGGTCAAATGACCCCTAGAATTTTCAAAAATTTCACATTACAGTTGTAGTAGTGCATGTTAGACGTAGAAAAAAATTGAAGGCCGTAAGAGGAAGCTATCTCCCATTCGTCATCAAACATGCATTGTTCCCTCTCGGAACCACGAGCTTTCTAGTGAGTTGCTCTGGTTTGTGAGGGGTGTGTGTCCAAACTTTGGTCAAACATGCCAATTTTTTTACCACATCATCTTGGTGGCATGACATTATATCAACTAAGGTTTCATGTGTTTCTGATTTTTTTTATTTTTTGGAATTAAAATGCCATGTCACTCCATGCTTAATTGTGTCATAGCAGTTAGACCAATATGTTTTAAAATTCCTTCCAATTTACTGCACATGGAATTAAATCGCACACAAGTACATGAAATATGAGTTTTCAAACCGTTATGGTTAGCTGTTGCATGTACATGTAGTTCAAATTTCAATTACGGTCATTAAATGGCTAGAAAATCACTTAAATGTCTTAGAAGGTCAAATGACCCCTGAAATTTTCCAAAATTTGACATGACAATTGTATTAGTACTACAAAATTTCTCGTTCATTTAAAACACCATCCGTTGGCACTTTATTCTGAATTCGTCTTTCACAGCTAATAAAAAATATCTACAACATCACACAGGGTTGTTTTCTAGGAACCGTTTGCGATGAAAATATCTGGGTCTATTTAAGTCTCCCTCCTTAAGCTTCGCCGGCTCGTCTGCTCTAGTGCCGGCAACCCCCGAATCCACGAATCCCGATCCCCATTCCCGCACCCCCTTCTTGCAAAGATGACACCGTGGAAACACTTTGTGAAGGCCCGTACAATGGACGCGTCCCCCCGAGGGCCGCCGCCTGCACCGAGAGCGCGGCCGCCTACGCCGAGAGTGACGCCACATCCACATTGAGCACGGTCGCTTCCGCCGAGAGGGCGTCTGCGGCAACCGACAGGGCAGCTGCAGCAGCCGAGACGACTGCAGCTGCTGCTGCGACGGCGGCTGCAAACGCCGAGAGCGCTCGAGCTGCCATCCGTGCCACTGATGTCGCCCTGGCCCGGGTCGAGGCCATCCACGCCAAGATCGGGGATGCACACACCAAGATATTCCAGGACACCTCAGACTCCAGCATGCAACCCACATCTGAAAAGCGGCGGTGGCCATGGAGCACCTGCTTGATCATGAGGTCGCCGAGCAGGAGCTGGAGATGCAGAAGGCGGCGGAGATCGAGGAGCGCCGGGAGGAGGAGTTGCGCATGGCCGAGGTCGAGGTAGAGAAGAGTCTGTCAGTCGAGGAATCGATGGTGGAGTACGAA
Source organism: Aegilops longissima (assembly GCA_021605205.1). Taxonomy (NCBI): domain Eukaryota; kingdom Viridiplantae; phylum Streptophyta; class Magnoliopsida; order Poales; family Poaceae; genus Aegilops; species Aegilops longissima. Next base: position 302,942,001 of record CM038679.1, on the reverse strand, counting down.
CGCGAGCTCTGGCGCAGCCATTACTATGAGTACTACAACTGAAAGTGCGTTACATCGAGTAGAGGGGGGTGGATAGGAGATTTTTATGAATTCTTCACTGAGGAATTTCAGGGTGAGGAAATTCCTAAGCGAAGAACTACTTGGAGCAGAATAGGTACTCAGATGTAATCATAACAGAACACAAGCATGGTCATCATGATGAAATGAAGACAAGCATAGAGTACAGAAAGCGTAAACACAGGATAACACAGGATGAAGACAAACAGACTGAAGAAATTGAACTGAGGAAATTGAGAAAGTCTTCAGTCAAAGTCTTCAAACAGATATGAACAAGCACACAACAACTGTAACGAGGAAATGAAAGAGTTGAGGAAATAGAACCAGTAGGCTTGGTGAAGACACAGATTTGGTTGCCAGTTCCAACTGTTGTGGCAGTTGTACGTCTGGTTGGAGCGGCTAGGTATTTAAACCTGAGGACACACAGTCCTCACTGTATTCTCCTTGAGCTAAGGTCACATAGACCTCGCCTAATCACTCGTGGTAAGTCTTCAGGTGACTTCCAAACCTTCACAAACTCGGTCACTCGGTGATCCACAATTTCCTCTTGGATGCTCTAGACCATGACGCCTAACCGTCTGGAAGATGCACCGTCTTCAAAGGTAACAAGCGTCGGATCCATGCAGGATCAATCTCTTCAGTGATGCTCAATCACTTTGGGTTTGTAGGTGTTTAGGTTTGGGTTTCCTCACTTGATGATTTTCGCTCAAAGTCCTCGGAAGATGGGATGCTCTCAAATGACAAGTGTCAATTTCTCTCGGAGCAGCCAACCAGCTAGTGGTTGTAGGGGGCGGCTATTTATAGCCTAGGGAGCAGCCCGACATGATAAGACATAAATGCCCTTCAATGATATGACTGTTAGGTGGGTAGATATTTTGGGACAGCTGGCGCATAGCACAGCAACGGTCAGAATTTTGAGTATCAAATTCCTCAGGGCTATCATGTTCCTCACTGTGTAGGCAATCCGCACTGGCGAAATCCTAACTCCTCAGTCAGAACAAATTCCTCGGACACGGAAGAACTTCGTCTCATCACATGAAGAATATGGTGAACTGCATGAGATTTCCAATGGCTTCACTCGAAGGGATTGGTAGGTGTAGGATTTTGAGTTGAGCATCACTTGGAAATTTTTCTTAGTATTTCCTTGACCCCCTTTAACAGTACGGTGTTTCCTATGACTCAAGAAAGAGAAAATGAAACTACGAAAACAAAAGTCTTCACGCTTCATGTTCCTCGAATGAATGCCAAGTCTTCAAGGTCACACCAATTTCTTCACTTTCAAAGTCTTCAGAAAGTCTTCAGAAATCCAAGGTCTCCAGTCGAAGAACTTCATTTTTAGGGGTCGACTTTCTCTATAAATATCAAACTCCTCATAGACTTATAGTCATGTGTACACTCATAAACACATTAGTCCCTTAACCTATAAGTCTTCAATACACCAAAATCACTAAGGGGCACTAGATGCACTTACAATCTCCCCCTTTTTGGTGATTGATGACAATATAGGTTAAGTTTTCAACGGGAATAAACATATGAAGTGTAATTACTAATATTGAGGAATTTGATTGCAAGATATAGAAGAACTCCCCCTAAAGATGTGCATAGTGAGGAATTTGCTTTTGAAGCAATGCACACTTGAAGAGTAGAATCATGGAGATCTCCCCCTATATCTTTTAATCCATACACGAATTTGACATATAATATGAAGAATTTGAAATGCATGATGAAATATGGTGACTGATGTAATATAGCATGTGTGCATTAACATTAACGAAGAAGAAGCATGCAGAAAATCTCAACAAAAGTATCAGACCACCATAGAGTTTAAGTTTAGAACTCGATCAAATAAAGTCTCAGAAGAACGAGTGTTGTAACTTAGAAAAAAAACCCATATAGATAGACCCGCTTGAAGACTAACTCAAATTTCTCCCCCTTTGTCATCGAATGACCAAAAGGATCGAAAGATGAGGACTAACGCCCCCGAAGAATATCATGATGATGAAGGAGCGCCAGCGTTGTTGGGGTCGTTTGTTGTTATAGGGCTTGCCGCAGTGTCATCCAAGTCCTCATGCTCGTCGGTTTCGCGTGATGAAGAATATGAGCTAGCCACTAAAGAAGGAACCTTGACCTTCTTGAATTTCTTCGGTGGAGGAGCAGACCAGTCAAAATCCTCTTGGAGACCCATTTGCTTCAGATCTTCTTCACCATATAGATGTGACACGATAGCCCAGGTGCGACCAAAGACTTCATGGAGGTAGAAATGGTTTTTCTTCACTGCATTATGCGTAGCAGTCATGTTGTGAAGAATAGAACCAAACTGACGCTTAACCCATTTGTGGTTTCGATCCACCTTCTGGTGAAGACTAAGAAGAAGCTCACGGTCAGTCATCACCCTTGGAGTTGTAGCTTGAGGATTTGGCTTTGATGCATGAGCGGCAGAATCATGAGTGGCAGAGTCATCATTAGCGGAATAAGATGCAGCTTTGCGAAACTGACCATCCAATGGACGAATGCCTTCATCAATAACAGCAGGTGCCTTGCCCTTTTCATCAGCTGAGGAATATGTCCGCTTGAGGACTTCAATTGGGGGCAAGTAGCTGAGGTGATTGTGAAAATCAGCCTTGTAGTTGAGTGAAGACCTTGTTCTGAGGAATCTCATAGTCCAAGGAGCATAAGGCTTCAACTCAAACGGAGAGAGTGCAACATTGGCCAGAGTCCTCATGAAGAAATCATGATGATTAACAAGAATGCCATGCATTATGTTGAATAACAGATTCTTCATGATGCCAATGACTTCTTCATCAGACGAGTCGTGGCCTTTGATAGGACTCATTGTCTTCGTCAGAATGCGAAAGATTGTTCTGGGCACATATAGAAATTCCTTCACGAGGAATTTGGTCCTTGGTGCTTGACCAGGCTTCAGAGGCTTCATGAGTACTTGCATGTAATGAGCAGTGAGTTCAGGCTCTTGGTACAGGCAGCAAGCTCCCTCAAGGGGTGGACTGATAGGCAGGGCGTGAAGTAATTCAGAGGCCGGTGCCTTATAATGAGTGTTTTCGGTCACCCGGTCCAACACCCAAGAGTTGATATCATCACCATCGCCTGTGATGTGCAGGGTGGCATAGAATTGAAGAATGAGTTCTTCAGTCAAATAACAAATATCCGTGCAAAAGTTGAGCAGTCCTACATCATGAAGCACATTGAGGACTAGGGTAAAGCAAGGTAGTGATTCCATGTCCACATGAGGAATATGCTCATGATCGAAGAATTTGTCCTTGTTGAAGAGCAGTGAAGAATAAAAATTTGCTTGGCTGGCAGTCCAGAAGCGTTTCCTTCTAACACGAGCAGAGTCATACGGGTTGTAGTCAGTGAAGAACACATGGTCGCCGAAGAAGTCATCAGCCTTGAATTTTTGCTTCTTTGAGAAGGGTGATAACCCACAAGTATAGGGGATCGCAACAGTTTTCGAGGGTAGAGTATTCAACCCAAATTTATTGATTCGACACAAGGGGAGCCAAAGAATATTCTCAAGTATTAGCAGTTGACTTGTCAATTCAACCACACCTGGATAACTTAGTATCTGCAGCAAAGTACTTAGTAGCAAAGTAATATAGAAGTAACGGTAACGGTAGCAAAAGTAATATTTTTGGGTTTTGTAGTGATTGTAACAGTAGCAACGGAAAAGTAAATACGCGAAGAACAACATGTGAAAAGCTCGTAGGCATTGGATCGGTGATGGAGAATTATGTCGGATGTGGTTCATCATGTAACAATCATAACATAGGGTGACACAGAACTACCTCCAATTCCTCAATGTAATGTAGGCATGTATTCCGAATGTAGTCATACGTGCTTATGGAAAAGAACTTGCATGACATCTTTTGTCCTACCCTCCCGTGGCAGCGGGGTCCTAACGGAAACTAAGGGATATTAAGGCCTCCTTTGAATAGAGTACCGGACCAAAGCATTAACACATAGTGAATACATGAACTCCTCAAACTATGGTCATCACCGGAGTGGTCCGATTATTGTCACTTGGGTTGCGGATCATAACACATAGTAGGTGACTATAGACTTGCAAGATAGGATCAAGAAATCACATATATTCATGAAAACATAATAGGTTCAGATCTGAAATCATGGAACTCGGGCCCTAGTGACAAGCATTAAGCATAGCAAAGTCATAGCAACATCAATCTCAGAACATAGTGGATACTAGGGATCAAACCCTAACAAAACTAACTCGATTACATGATAGATCTCATCCAACCCATCACCGTGCAGCAAGCCTACGATGGAATTACTCACGCACGGCGGTGAGCATCATGAAATTGGTGATGGAGGATGGTTTATGATGACGATGGCGACGGATTCCCTCTCCGGAGCCCCGAACGGACTCCAGATCAGCCCTCCTGGGAGGTTTTAGGGCTTGGCGGTGGCTCCGTATCGTAAAACGCGATGAATCCTTCTCTCGGATTTTTTTTCTCCCCGAAAGTGAATATATGGAGTTGGAGTTGAGGTCGGTGGAGCGTCAAGGGGCCCACGAGGCAGGGGCCGCGCCTAGGGGGGCAGGCGCGCCCCCACCCTCGTGGACAAGGTTTGGGCCCCCTGACGTGGATTCTTCTTCCAGTATTTTTAATATTTTCCAAAAATACATTCCGTGGAGTTTCAGGCCATTCCGAGAACTTTTGTTTCTGCACATAAATAACACCATGGAAAGTCTACTGAAAACAGCGTCAGTCCGGGTTAGTTCCATTCAAATCATGCAAGTTAGAGTCCAAAATAAGGGCAAAAGTGTTTGGAGAAGTAGATACGACGGAGACGTATCAAAGGGATCCTTTGGCTTGGGTTGAGGAGTATCGGTCAATTGCATCACCACCTTAGGAATCGCAATCTCAGGATCCACAGGCTGAGGAATTTCAGGTTCTTCTTCAGTGACAGCCTAGGTCTTCAATTCTTCATTAACATTTTCATTAGCACTAGTGGCTAGAATTTCTTCATGGACAGACAGGGTTGCACGAGGTTCTTCAGATCCCATTTGTACTTCAGTATTGACAGGGGACTGAGGAATTTGTTGCAGTGGTGTGAACAGAGGAGAGTTGAGGTGCTGACTTTCCCAAAAGTCATCATTCAGCACTGGTGTTGTACATCCAATGTCCACATCTTCATCTTCACTCTTTTCTTCAACACCGACCTCTTCAGCAGTGAACTGAGGCATGGGCGATAAGACTATTGGGGTTGAAGGATTGCATCCACTTCAATTTCTTCATCCAACTACTCGGACAAAGCAGCAGAAGGATTCTCTTCATCTGATTCACTTGGAATCGCATATTCTTCATCAAAAGGAACAAGGTCCTTTGATGGCATGGATGAGACTGGAACAGCATCAATTGGATTTGCAAAAGAGCTGGTCAATGGCTTCATCTTCTTCGGAGCTGAAGAATCTGATGAAGTTGATGCTTTCCTTTTCTTCACCGCTGCATGCTATGTAGCCTTGGTCTTCTTCACATCTAATGCAGATGGAAGGATCGGAGTAGGTGTAGGTGCAGGAGGAGCAGAGGAATTTGGTTCAGTTACTTCAGGCACAACTGATGCAGTTGCCCTGACTTCTTCAGTTTCTTCAAGCGCAACACTAGTGGTTGCCCTGGCAATTTCTTCAGCGGCTGGAATATAGTCATCAGCCCTAGTACTCTGAGTTTCTTCAGCGGCCTGATTGTCATCAGCGGTGCTGGCATTTTCTTCAGTCGACTGAGCAGAAGCCTCAGCCTGAGGATTTTCTTGTTGCGTTGGGGCTGCAACATTGGAAGTGAACTTCTCAGTCAAATTCACAAATTTGACTTTGGCTCCAAGCTAGTTAGCTCGGTATACGTCAAATTCATCACTGAGCTTCTTGATCTCATATTGAATAGTGACAAGTTCTTCAGTTGCCATAGAGACAATGTTTTTCTTCAGGAAACGCTCCTTCTTGTACTACGCTTTCTTGATCAGCCTGGCCTTTTCAAATTTCCATTTTTCTTCCTGAGTAAAGGTAGTCAGCATATGACTTTGGCTAGGAGTCAGCTTGAAATCAGGCATAGGAGTGTTGGGGTCCTTGTGCCAGAGATCAATGTAATTAAGGATCAACTTTGGATCCAAAAGTAGAGGCACATTTGTGCCTTTGGCTCTAGTGGCCTTGAGCTGCCTGTCTCTAATGATTTCGGCAAGTTCTTCATCATCAGCTTCGTCTTCATCAGAAGGCACTTGAAAGGCGACCTGCTTCTTGTGAGGACTTGGGCGGGAACCTCGTCCAGCAGTGGCCTTTCTCTTCAGCAGAGAGGGGCCAGTTGAAGAATTTGGTGCAGCTGAGGAACTAGCAGAAGCTCCTGAGGCAATAGAGATGCCTATTGTCCTTTGGCACATGACGAGATGCACAAGTGCTGAGGATTTGGTCGGAGCAGCTGAGGACTTTGGTGGAGGAGCCGAGGACTTTGGAGGAGCCGGAGCAGCTTGAGGAGTTGGTCGTGAGGGCTTTGAAGAATCTGGCTGTAAGGGCATTGAGGGTGAAGCACTTGGCTTATGAGCAGGCTTCTTAGCCATGGCCTTCTTTGGCTTTCTTGCAGAGGCCTCAGCAGTGGTAGCAGCAGTAGCAGAGTCTTCATTGAATTTCCTCACTACTTCCTTAGCCATCTTGGCTAGCTTGGCCTGGCGCTTGGCCCATTCATCAGGATAATCCTCACCACGCTTGAGGCTGGTAGGATCAGCTACTTGGCCAGGTGCCAATGGAGGTCTTGGGCATGGAGGATTTAGAGTGAATTTCTTCATATACTTGGGAGTAATATATCTGTACTTCCTCCATTCCCGTGCCCATCTCCTCTCAATCTTTTGAATGCGCACCTTGCGCTGATTTTTATCCTCCCTAGGGGGTGTGCAGTATCCAGCATAGATGTCCTCAGGGATCTCAAAAGCTGTGTTGATTTCAGGCCTCTTTCCTCCTTTCTGTGGCTTCTTACTGTCAGCCATTTCCTTCAGCTGAGGAATATGAACAACTGAATTTTATGAAGATGTGTGCAAATTTTCTTCGAGGAACGCTGCAAATGAGTTAAGTTGATGAGAACCTAGTGATTCAGCAGCGGGCATGTGTACCTGTGAACATAGTATAGTTGCGAGGAATTTGGAGAGGTCATATGCGTTCTCAGAGGTTTTTCAAAAAGAACAAGTTTGAGGAATTTAACTAGATGAGTCTTGAAGAATTTCACTAAGCGTTCTTTGTCTTAGGTTCCAAAGTTGTACAGATCAAAAATCCACACATTGAGGAATCTTGAAGAAAAATGTTGCTTAGAGAAACGGATCAAGAACAGATGAAATGTGAGGTGTTTAGTGTGTGAAGAATTTGAGGAACAAACACCTTTGAAGATTTTGTAGAAAACATTTGAATCAAAGAGGGCAGTAAAAGTAACTTTTAATTACCCTAGATGAAGAACATGATGAACTGGGAAGTGTAGATGTGAAGCTCGTCAGTTCAGATCTTCCACGCCCTAACTCGGCAGAGGAAGACAGCTACGACGGCGGTGGAGTGAAGAAATTCGCAGCTGGCGCGAGTACGACGGTGGCGAGGTCGAGGCAATGAAGTTCTTCCTCACCGGCAACGATGAAGTAGCGGCGGCGCTAGGGTTTGAGAAGCTCGAGCGGGAGAGAGGTCGAGCAGAGTAAAAGTGAAGTGAGGAAGGGGAGGGGTATTTATAGCCGAAGTGAAAAACTGTTCGCCTGAAGAAATTGGACGAACGTTCCCCTGACCCTTCTCATTCGCTTGACATGTGTCACCCACGTATTGAGAGGTGGAGATCGTCTGAGATCGTGGGTGAATAGATAAGTATTATCGTGGAATGTGGAACGGTTTGAGCGGCAAAGCCGAAAATTTAGATAAGATAGGTTTAAATTTCCGTTCGCAAATTCTTCAGCTGACAAGGACACAGTGAAAATTTTGAACGAGTTTCAAATAGAACGCACATGAAGAATTTGTGAATAGTTTTGGTTGAGTATAGCATAGAGGGGGAAGGGTCCGATCACATTCACTTAGCAGAAAAAACAACTTGAAGAATTAGCAATAAGTGAATGCTGTAGAGGACATAAACTCATATATATATAGCCAATGAAGAAAAACGACAGAAACAGTGAAGACAATGCAAAGTTGAAGAAATTGAACAACTGAGGAATTTCAAAAACTGAGCAAAAACTCAAATTGAAGATTTTCAACTTTTGGTGGTGGCATGACCCACCTATAAGAATGGTGATTTCAGACACCGCGTACAACTATCGTACAGTTCTGAGAATCAAATTCTTCACACTTAGAGTGTTAGTCTTCATTGATTGAAGAAAAACGTTTCTTTGCGTGTTGCACATCTAAGTCATCAATTTTGCATAAGTGTTAGGATGAGTGTCCTTTTCAAAGAACATTTGAATATTCTAGGATATTTAGCTCACACCTCAATTTGCTAAATCTCTTCTCATCCAAGGGCTTTGTGAAGATATCGGCTAGCTGTTCTTCAGTTCATACATGCTCAATAGAGATGTCGCCCTTCCACACATGATCACGAAGAAAATGATGACGAATTTGAATGTGCTTTGTCTTCGAGTGGTGAACTGGGTTGTGAGCAATCTTGATTGCACTCTCATTGTCACAGTAGAGAGGCACATTCTTCATGTTGACACCGTAGTCCTTGAGAGTTTGCTTCATCCACAGCAATTGAGCACAGCAAGAACCAGCAGCAATGTACTCGGCTTCAAAGCGATGAGCGGTGATATGCAGTTCTATTTCTTCGAGGACCAACAGACCAAAGATCGTCCGAGGAAATGGCATGTGCCTGATGTTGACTTGCGGTCCACACAATCACCAGCATAGTCAGAGTCTGAATATCCAATGAGATCAAAAGCCGAGCCCTTGGGGTACCATAATCCAAGTGTCGGTGTGTGAGCTAGATATCGAAGAATATGCTTCACAGCTTATGGTGTGATTCCTTCTGTGTAGCTTGAAATTAGGAACACATGTAAACACTAAGCATAATATCTGGCCTAGATGCACATAAATACAATAAAGAGCCAATCAAGGAGCGGTATACCTTTTGATCGAAGTCAATACCATTTTCATCAGTGCATAGATGGCCATTTGTGGGCATTGGAATTTTGACCCCTTTGCAATCTTGCATGCCGAATTTCCTCAGTACATCCTTGAGGTATTTCTCCTGAGGTATGAATATGCCATTGCGCTGTTGATGAATTTGAAGACCTAAGAAGAATTTCAATTCACGCCCGAGGGGCCTGCTTGAGGCCATATAGGGCCTTATTGAGTCTGAAGACTTTGTCAGGATGCTTTGGATCTTCAAAACCTGGGGGTTGAGCAACATATACTTCTTCCTCAAGCTTACCATTAAGGAATGCACTTTTCACATCCATTTGATATAAAGTGATAACATGATGGTTAGCATAAGCAATTAATATGTGAATAGCCTCAAGTCTAGCAACAGGTGAAGTTTCATCGAAATCAATTCCTTCAACCTGTGTGTAGCCTTGAGCTACAAGCCGTGCCTTATTCCTCACCACAAGGCCATTTTCATCTTGCTTGTTGCGGTAGATCCACTTTGTGCCAATGATATTGTGCTTGCGAGGATCTGGACGATTAACCAGTTCCCAGATGTTGTTGAGCTTGAACTGATGTATTCTTCTTGCATAGCTTGAATCCACTCAGGCTCCAGAAATGCTTCATCTACCTTAGTGGGCTCTGTGATAGAGACGAAAGCAAAGTGCCCACAAAAGTTAGATAAATGTGAAGCTCTTGAGCGTGTGAAAGGACCTGGAATGTTGATGTCGCTGATGATTTTCTCAATTTGCACTCCGTTTGCAATGCGAGGATGAGCGGGTTGTCATTGAGGAATTTGATCAACATTTTCTTCAGCATCATTTTCTTCAGGTGCATCAGCATGATGTTCTTCATGATCTGGAATGATTTCTTCAACAGATTCTTCGGTAGGAATGACATCCTCAGTAGCCTTGAACTTGATAGTTTCCTCGGGTGACTGTTCATCTAACACAGAAGGTAGGTGCTCTCTTTGCAAGCCATTAGTTTCATCGAACCGCACATCTATAGTTTCAACAACTTTGTGAAGAATGTTGTTGAAGACTCTGTAGGTGCGTGAGTCCTTTCCGTAACCAAGCATAAAACCCTCATGTGCTTTCGGTGCAAATTTAGAATTGTGATGAGGATCTCTAATCCAACATTTAGCATCGAAGACTTTGAAATAACTCACGTTGGGTTTCTTGTCAGTGAGGAGTTCATATGCAATCTTCTTGAAGAATTTGTGAAGATATACTCTGTTGATGATGTAGCATGCAGTATCAATTGCCTCAATCCAGAAACGACAAGGCGTCTTGTACTCATCAAGCATAGTGGAAGCCATCTCAACAAGAGTCCTGTTCTTGCGCTCCACGACGCCATTTTGCTGAGGAGTATAAGGAGCAGATAACTCATGAGTAATACCAAGTTCATCAAGATAGTCATCAAGACCAGAATTCTTGAACTCAGTTCCATTGTCACTTCTGATGTGTTTGATCTTCACACCAAAGTTGGTTGAAGCCCTCGAGGAAATTTGTTTGAAGACTTCCTGCACTTCATGTTTGTAAGTGACAATATGCACCCACGTGTAGCGAGAGTAATCATCAACAATAACAAAGCCATATTGAGATGCATCATTTGTAACTGCAGAATAATGAATAGGACCAAAGAGATCCATATGAAGCAATTCAAATGGTTGAGTGGTAGTCATGATAGTCTTCGCTGGATGTTTGGCCTTTGTCATTTTCCCAGCTTCGCAGGCTCCGCATAAGTGATCCTTGAGGAATTTGACATTCTCAATGCCAATGACATGCTTCTTCTTCGCGAGCGTGTGCAGATTCCTCATGCCAGCATGACCAAGTCGTCGATGCCATAGCCAGCCTTCTAAAGTTTTTGCAAGTAGACATACGGCTGGTTGTGGTCCTGTAGAGAAATCAACAATATACAAGTCTCCTCTCCTAAAGCCTTCGAAGACTTTGGAATTGTCAGCTTCCATGATCACAACACAACGATACTTGCCAAAGACAACAACCATATCGAGATCACAAAGCATTGAGACAGACATGAGTTTGTATCCTAAGGACTCGACAAGCATGACTTTGTCCATGTGTCGATCCTTTGAGATCGCAACCTTACCTAGACCCAATACCTGACTTTTGCCTTTGTCAGTGAAGATGATATGCTTCAGATGCGATGGAGATAAGGGAACATCCATCAATAGATTCTTGTCACCAGTCATGTGATTTGTACATCCACTATCGAGGACCCACTCATTGGCTTTGGGTTGATCATCCTGCAGATGAATTAGTGCAGCTTACGAACTCATATACTTCATAAGTGAAGAATATGACATCAATTTCATCAAACAATAGAACAGATAAAGCAGTATTAGGACGTGAGAAATTAAAGTTCATTTCTTCATGATTAGCCTGCGTCCTTTCAGGAAATTTCAGGTCTCCAGCAAATTATTCCGACGTTTAGGCATGTCTGGAGACCTGGCCCTGCAGAAGAAATTAGTTCGTTTTCTTCACCAACCACATCTGAAGGGGCGGCAAAGAGTTCATCACTCTACGAGCTCCATATGAGAAGGGTGGCATAGAAGCCAGTCCACTTTGTTTCACATAAGAGGAGTTAGGATAAGCATATGAATAAGCAGAGAAATTCTTCAAGGACTTATGAACATAATGGTTTGAAGAATAATGCACATATTCATATCCCTTAGCTCTTCCCTGCGAAACAGAGGTGTTAGCACGATGATGTTCATCTGAGGACTTGGATCCACATGAAGAATTTGGTCCATATGAAGAATTTGATATGGGGTTCCTATTCTTCACAGGTGGTGTCATGGTGACAATCACCTGAAGATTTTCAAGGCACCTTTTAGGAACCCATATTTTCTTCACGAGGGAACCGTTCCTGCAGTTAGTGCCAACATATCTAGCAAATACTTCACCATTCTGATTTTTGAACAGTTTATAGTTGGAGTCAAATGACTCATCGGAAGAATGAGGAGATTCACATGTAAAGCCAGATAAAGTAGATGGATCTCTGGAGGTCCCTTTTGACAACCCATGAGGTTTTGGGGTCTTTGCTCGGGCTTCAATATGTTCCATCAGCATTGATTTTCCTCTCAAAGGCAATACCCTCTTTCCTAGGGTTCTGTTGAGGATCTGCTTTTAAGCACATCACAAAGAGTCGATGTCCTTTGAGGCTTTTGTACATGCTGTCATGTACAATTCCTTCATCCTGCATCATTAGTGATACTAGCAATGTCCTCGGTGAGAATTAGTGATAGCAGAGACAGGTGAAGAATTTGTAGCATTAGAAGCATTTGAACATTCAGGTGAAGAATTAGCAGATTCACGTTCAATGCACTTCAAACATGGAGGAACAAATTCTTCCTGTGTAGCGCTGATTTGTTGAGCAAGTAATGAATCGTGCTCCTTCTGAAGATCTTCATAACTCACTCTTAGCTTTTCAAGATCTTGCTTTCTTTGAAGAAATTCATAAGAAAGCTTCTCATGATCAGATAAGAGAGTGTTATGATGACCTTGAAGGGTGTCAAACTTAGACTGAAGTCTCTGAAGACTTTCTGCCAAAGCTTTCGACTGATCCATTTCTTCACCCAACATATCATCGCTCTTATTTAGCATGTATTGAACTTTTTCTAAAGCCATTTGTTGTTTAGTGGCAAGGGAAGCAAGTTTGACATAGTTGGGTCCAAATTTATCACCAGATTCATCATCACTGGATTCGGATAGATAGCATTCAGTTACCTTTGCACCTTTTGCCATAAGGCATGGTGTAGAAGATAATGATTCTGGTTCAAATGTCCTCGCTTTGAGAGATTCCTTGAAGTCCTCAAACCAAGGATCATGACGGGTTCGATGACCTTCATAGACCTCAGAGAGACGGTCCCAGATAAGTTTGCATGATCGAGATGCATGATGTTCCTGAACTGATTTTGAGACAGACAGGAGCAGATGACGTCCTTCACCGTGAGGTTGAGAAGAGTGTACTTGTGAATGTCATCAGCTTCCGCCATCTTGCACAGATCGGTAAGACCAATCTAAGTGATGGTCCACAGCTTGCTGTTCATCGCCATGAGGCACTTCTTCATCATGGCCTTTCACTTGGGATACTCGTGAACGTCAAAGATGGGGCATGACACAGTCTTCATTCTTGTGGTCGACATAACTAAAACTCCAGGAGGTTAAACCAAAATCACACAGAACAAGGGAGTTCCTTGCTCCAATACCAATTGAAAGTGCGTTATATCGACTAGAGGGGGGTGAATAGGCAATTTTTATGAATTCTATACTGAGGAATTTCAGGGTGAGGAAATTCCTATGCGAAGAACTACTTGCAGCGGAGTAAGTACTCAGATGTAATCATAACAGAACACAAGCATGGTCATCATGATGAAATGAAGACAAGCATGGAGTACAGAAAGTGTAAACACAGGATGAAGAAAAACAGACTGAAGAAACTGAACTGAGGATATTGAGAAAGTCTTCAGTCAAAGTTTTCAAACAGATATGAACAAGCACACAACAACTATAATGAGGAAATGAAAGAGTTGAGGAAATAGAACCAGTAGGCTTGGTGAAGATAATGATTTGGTAGACCAGTTCCAACTGCTGTGATGCGGTTATGCGTGCAGTTGGAGCGGCTAGGTATTTAAACCTGAGGACACACAGTCCTCATCGTATTCTCCTTGAGCTAAGGTCACACAGACCTCGCCCAATCACTCATGGTAAGTCTTCAGGTGACTTCCAGACCTTCACAAACTCGGTCACTCGGCGATCCACAATTTCCTCTTGGATGCTCTAGACCATGAAGCCTAACCGTCTGGAAGATGCACAGTCTTAAAAGGTAACAAGCGTCGGATCCACGCAGGATCAATCTCTTCAGTGATGCTCAATCACTTTGGGTTTGTAGGTGTTTGGGTTTGGGTTTCCTCACTAGATGATTTCGCTCAAAGTCCTTGGAGGATGGGATGCTCTCAAATGACAAGTGTCAGTTTCTTTCGGTACAGCCAACCAGCTAGGTTGTAGGGGGCGGCTATTTATAGCCTAGGGAGCAGCCCGACATGATAAGACATAAATGCCCTTCAATGATATGACCGTTAAGTCATAATTTTGATTATCAAATTGCTCAGGCCTATCATGTTCCTCACTGTGTAGGCAATCCGCACTGGTGAATTCCTAACTCCTCAGCCTGAACAAATTCCTCAGAGACCAGAAGAACTTCATCTCTGTCACTGAAGAATATAACTGAACTGCATGAGATTTCCAATGGCTTCACTCGAAGGGATTGGTAGGTGTAGGATTTTGAGTTGAGCATCACTTGGAAATTTTTCTTAGTATTTCCTCGACCCCCTTTAACAATACGGTGTTTCCTATGACTCAAGAAAGAGAAAATGAAACTACGAAAACAAAAGTCTTCACCCTTCATGTTCCTCGAATGAATGCCAAGTCTTCAAGGTCACACCAATTTCTTCACTTTCAAAGTCTTCAGAAAGTCTTCAGAAGTCCAAAGTCTTCAGTCGAAGAACTTCATTTTTAGGGGTCGACTTTCTCTGTAAATATCAAACTCCTCATAGACTTATAGACCTGTGTACACTCACAAACACATTAGTCCCTTAACCTATAAGTTTTCAATACACCAAAATCACTAAGGGGCACTAGATGCACTTACAACAACCTTGAGGGCGGCGCCGAGGACGAGGACGAGGATGCGGTCGACTTCAGCATGGGAATGTGGAGTCCACTAACGGCGGCATGTCGCCAGGACAAGTCATCAATGTCTCATCTCACACCGGCGATGCATATGCCGGTGCGGCGGCGGATTTTTAATTATGCATACTTAGGCTTTGTTTTTAATGCTGGTCTTTTGTTAGAGCAATGTTTAGGTCAACTGGCTCTGTGTAATTACTAAAATTGCTCGATTCAGTAAGTGTGGTCTCCTGTATGCTCTTTTGTGTGCCCAAATTAGCAAGCGATGTTAAATTATGCAATGACGTACCCGGGGAAATTTCCACCAAAATTTGAATTATCAAACTCATCCCATACGCGTAAAGCAGAAGAATCGTTTGCGATGCACACAATCGTTCAAAGTGAATGGTCCGACGGCACCGCACGCGTTCAAAGTGAATGTGCCCATGCCTTGAGACCAAAATTTGAATTATCAAATTCATCCCATGCGCGTAAAGCAGAAGAACCGTTTGTGATGCACAAAATCGTTCAAAGTGAATGGTCCGGCGGCACCGTGCGCAAAGTTTCCCTCCACATTTCCACAATTTTGGCCTACCGCCAAAATATCTACCCCCGCCCTCCTTCCCCACCCCTTTCTCCCCGATCACAAGTCACATTTCCATTGTTTCCTCCTTCCTTCCTTGCTAAGCTATAGCCGCTTCCTCGCTCTCGTCGTCTCGCATCCTACCGCCGGGGTCGCCATGGTATTCTTCAAAGACATCTCCAGCGGTTCCTCCTCCGGCGACTACTCCTTCACCAACCGGGTATGCCTCTCTTCTCTCTCTCTTGGGCTATGACTTGGAATGAACGATTTTTACCCGGAGGTCGATTTGAGTCGTTTCTTCCTCTTGTAGCTCCCTAAGACCATCAGTGGCAATGAATGGAGCGGGGTGGCTGAAGATCTATCTGCTCATTGTCACCATCAATCTCCATGCGTGAAGCTAGTTGTGTTTGATTCTGTGGACGCTAGGAGGAAGTTTCTGGCATGTGCAGAGAAGGTTAGACCCTCTTCCATTGTTACAAATCATTTGTTAGACGTGATTCAGACACTATCACGGTCCCAACCCATTCATACCACACCTTCAACCAAACGCATCCTAAGACAGTGTCACAGTTTGTACCTAGTATCTTAAATTGTTGCCTTCTCATCAGCGGTGCCATTAGAAAATTATTTGGCACCGCTTCAGCAGTTTGTGCAGCCAACTTTGGTCCACACATCCGAGCAGCCAAGCAGTAAAATACTAAATCTTTATGGCACGAAGGAACTGGGCATCGGAGCAACTACGTGCTCTTGAGTCCGGGTCCCTGATTTTTTTCGCTGCATCGGCTCGCCAGTTCAGGGCACCGGTGCGAGATGTAGCAACAGTTGTCTTTACACTAGTTTTGGCGTACATAGTGGACGGCCTTAGTGCTATTAGTTCTATGTTACTAAATTTGTGCATGTACACACCTGTTAGTATCAATTTGTTGTCATCCAAACACTTATCGCTATCTTTGTTGCGATTATATTTACCTTCTTCATAAAATGTTCAATTTGTTATTTATTGTACATGAGTAAGAACTTGTACCGTCGTTGTAGTTAATTATAGCTTCTGATGTTCCAGAATTTGGTTGTTGTCTCAGTACCAATTATCTCATTTGCACATTGATCTTTTTGAGAAGATATGTCATAATTAACATATTTCTTCAGTTTTTCAAAATAAGCATTGGTAATTTTCTATGTTGCTATAAACCCATTTCCCCTACAATTGTTATTGATCTAGTTTTAAATATTATAGGATGAACGGAAGTGTTCTTACTTGGAGTGGGTTGATCAAGAGTGGCCATAGTCTTTGAAGACGTGCCTAACGAAGCTGTGGAGCATGTATGAGGAAGTGAACACAGCTAGGCTTAGAGAAAGTCTTGTCAACGCTGAAGCATATTTCAAGATGCGGGATAAAAAGTTGAAGGTAGAGAATGAGCTCAGAGTTTTTTTAAAAAGACTTTGCTAAGATGGTGTTGGCGAAGGAGGAGGCACTTTCCCAGTTAGCCCGTGCAAAACGGGTTCTTACTGAACTGAAAGCAGAGGTGCATAAGACGAGCCTGGATGATCTCAATTAGGGAAATGAATATATTGTTCTTATGAAGTTGAACTAGCTATATGTTGTACTGTGTTGTTTTCATGTAGCTACCGTACTGTGATGTTATAATATATTTATGCGCCTGATATGAAATTGGCAAACAGCTATTCGATATGAAATGTGAATTTGCATAATACTGGAATTATTAATTGTAAGCTAATAAACCTGCTAAATGTGTCATGGACCTTTGCAAACGGTTCTAGCAGTAAAAGCAGTTGCAATGGATAGCCCAATGCCGCATAGTTTTCTTCATCCAATCGTATGTGATATAGTTGATAAAAGCAAACAGTTAACCAAGGAAGACGTTGTGTGATAGTTACACCTTTCACACACGAGCCTACACATAAAACTGTGTGGGATTTACATCCTAACGGAAACGTTTTCCCTGGATTGACTATGTGGGATGTACATAAGAACGGAAACGTATTTCTTGGATTGACTGTGTGTGATATACATACGAACGGAAATGTTTTTCTGGGATTCACCGTGTGCGATGTACATACCTACGGAAATGATTTTCTCGGATTACCGTGTGGGATGTACATACCTACAAAAATGGTTTCTGGGATTCACCGTGTGGGATGTACATATCTACGGAAATGATTTCTGGGATTCACCGTGTGGGATGTACATACCTATGGAAATGATTGGGTTTCGATGCCTCGCCCGATCGCACACGGCCCCAGCCTGGGTCCTGGGAGGGCCTATCCCCGATGATTTCTGTGTCATGTGGGAAAGACACCCTATCGCACACACTCACTTGGCGACGGTTCCAAATGTCGTCGCAGTAAGGGGTAAAAACCGTTTGTTTAGGACCGACGCGCACTAGTGAAGGATGACAGAAAAAAATTCGTTCGGCTCAAAGTGTCACAGATGTGTCTTTTTTTATAGTGTGTCCATGTGGATGGACGAGGGATGCTCCGAATCATCTCCCCCCCCCCCTTGGGAGAGATCCATCCATAGATCGTGATCATCATCACCATGGTACTTGGCCAAGTCTTTGACGTTGAAGATGTCGCTTACGTTGTACTTGTCACGTGGAATGTCGATCTTGTAGGTGTTGTCATTGTAGCGTGCAAACACCTTGAATGGTCCATCAGCTCTCGGAAGTAGCTTGGACTTGTGCTCCTTGGGGAAGCAGTCCTTGCGGAGATGTAACCATAAAAGATCGCCCGGTTGGAACACCATCGGTGACTTGTTGATGTTGAGCTTGGAGGCGAGGCTGTGTACTTGACGCTCGATCGTGGACCTCGTTTCTTCATGCATCTTCTTGAGGTAGGTGGCTCTTGCGCTAGTGTCCATGTTCGCTCATTCTTGTAGCAGTAGAGGGAGGATGTCCAATGGTGACAAAGGTTTGAAGACATAGACAACCTCGAAGGGGGACTTGCCGGTAGTAGAGTGTCTTGCGTGGTTGTAGGTGTACTCAGCGATGGGTAAGCACTCCTCCCACTCCTTGATGTTCTTCTTGATCAACACGCGTAGGAGAGTGGCGAGCGTACGGTTGGTGACTTCCATTTGGCCATCGGTTTGAAGGTGATATGCCGTGGAGAAGAGTAGCTTGATTCCGAGCTTGGCGCATAATGTCTTCCAAAAGTAGCTTAAGAACTTGACGTCTCGGTCCGACACAATTGTCTTTGGCACTCCGTGTAACCTCAAGATTTTCCTACAAAAAAGATTTGCAACATCTGAAGCATCGTCTATCTTATTGCATGGGATAAAATGAGCCATTTTAGAGAATTGGTCCACAACGACAAATACTTGAATCCTTGCCATTTTGAGTCCTAGGTAATCCAAGCACAAAATACATGCTAATATCTTCCCATGGTTGATGTGGAATAGGAAGTGGCATATGTAGACCATGGGATACAGATTGTGACTTAGCTACGCGGCATGTAGAGCACCGATTGGTGAAGCGTGAGACATCGCAGAACATCTTGGGCCAAAAGTAGTTCTTGGAGAGCGTGGCAAAAGTCTTGTCGCGTACAAAGTGTCCCATGAGTCCACCTCCATGAGCCTCTTGCAAAAGTAACAAACGAAGAGAGGAATGACCGTTGTCGATGAGTTGTTGTACTTGCCGTTGGATCTCCTTAGTTTCGTCGGGGTTGACGCAGTATGGAGCTTTGTTAGGAAGAGGTGCGCCGGGGATGAGGTCGATCCAATGTTCAATGCCATGTAGAGGAGGAAGACCGGGAGGTAGCTCATCGGGAAAGACATCCGCGAATTCCTGCAACAAGTTAGAGAACACTAGAGGAAGAGGATTAGGAGTGTTAGTTTCTGCCACCTCATCTTTGCATAGTAGGACATAGTGGATGACACTCAAAGGGTTCTCGCAAACTTCTTCATCTCTCTTTTTGTGGCTAGGAGGATTAGGTTTTTCTCTCTTGGCGAAGAGTCACTCAATTTGGGCTTGTGGCGCTCACTTTCTTTGTGGTGGTACACTCTCTCACTAGTATCTCCATGAGGTGTGGATGCTTGCTTGTTGGCGATCACTTGGCTTGGTGACATTGGTCGTAGCACGTACTCATTGCCCTTCATCTTGAAGTTATAGTGGTTTTTTCTTCCATTGTGGATGACACCGCGGTTGAATGGCCAAGTGGTGTGGAGCATCCTACGGACATCACCATGTCAAGAGTCCGTTCGGCAAGTAACACGTGCGACATCTACTTCACATACATAAAGGTATTGCCGGAGCTTCATTGACGATGAGGAGGAGTTCAAGTGCAAGAGAACATCTACACCATCGAAGAAGGGAGACGGAGGAGGAAGAGGGACCCCAAGACACGAAACACCAGAGGCCTCAGACCATCCCGGGTGCCCGGCCTCCTATGCCCCGGGTGCCCGGACCACGGCGCCAAAGGGCGCGGCCCCTATGTCCACCCCAGGTGCCCGCACCCCAACCAACGGGTACCCACACCCCTGGGTGCCCGCACCAGACCACCGAGTGCCCGGCCCCCCTCCCAGGCGCCACCCCGGGTGCCCGGCTTCTACTCCCCGACGACCCCGGGTGTCCGGTCTCTTTACCCCGGGTGCCCGGACCCCTCCGGTTGTGCCTGTGTGCACTTAGGGTCAAATGACCCTTGTACCCCCGTTTTCCTCTTATTTTGTCCCTAGCCTATATAAACTCTTCCCCTAGCTCATTGGATAGGATAGCAAAGTGTATGTGAGATATGAGAGAGCTTTGCTCATCTTCCTCCTCTTGGAGATCATGACCTCCTAAGGGAGAAGATCCTCTTGTGGATATCAAGGCCTCCTCTTAGAGAAGGATCCCCATCATAGGATCATCAAGACCTCTTTCCTCATAGGATTGGGATGAACTAGTTACCTCTTGTATCTTCTTGTGTTGGATTTGGACCATTGTATCTCTCTTTGTGTGATTGAATCTAGCACATGTGTGATTGGATCAAGTCAATTTGAGTGTTCCTCTTGTGTTCCCCCTTTGTGTTCTTCTTGTTCTTGGGGATTTCCCCTCCAATTCATGAAAGATCTCCATCTAGGGTTCCACCCTACAACACCAAGGTCTTCCCAAGAGAAGATGGCACACGTACATCGGAACCACATCTCACTCCAAGTTGTCCTCGTAGGCGTCGATCTTGAAGGAAACTTGCACCGTATGCTCCACTTGAATAGTGCCGGAGTCTCTCAACCATTGCACCTTGTACGGACGAGGATGCTTCTTCTTGGCTAATTGCAGCTTGGAACATAGCTCTTCACTTGCCAAGTTGTGGCAACTTCCTACGTCGATGATGACTTTCACGGAATGCCCGTTGATGCCGGCCTGGGTGTGGAAGATGTGGCACCATTGGTCTTCTTCTTGGTGGTGTTGGAGCGTCAAGAACTTGGAGACCATGAGAGAGGGACTTGAATCATTGTCACAAAAGACTTGATCATCATCTTCTTCGTTCACGCGCCAGTGCATGGCCACGTGCTCAAGGCCTTCAATTTCTTATTCACTCATGGAGTCGTATGTGCCATCATCGTTGAAGATCATGGTTTGCTTGTTTGTGCATTTGAAGGAGTTGTGTCCTCGGCCACCACATGTGAAGCACTTGATAGAACTTGTCTTGACGGGGTCATTCGGTGCCGCCGAAGATGAGGGAGTCTTGGATTTGTAGGTGATTGCCAGAGGACGAGTCGAGGAAGGCGTAACTTGCTTGGAACTTGACTTGTCGCCGGTACTTGGTGATGCTCTAGTTGAGGTAGGAGGTGCCAAAGTCGCGGGAGCTTGAGAGTAGGAGCCGTATGATGTAGGGTGGAACCCTATACGGCTGATCTTTCACAAAAGGAGCGGATCCCATGATGAACATGAAGAAGACAAGGAGAAATCACGAGGGGAAACACGAGAGAATCACTCAAACCAACAAGATTAGGTCACACATATGATAGATCCGAGTACACATAGAGATCACATGGTCCAAATCCAACAAGGGACGATACAAAGGGTAACCGGTTCTTCTCCGTGAGGAGGTCTTGAGGTCTTCCAGTTAGGGGTCTTGAATCCAAGGTGGATCTTCTCCGAAGAGGTGTCGGTCCCTCGCGATGGAGTAGATCCGGATGGATGAGCGAGGCTCTATCTCACATATGAGCTATCACAACGCTAACCCTATAAAGAGGGAGAAGGAGGAGTATATATAGTCTAGGTGGGCGAAGGGGTACATGGGCCTCGGCCCTTTACTGTGCGCAAACAGATGGGGCCAGATGTCCGGGCATCGGGCTGGATGTCCGGGCCTTCAGGAGGAGCCGGATGTCCGGGCTGGGGGCTGGATGTCCGGGTTGGCGTGGTCGGCCTCGGTGCTCTCTAGATAGAGGGTGTCGGATTTCCGGGCCTCGGGTCGGATGTCCGGGCTATGGCCGGACGTCCGGGGCCTGTTGGTACTTGGCGGCAGGGCAGCTGATGTGGGTGATGTTCCAGGGGCCGGATGTACGAGTCCTGGAAGTTGTTCTTGACTCCTTCCGTTGGTTCTCTTCGTCCATGAGCTTGGGGACATGTCCGTCTTCACGTGCATCTTCGGGAGGGTCCTCTTGGTACCTAACCATGCACAAAATTTCGGACTTAGGTAGTAGCCATGTCTCGAGTGGATCATATGTGATATCACTAAGGAAGGAAGTCACCTCGGTCTCGAGATCTCTAGCTCATGCTCGTGTCATAGGTCCTCTTGGCACTTGGTGAGACGATGGTAGGTCCATGGGGATGACCATAGATGCTCCGCATCATCTCCGCTCCCTTGGGAAAGATCCGACCTCAGATTGAAATTTTCATCACCATGGTTGGGAGATAGATCGTTGACATTGAAGATGTCGCTCATGGAGTACTTGTCGCATGGGATGTCGATCTTGTAGGCGTTGTTGTTGTAGCGTGCAAGCACCTTGAAGGTTCCATCGGCTCATGGTAGAAGTTTGGACTTGCGTTCGTTGGGAAACCGGTCCTTGCAAAGGTGTAGCCACACAAGATCTCCAATGTTGAACATCATGGGTTGCTTATTGACGTTGAGCTTGGTCACGAGTTGTTGTACTTGGCGCTCGATGGTGTGCCTTGTATCTTCATGCATCTTCTTGAGGTAGTTCACTCGGGCACTCGCGTCCATGTTGGTGCGCTCTTGTAGTGGTAGAGGAAGAATGTCCAATGAGAACAACGGGTTGAAGTTGTAGCCGACCTCGAAGGGGAACTTGCCGGTAGTCGAATGTCTTGCATGGTTGTAGGCGTACTCGGTGATAGGTATGCACTCCTCCCACTCCTTGATGTTCTTCTTTATCAACACGCGTAGTAGAGTGGAGAGCGTACGGTTCATCACCTCTGTTTGGCCATCGGTTTGAGGATGGTATGCCGAAGAGAACAAGAGCTTGATTCCGAGCTTGGCACATAAGGTCTTCCAAAAGTAACTCAAGAACTTGATGTCGCGGTCCGAGACAATCGTCTTTGGCACTCCATGTAGGCGCAAGATTTCCCTACAAAAAAGATTTGCAACATGTGAAGCATCGTCTATCTTGTTGCATGGTATGAAATGTGCCATTTTAGAGAATCGGTCCACAACAACAAATACGGAATCCTTTCCATTTGTCTAGGCAAACCAAGGACAAAATCCATGCTAATATCCTCCCATGGGTGATATGGAATTGGAAGGGGCATATAAAGGCCATGAGATTGAGCTTTAGACTTAGCTTTGCGACATGTTGAGCATCGAGTGGTGAAACGTGAGACGTCGTGAAACATCTTGGGCCAAAAATAGTTCTTGGAGAGCGTAGCAAATGTCTTGTCGTGTCCAAAGTGTCCCATTAGTCCTCCTCCATGATATTCTTGCAAAATCAACAAACGAAGAGAAGACTCGGGGATGCAAAGTTTGTTAGCTCTCATAAGATAATCAACTTTGATGTAATAGCGTTCCCAAGATGTATGCGTCAAACATCTGGCATAAGGAATAGCAAAAGTAGGATCATGTGCATACAAGTCTTTTTTATGCTCAAAACCAATAACATTCAATTCAAGTTTGGTGACAAGCATGCATATGCGGGAAAGAGCATCCGCCACAACATTTTCCTTACCTTTAATGTATTTGATGACATAAGGAAATGAATCAATGAACACACTCCATTTAGCATGACGCTTGTTCAACTTAGTTTGACCCTTAAGATATTTAAGTGTTTCATGATCAGTATGGATGACAAATTCATGAGGGCGAAGGTAATGTTCCCATTCATGCAAAACCCGCACTAAAGCATATAGCTCTTTGTCATGGATGGGATAATTGAGTTGCGCTCCAGAAAGTTTTTAGCTAAAGTAAGCAACTGGGTGCTTCTCTTGCGTTAACACACCTCCTATGCCATTACCACTAGAATCTCAATGAATTTCAAAGGGTTTGTCAAAGTTTGGTAATGCAAGCACGGGAGCATGAGTAAGCAAATTCTTAAGCTCATTAAATACGCTATCTTGAGATGGTATCCAAACAAAGGGTGCATTCTTCTTACTCAAAGCATGTAAAGGAGAAGCAATGGTGCTAAAGTCCTTCACAAATCTACGGTAGAAACCGGCTAAACCAAGGAAGCTACGCACTTGTTGCAAGTTGGTTGGTTGGGGCCAAGTTTTAATAGCATTGATCTTAGATTCATCAACATGAACACCCTTAGAAGACACAACAAAACCCAAGAAAACAAGCGTATCAACACCGAAAAGGCATTTGTCCATATTAGCATAAAGGTGCTCTTTCCTAAGGGTTTCCAACATGGTTCTAAGATGGATGACATGATTTTTAAGAGATTTGCTAAAAACAAGGATATCGTCAAAATAGACCACAACAAATACACCAATATAGGGTCGAAGAACAAAATGCATGAGTCGAATGAATGTACTGGGTGCTTCGGATAAACCCATTGGCATAACAAGCCATTCATATAAGCCAAACTTGGTCTTAAATGCGGTCTTCCATTCATCACCTTCTTGGATGCGTATTTGATAGTAGTCACTTTTAAGCTCAGTTTTAGAGAAAATGGAGGCTCCGCTAAGCTCATCAAGCATATCATCTAGGCGTGGAATGGGGTAACGTTAACGCACGATAATAGCATTGATAGTACGACAATAGGAACACATGTGATATGTACCATCTTTCTTGGGAACAAGGATTACCGGTACGGCACAAGGGCTCAAACTTTCTCGAACATGGCCGTTGTCGATGAGTTGTTGTACTTGCCGTTGGATATCCTTAGTTTCCTTGGGTTGATGCGGTAGGGAGCCTTGTTAGGAAGGGGTGCTCCGGAGATGAGGTCGATTCGGTGTTCAGTGCCTCATAGTGGGGGTAGTCTCGGAGGTAGCTGAAAGAACATGCGGTGCCCCCATGTTTGGTTTTGGTAATTGATGACTATCTCTATGGACTAATGGTTGCCTTGAGTTATATTTGAAGGGTTTGTCCATAGGCTTTTCTTGGAGTCCATTTGTTGGTTTCAAGGAGAGTTTGTGATGACCGCGGTGCTATTAAGGAATTATCCAAAGACCGGTCATGTGAGTGTTGAGCTTATTGCAAGCATGTCTTGAAGAATAAGATTGTGTGATCATTCATGTCCACCTTCAAGACATCATCCAAATGAAGAGAGTTGTAAAGTTTCAACACACAAAGCGCACAAGATGTACCGAGGGATCAAGTGATCCCATGGTATGGTAAGCATTGTCCATTACGCTTTGTGTGCTAACCCATGGTCTTCGTGAGAGTTCTTTGTGGGGTTAGGTTGAGGAGTGCAAGTTCAAGTGATGCATAACGAAGAGATCAAGTGCTTGAAGCTTGCCGTCCATTGTGGTGACAATGGACTTGTGAAGATGAGTGGAAGAGTGGCTCACCCATAGTGGAGTATGGGGAGCAATCAACTAGTCTTCATCGAGCCAACGCAATCAAGAAAGGTGGTCCAACTTGAGGGAGTCAAGATCGTCATCGTCTAGCTCAAGTGGACCATGTGCAAAACAAGGTTTGCCCTTGATAGGTTTTCTATTTTACGGTCTCATGGTAGTTGTGGGAGACCGGGTTATAGGATCGATTGCCGTACTATCAAGGGGGCTCTCGATGAGTTGCTTGATCGTATCGTTAAGTAGAGAGCTCAAACCATTGCATCCTTGCATCATCGTTATTGGTTCTTGTTTGGTTCTTCTCCTTGCGAGTTTTGGAGCTTATGGTCATTTTTATGACAAGCTCGAGTTCATCAAAAACGGAGTTTGCATGCATCTTCTATGATGTTTTCGATGTTGGAGGATATGCCGTTTCTTCTCTGTTGGAGGTTTCACTCCTTTGTTTGTTAGGCATACCTCCCCTGCCTCTTCTTACTATATCCTGTTTTTATGCTGTTTTGATGCTACTCGTTGTCTTGTTTCCAACAAGCTTGAGTTTGCTCAATTCGGAGCTCATTTGTAGAAGTTATGGCAGTTCTGGTTTTATTGTTTCCCTCTGTTGTCTTCTCTGCAAAATGAAGGACTCCTAGTGTTGCTAAGCTGGGGCATGCGGTAGTCTGCTCTCCGGAGCGGTAGTATCGCAGAGCCCTTCTTGATAATACCGCAGATCCACCGTGGTAATCTGCAGGTGCTCACAGTAGTACCGCTCTGTGGGAGCGGTAGTACCGCGGCCTCGAGCCAGCGCGGCTTCTCGGCGGTAGTAGGGGCGGATGTAATTTTTACATCCGTGCCCTCTGTGATAATGTGCCGCTGGTATTTGTAGTACCGTGGGCTCTGGCCAGGCTTAGCAGCATGAGTGAAAGTAAGGCGGATGTAATTTTACATCCGCGCCCTACTGTGATAATACCGCTCTTCGTGTGCGGCGATACCATGCGGATTTTTGCGCAGTCCTCCCTCGGCGGAAGTAGGTGCGGAGTAATTTTTACTTCCGTGCTTTCTCTGCGGCTAGTGCTGCCTGCCTTACGGTAGTACCGTAGGGGCGCGTGGTAGTACCGCTCCGGCGGTTCTACCGTTCGTTGCCCTATGCAACAGGCCTTCATCTGGCCAGTGCTGCACTTGCGGTAGTACCGCAACCTGCAGCAGTAGTACCGCTGCCGATCCAGTAGTAGTACCGCAGCTCCGTCTTGATAGTACCGCGTCGTCTTGGCTGAGTGAGGGATAACGGTTGGTTTTTCTCCCCACCTATAAAAGGGGGTCTTCTTCCCCCTTGAGACCTAACCTTTTGAGCTTGTGTTCTTCCCCATTGTTGACCTTCTTCTAGCTTGCTATCTCTCAATCCCTCCAATGGTTCTTGCTAGTTCTTGAGGGAAAAGAGAGAGGTGATCTAGATCCACGTTTCCACCAATCACTTTCTCCTCTAAGTGAGGGGAACCCCTTGGATCTAGATCTTGGAGTTCTTCGTGTTCTTCTTTCGTTCTTCCTCTCATTTTCCTCCCTAGCATTAGTTGCTTTGGTGGGATTTGGGAGAGAAGGACTTGGGCACTCCGTGTGCCCTTGCCATTGCATTTGGTGCATCGGTTTGAGTTCTCCACGGTGATACGTGGAAGTTACAAGTTGAGAAGCTTATTACTCTTGGGTGCTTGGTGCCCTTGAGCTTGTTCCTCTTGGGTGCTTGGGCGCCCTAGGCAGTTAGTGGTGTTCGAGCTCAATCATTGTGGTGTAAAGCTCCACATAGCGTCGAGGTCTCCAATTAGGTTGTGGAGATCGCTTGAGCAATTTGGTCGGTACGGTGACCGCCCCAAGGGTTGCCAAAGTGTCTGGGTTCGGTGACCGCCCCAAGGGTTTCCATTTATGCGGGTTGGTGACCGCCTCAAGGGTCCCTTAGTGGAATCACGGCATCTTGCATTGTGCGAGGGCGTGAGGAGATTACTGTGGCCCTAGTGGCTTCTTGGGGTGCATTGTGCCTCCACACCGCTCCAAGCGGAGATTAGCATCCGCAAGGGTGTGAACTTGGGATACATCGTCATCTCCGCGTGCCTCGATTATCTCTTATCCGAGCCCTTTACTTATGCACTTTACTTTGTGATAGCCATATTGTTTCTTGTCATATATCTTGCTATCACCTAAGTAGTTTTTCTTGCTTAGCATAAGTTGTTGGTGCACATAGGTGAGCCTAGTTGTTGTAGGTTTTGTGCTTGACAAATTAACCGCTAGGTTTATTCCGCATTTGTTCAAGCCTCAACCGTAATTATTTTAAAGCGCCTATTCACCCCCCCCCCCTCTAGGCGACATCCACGATCTTTCAATAGCTCATCGGGGAAAACGTCTTGAAATTCCTGCAATAGAGAAGATAACACTAAAGGTAGATTGTGAGAGGTGTTAGCTTTTGGTACCTCGTCCTTGCACAAAAGGACATAGTGCATGACACTTGATGGGTTCTCACACACTTCTCTCATCTCACGTTTGGTGGCAAATAGGACTAAGTTCTTCTTGTCGCTCATCGTGGAGGCACTCAATTTGGGCTTGTGGCGCTCGCTCTCTTTTGGGTGGTTTGCTCTCTCACTATTCTCTCCATGATGGGTGGCTTGCTTGTCGGCGATCACTTGACTTGGACACATAGGTCATAACACGTACTCTTTTCCTTTCATCTTGAAGCTATAGTGATTTATATGCCCGTTGTGGATGATGCCTTGGTCAAATTGCCATGGCCGTCCAAGAAGGAGGTGGCAAACGGACATCAGAACGACATCACACTCCAAAGTGTCTTCGTATGCTCCGATCTTGAAGGAAACTTGTACCATATGCTCGACTTGGATAGTGCCGGAGTCGCTTAGCCATTGAACCTTGTAGGGGTGCGAGTGCTTCGTCTTGACCAATTGGATTATGGAGAATAGTTCTTCACTTGCTATGTTATGACAACTCCCTCCATCGATGATGACCTTCATAGACCTTCCATTGATGCTGGCCTTGGTGTGGAAGATATGGCATCTTTGGTCTTCGTCTTGATGATGTTGAAGAGTCAAGACCTTAGACAACAAGAGTGGGGCTCGAATCTTTGTCACAAAATACTTTATTATCTTCATCTTCGTTCACTTGTCGGTGCATGGCCACTTGCTCAAGGGCTTCCATTTCCTCTTCACTCATGGAGTCATAGGTTCCGTCGTCGTTGAGGATCATGGTGCGCATGTTGGTACATTCAAAAGACTTGTGGCCTCAGCCGCCGCATGTGAAGCATTTGAAGGAACTTGTCTTGATTGTCTCATCAGTCGGAGTAGATGATGATGAAGCTCTCGGCTTGAAGTTGCTTATAGTATGAGTACGACTTGAGGTGGTCGAAGTTTTCTTGTAACTTGACTTGTCGCCGTTGCTTGTAGATGTCTTGGTTCAGGTAGAAGGTGTTGGAGGCGTTGGATCTTGGGAGTTCGAGAAACTATAGGACTTTGATGAGAACTTGGCGTGATGGAAGTCATCTTGCACTTGGCGTTCATCTTTGGTAGCTTGATGTACTAGCTCGATGAGGTTCGAGTATGGTTGGAAGTCGGTGATCTTCTTGATAAGATGATTGAGCCCATTCAAGAAATGTGCCATAGTTTGCTCATCATCTTCCGTGACATTGGCTCGTATCATGGCAATCTCCATTTCCTTGTAGTACTCTTCAACACTCTTGGTTCCTTTCTTGAGGAGTTGGAGTTTCTTGAAGAGGTCGCGGTTGTAGTAGGTCGGCACAAAACGTGCTCTCATGACATCCTTCATTTGCGCCCAAGTAGTGATGGGTGGTTCACCTCTTGCCGCTCAGCGCTCGATGACTTGTTCCCACCAAATGAGGACGTAGTCTTGAAACTCAAGGCATGCCATCGCGATATTCTTATCTTCCTCATAGTTGTGCAAGCGGAAGATTTTGTCAACCTTCAATGCCCATGAAAGGTACTCTTCGGGATCATTGCTTCCCGAAAACTTGGGCATGGTGAACTTTAGCTTGCCGTAGCATTTCTCTTCATTGTGTTGGGGTCGAGGGTGATGACGTCCTTCACGAGGAGGATTGTCTCCCTCAACTTGCTCTTGTCTTGGAGGATTTCCATTGTCTTCTTGCACTTGGTGAACTTGATGTCCATGTCGAGCTTGTGGAGGAGCTTGTCGAGCTTAACGATGCACGCGAGATGGATATATTCATTCTTGAACTTCATCGCGAAGCGCCTCTTATTGCTCACGAGCTTGCCGCTTGCGCGTGGCTACGGCTCGACTTGAATCTCGGAGGGCACATTGCGCCTCAAGTGCTTGAGGTTCACGTAGTTGTTTGATGTGAACTGGGGACACAATCTTTCGATGAGAGAGGATAACTACAATTTTTGTGGGACTTGACCCTCACGATACGGCTACCAACCGTACAGGGAGAACCGTACATGACTGATATCCACGGCAATCGCTGAACCAACTCCACAACGTTATCGACCGAGCCAACGGCGCGATCTACCTATCCATGAAGGATTTTTCCTGCAAGCAAATCAAAGAACATGCAAGAAAATAATAGCCAAGCAATCTTAAATTGCAGATATGCTAGATGGAATAATCTCACAAGATGGGGTTCCGATAGGAAGTCTTGACGGTCGCACTAGTAGCTACGAGCGAAGATAAATAAAATTGGCAATAGATAAACTTCTCTAAACAAAAACCCCCGTCTAAACCCTAAATTTAATTGCTATTTATAACGGAGCCGGCGGCGTGGTCAAATCGTGGCTGAGACGATCTCTGCCTGTGTATGCGAATAAAAGTTTCTGGGCTTTGTCTTCGTATAGGCCTCGTGGCTGGTCTCTTACATCTTGCATGGGCTAGGGCCCATGTGGTCATTGTGCATCTGGATGATGAACCTTGCCACGCTAGCACGGCCGCGCATGCATGCATTGCTTTTTGCTAAATTTTGCCACTGATATTGTGAGTTGAGAAGACTACACTTTTTCTACCAATAAGTACAGGTTCCGGCTCTACAGATTCCTAGTTATCGCTCCATCCAATCTTCATCGGTAGTTTGAAGCCAACACCAACGTGCCGATCACCACCTTTTGCATTGGTAAGAACAAGTAAGAATTTGATACTAAGTTTGAGTGTGAGCAAATTTTGTCCACCACATCCTGTTAGTTGATAGGGATTATACATTGTGTTTTTTGACTCTTTCGCTAACAATGGCATAGGATCAACCCACACTTGAGGGCCTCACTGCGGATGTGAAAGTCACCAGCGAGCATCTTGCCCAACTTGAGGGTGCTCAGATTGCGGCCGAAGAGCGGCTCAAGGCCATAGAGGATGCACAAGGAGTTGCGAACACACAGCTAAAGTACATCTTGTCATGTTTGCATGAGTTGCGGATTGCAGCCCCCGTCAACAACAACGTTGATCCTCGCAACTCCACGGGTGGCGTCGCTATTTCGCGAGCTTGGCGTGTGCCCATGGGTCATCCACAACACCCAGCTACGCCCACTGATGCCACCACCATAAACCAGCACCAAAGCATTCCTCCCCGTGTCAATGACGAATATGGGGATAACAACGCGGATTATTCCAGTGACACCGAGGATGACCAAGCGGTCGACCACTACAATGACCGTGATCATCAACAAATGTGTTTCAAACGTCAAGGTATAGCATGAGGTCCACCCAGGTATGACGTTCGAGATTATGACCACTCTAGTGCTAAAATTAAATTTACTATGCCTGCTTTCAATGGTAAATATAATCCAGAAGTTTATCTTGATTTGGAACTTTCAGTTGAACAAAAATTTGCATGTCATGATATTCCTGAGAACCAAAGAGTTAGGGCGGCCACTAGTGAATTTACAAACTTTGCTTCCATGTGGTGGAGTGAATATTGTCGTGTTAATGCGAACAATATACCTGCTACTTGGGATGTTTTAAAACGAGCTATGCAACAACGTTATGTTCCTTCATATTATGCTCGTGATAAACTAAATGAATTGCAACGTTTAAAACAAGGTAGCAGTTCTGTAGAGGATTATTATCAAGAAGTGCAAATTGGCTTAGTGCAATGTGGATTAGTTGAAACCGAAGATGCTAGGATGGCGAGATTTTTAGGTGGTTTGAATCGTGATATTCAGGATATCTTGGACTATGAGGAGTACAATTATATTACTCGTTTGTTTCATTTTGCTTGTAAAGCTGAAAGGGAAGTACAGGGATGACACAACAAGGGACGAGGTACTTTTCTGTAGGTCACCGCTCATCATGGATACCTTCTCCTACTGTTCCATCCACTACTGAGTCTACACCACCTATCTTGAACAATGGTGCACACCCATCAAGTTCAAAATCAGCTCCACAATCATCCGAGGCTTCACCCACCACTTCATCTGGATGCACAAGGGACATGAAGTGTCATATATGCAAAGGTGGCGGGCACTTGATGAAGGACTGTCCAAATAAACAAACATTCATTGTGCGGGAAGATGATGAGTACTCATCTGCTAGTGATTTGGATGAAGATACATGTGCTATGCTTGCCACTAAAATGAAGGTGACACCGAGGAGAATGACACGGAGGCGATGCATGTTAATGCTGCAATGGCAGATCAATACCCAAGTCTTGTAACCATGCGAGTACTTAGTGCCCAGGTGGGGCATGGTGAGTTGCATCAACACCATAATCTTTTTCAAACTAAGTTTGTTCTCAAAGGACATTCCATTCGTGTGATCATTGATGGTGGAAGCTGCAATAATTTGGCTAGTATAGAGATGGTTGAGAAGCTTTGCCTCACCACTACAAGACACACACATCCATATTACATCCAATGGGTCAACAACTTTGGTAAGTTGAAGGTGACACGTCGCGTGAGAGTACATTTTACACTTGGCTCATATCATGATTACATTGACTGTGATGTCATACCTATGCAAGCTTGTTCATTATTGTTAGGTCGACCTTGGCAATATGATAATAGTGTCACCCACCATGGAAGAACAAATTCATATACTCTCGTGTTTGAAGGAAAAACCATTAACTTGCTTCACATGACTCCCGATGAAATAATAATTGAAGGGAAAGCTAAATCAACGGATCATACTACGCATAATATGCTTGCTATCAATTCTGAAATTTTTCCATCGAGTGTTCCAACTTCTGATTTGAACGTACCGTGTAGCCATATAGTTACTTTGCATTCCTATAATTCATATATAGACTCTCTGTGGGATAAAAGTTATCATGATATTCATAATTTTATGCTTCGACATGAGAAAATTTATCATGATATTCATTATGATGCTATTACAAATATATCACACCCTCATGAGCTAACACATTTGGAACGGCCTATATGTATTGCATCTATTTTTGCTTTGCTCTATGATGTGTTCCAGATAAATGGAAGCCGAGGACGGCTTTGTTTTCAAGAAAGGTAGGATGATGTGGACATGGCCCCTACAGATACGACGAAAAATATTATTTTTCAGGTGATTTCTATTAAAAATTATTCAATGATTTATTTTGTTTTCCAGAACAAAAAGACTTCACCTATTTTTATTTTATATGTTACTGCAGGATATTTCCACAAACCCAGACATATGTGTGCATATACATGTACGTATGCATGTGTTGTGTATGCCTACACTGCGTACACTTTGATGTCCATCCAAATGCTACAAAGTGTGCATGCAAGAGGTGGGTCCAACACCAATTTCTATGAAAGAACCCCGTGCATGCATGCACGCGCGGTCGTGCTAGCGTGGCAAGGTTCATCAGCCAGATGCACAATGACCACATGGGCCCCAACCCATGCAAGATGCAAGAGACCAGCCACGAGGCCTATACGAAGACAAAGCCTAGAAACTTTTATTCGCATACATAGACATAGATCGTCTCAGCCACGATTTGACCACACCGCCGGCTCCGTTATAAATAGCAATTAAATTTAGGGTTTAGACGGGGTTTTTGTTTAGAGAAGTTTAGCTATTGCTACTTTTATTTGTCTTCGCTCGTAGCGGCTAGTCCGACCGTCAAGACATCCTATCGGAACCCCATCTTGTGAGATTATTCCATCTAGCATATCCGCAATTTCAGATTGCTTGGCTATTATTTTCTTGCATGTTCTTCGATTTGCTTGCAAGAAAAATCCTTCGTGGATAGGTCGATCGCGCCGTTGGCTCAGTCGATAACACCGTGGAGTTGGTTCAGCGATTGCCGTGGATATCAGTCATGTACGGTTCTCCCTGTACAGTTGGTAGCCGGATCATGAGGGTCAAGTCCCACAAAAATCGTAGTTATCATCTCTCATCGAAAGATCGGGTCCCCAGTTCACATAATTGTTGTTCTTGGCGTTGTGCCTCGGCATCTTGTGCATCTTGGTGTTGTCGTGCACGCTCTTCCTCTTGTTGTTGGCGTTGACGTTGTCGTTCTTGTGCTTGCGCGAAAGTAGTTGGTTTTGACGGTGTCAATGTTCTTGCGCGCAAGCTTGCTCTTGAGATTCATTGTCGTGTAGAGGATTGCGGTTTGCTTGACGATCTTGACGCACGGCACGATGAAGAGTGTTTGATGTCAGAGTACTTGAGCCAGAGATGGTGTCCTCGGAGTGTCGACTTGAGCGGCTCCGTCTTGAGTAATACGACGAGGTAGACGAGCGGTTGACCATCATGGTTCGAATATCCTCTTTTAGAGATGCCATGGATGTGTCGAAGTAGTCTATTGTACGTTGCTCAGATTGTCGTTAGTCAATGGCGAGGTCATCGATGAGGTCTCCCAAAGCTTGTTGTTCTTGATGCAAAGCTCGTTGTGTACCGAATACGTGGAGCTTGGTGACGTAGTTGTTCGGGTCGTCGCCTTGCTCAAGGAATAGTGGGTTGGTAGAAGAACGTGGCCTATCCATCATTCCAAGAAAATATGTGAGTGGGTGAAAGAGAAGAACTTATACCAAATGTACCTTGACCGATGTTGAAGATGGATCAATGATCACTCAAATGTGTAACAAGGAAAAGCTTATGGTGTAGCTCGGTTAGGATGGTGGCACAAAATTTGATGCAATTGCTAGTGAGCCTCAATAATATTGGAAAAGATTCAGAAATTTGCAAATGCAACAAGTAGACCAATATCAAGATATGGTACACGAAAAGACACACGCAAAAAGATAAATGGGGTCGTGCAACCAAGGAATGAGCCAAAATGTGGAATCCACGAAAATGCTCTTGTTGCACAACACTAGAGAGACGCTAGTGTTGGGGAACGCGGTATTCAAAAAATTTCTTATGATAACGCAAGATCTATCTAGGAGATGCATAGCAATGAGACGGGAGAGTGTGTCCACGTACCCTCATAGACCGAAAGCGGAAGCGTTTAGTAACGCGGTTGATGTAGTTGAACGTCTTCATGATCCAACCGATCCAAGTACCGAATGTAGGGCACCTCCGTGTTCAGAACACGTTCAGCACGATGACGTCCCTCGGGCTCTTGATCCAGTGGAGGACGAGGGAGAGTTCAGTCAGCATGACGTTGTGGCGACGGTGATGATGAAGTTACCGGTGCAGGGCTTCGCCTAAGCACTACGATGATATGACCGAGGTGTTAACTATGGAGGGGGGTGCCGCACACGGCTAGGAACAATTGATGTGTGTTCTAGGGGTGCCCTCCCGACATATATAAAGGAGGGAGATGGAGGGAGGCAGCCTAGGGCGCGTCCAAGTAGGAGGAATCCTACTTGGGCCCCTAGTCCAATTCCCCCCCGCCCTACCATATTTGGACAAGGGGAAAGGAAGAAGGGGGAGGGGGAGGAAGTAGGCGTCCTACTTCATACTTTCCTTTTTCTCCTCTCCTTTCCCTTTCTCCCCACGTGGCTGGCCCTATAGGGGGCGCACCAGCCCCTTGTCGGCTGGTGTGTTCCCTTACTTGGCCCATTAAGCCCATATCTTTGCCGGGGGGTTGCCCGAAACCCCTTCCGGTGACCCGGAACACTTCCGGTGTCCAAATACCATCGTACTATATATGAATCTTTACCTCTCGACCATTTCGAGACTCCTCGTCATGTCCGTGATCTCATCCGGGACTCCGAATAAACTTCGGTCATCAAATCACATAACTCATAATACAAATCATCATCGAATGTTAAGCGTGCGGACCCTACGGGTTCGAGAACTATGTAGACATCATCGAGACACATCTCCGGTCAATAACCAATAGTGAAACCTGGATGCTCATATTGGCTCCTACATATTCTATGAAGATCTTTATTGGTCAAACCACATAACAACATACGTTGTTCCCTTTGTCATCGGTATGTTACTTGCCCGAGATTTGATTGTCAGTATCATCATACCTAGTTCAATCGCGTTACCGGAAAGTCTCTTTAATCATTCCGTAATGCATCATCCCGTGAGTAACTCATTATTCACATTGCTTGCAAGGCTTATACTGATGTGCATTACCGAGAGGGCCCAGAGATACCTCTCTGATACACGGAGTGACAAATCCTAATCTCGATCTATGCCAACCCAACAAACACCTTCGGAGACATCTATAGAGCATCTTTATAATCACCCAGTTACGTTGTGACGTTTGATAGCACACAAGGTGTTCCTCCGGTATTCGGGAGTTGCATAATCTCATAGCCAGAGGAACATGTATAAGTCATGATGAAAGCAATAGCAATAAAACTAAACGATCATTATGCTAAGCTAACAGATGGGTCTTGTCCATCATATAATTCTCTATGATGTGAGCCCGTTCATCAAATGACAACACATTTCTATGGTCAGGAAACATAACCATCTTTGATTAACGAGCTAGCCAAGTAGAGGCATACTAGGGACACTCTGTTTTGTCTATGTATTCACACATGTACTAAGTTTCCGGTTAATATAGTTCTAGCATGAATAATAAACATTTATCATCATATAAGGAAATATAAATAACAACTTTATTATTGCCTCTAGGGCATATTTCCTTCAGTCTCCCACTTGCACTAGAGTCAATAATCTAGTTCACATCGCCATGTGATTTAACACCAATAGTTCAAATCACCATGTGATTAGTTCACATCGCCATGTGACTAATACCCACAGGGTTTTACTAGAGTCAATAATCTAGTTCACATCGCTATGTGATTAACACACAAAGAGTACTAAGGTGTGATCATGTTTTGCTTGTGAGAGAAGCTTAGTCGATGGGTCTGTCACATTCAGAGCCATATGAATTTTGCAAATTTTCTATGTCTACAATGCTA
Organism: Aegilops longissima; assembly: GCA_021605205.1. NCBI lineage: Eukaryota > Viridiplantae > Streptophyta > Magnoliopsida > Poales > Poaceae > Aegilops > Aegilops longissima. Next base: position 302,905,408 of record CM038679.1, on the reverse strand, counting down.
TGCATGAAGCTTCTTTAGCTAATTGCTCCCACTTTCAACATGTATCCAGATTGGGACTCAGAGTCATCCGGATCGGTGTAAAAGCTTGCATCAGCGTAACTCTTTACGACGAACTCTTTATCACCTCCATAACCGAGAAATATCTCCTTAGTCTTCTAAGGATAATTTTGACCGCTGTCAAGTGATCCACTCCTGGATCAGTATCGTACCCCCTTGCCAAACTCATGGCAAGGTACACAATAGGTTTGGTACACAGCATAGCATACTTTATAGAACCTATGGCTGAGGCATAGTGAATGACTTTCATTCTCTTTCTATTTTCTGTCGTGGTCGTGTTTTGAGTCTTACTCAACTTTACACCTTGCAATACAGGCAAGAACTCCTTTTTTGACTGTTCCATTTTTAACTACTTCAAAAATCTTGTCAAGGTATGTACTCATTGAAAAATCATATCAAGCGACTTGATCTATCTCTATAGATCTTGATTCCCAATATGTAAGCAGCTTCACTGAGGTCTTTCTTTGAAAAACTCCTTTCAAACACTCCTTTATGCTTTCCAGAAAATTCTACATCATTTCCGATCAACAATATGTCATTCACATATACTTACCAGAAAGGTTGTAGTGCTCCCACTCACTTTCTTGTAAATACAGGCTTCACCGCAAGTCTGTATAAAATTATATGCTTTGATCAACTTATCAAAGCGTATATTCCAACTCCGAGATGCTTGCACCAGTCCATAGATGGATCGCTGGAGCTTGCACATTTTTTAGCACCTTTAGGGTTGACAAAACCTTCTGGTTGTATCATATACAACTCTTCTTTAATAAATCCATTAAGGAATGCAGTTTTGATATCCATTTGTCAGATTTCATAAAATGTGGCAATTTCTAACATGATTCGGATAGACTTTAAGCATCGATATGAGTGAGAAAATCATCGTAGTCAACACCTTGAATTTGTCAAAAACCCTTTTCTACAAGTCGAGCTTTGTAGATAGTAACACTACTATCAGTGTCCGTCTTCCTCTTGAAGATCCATTTATTCTCAATGGCTTGCCGATCAACGACAAGTCCACCAAAGTCCACACTTTGTTCTCATACATGGATTCTATCTAAGATTTCATGGCCTCAAGCCATCTGTCGGAATCTGGGCTCATCATCACTTCCTCATAGTTCATAGGTTCATCATGGTCTAGCAACATGACTTCCAGAACAGGATCACCGTACCACTCTGATGCGGATCATACTCTGGTTGACCTACGAGGTTCGGTAGTAACTTGATCTGAAGTTTCATGATCATCATCATTAACTTCCTCACTAATTGGTGTAGGCATCACTGGAACTGATTTCAGTGATGAGCTACTTTCCAATTCGAGAGAAGGTACAATTACCTCATAAAGTTCTACTTTCCTCCCACTCACTTCTTTCGAGAGAAACTCCTTCTCTAGAAAGGATCCACTCTTAGCAACAAAGATCTTGCCTTCAGATCTGTGATATAAGGTGTACCCAACAGTTTCTTTTGGGTATCCTATGAAGATGCACTTCTCCCATTTGGGTTTGAGCTTATCAGGCTGAAACTCTTTCACATAAGCATCGCAACCCCAAACTTTCATAAACGACAGCTTAGGTTTCTTGCTAAACCACAGTTCATATGGTGTCGTCTCAACGGATTTTTAGACGGTGCCCTATTTAACGTGAATGCAGCTATCTCTAATGCATAACCCCAAAAAGATAGTGGTAAATCGGTAAGAGACATCATAGATCGCACCATATTTAATAAAGTACGGTTACGACGTTTGGACACACCATTACGCTGTGGTGTTCCAGGTGGCGTGAGTTGCGAAACTATTCCACATTGTTTCAAATGAAGGCCAAACTCGAAACTCAAATATTCGCCTCCGTGATCAGATCGTAGAAACTTTATTTTCTTGTTACGATGATTCTCAACTTCACTCTGAAATTCTTTGAACTTTTCAAATGTTTCAGACTTGTGTTTCATTAAGTAAATATACCCATATCTTCTCAAATCATCTGTGAAGGTCAGAAAATAACGATACCCGCCGCGAGCCTCAACACTCATCGGACTGCATACATCGGTATGTATTATTTCCAATAAGTCAGTGGCTCGCTCCATTGTTCTGGAGAACGGAGTCTTAGTCATCTTGCCCATGAGGCATGGTTCACAAGCATCAAGTGATTCATAATCAAGTGATTCCAAAAGCCCACCAGCATGGAGTTTCTTCATGCGCTTTACACCAATATGACCTAAACAGGAGTGCCACAAATAAGTTTCACTATCATTATTAACCTTGCATCTTTTGGTTTCAATATTATGAATATGTGTATCACTACAATCGAGATTCAATAAACCATTCACCTTGGGTGTATGACCACAGAAGGTTTTATTCATGTAAACAGAATAACAATTATTCTTTCACTTAAATGAATAACCGTATTGCAATAAACAAGATCCAATCATATTATGCTCAATGCAAACACCAAATAACATTTATTTTAGGTTCAACACTAATCCCGAAGGTAAAGGGAGTGTGCGATGGTGATCTTATCAACCTTGGAATCACTTCCAACACACATCGTCACCATGCCCTCAACTAGTCTCTGTTCATTTTTATAACTCCTGTTTCAAGTTACTAATCATAGAAACTGAACCAGTATCAAATACCTAGGGGCTACCATGAATACTAGTAAAGTACACATCAATAACATGTATATCATATATACTTTTGTTCACTTTGCCATCCTTCTTATCCGCCAAGTATTTGGGGCAGTTCCGCTTCCAGTGACCATTTCCTTTGCAGTAGAAGCACTCAGTTTCAGGCTTGGGTCTAGCTTTGGGCTTCTTCATGGGAGTGGCAACTTGCTTGTCATCCTTCTTAAAGTTCCCTTTCTTTCCCTTGCCCTTTTACTTGAAACTAGTGGTCTTGTCAACCATCAACACTTGGTGCTTTTCTTGATTTCTACCTTCGCCGATTTTAGCATCGCGAAGAGCTCGGGGAATCGTTTTCGTCATCCCTTGCATATTATAGTTCATCACAAAGTTCCAGCAACTTGGTGATAGTGACTAGAGAACTCTGTCAGTCACTATCTTATCTAGAAGTTTAACTCCCACTTGATTCAAGCGATTGTAGTACTCAGACATTCTGAGCACATGCTCACTAGTTGAGCTATTCTCCTCCATCTTGTAGGCAAAAATACTTGTCAGAGGTCTCATACCTCTCGACTCGGGCATGAGTCTGAAATACCAATTTAAACTCTTGGAACATCTCATATGCTCCATGGCGTTTCAAAAAAAATTTGAAGTCCCGGTTCTAAGCCGTAAAGCATGGTGCACTAAACTATCAAGTAGTCATCATACCGAGCTTGTCAAACGTTCATAACGTCTAAATTTGCTCCTGCAATAGGTCCGTCACCTATCGGTGCATCAAGGACATAATACTTCTGTGCATCAATGAGGATAATCCTCAGATCACGAAGATAGTCCGCATCATTGCTACTAACATCTTTCAACTTATTTTTCACTAGGAACATATCAAAAATAAAACAGGGGAGCTATAAGCGAGCTATTGATCTACAACATAGATATGCAAATACTATCAGGACTAAGATCATGATAAATTAAAGTTCAATTAATCATATTACTTAAGAACTCCCACTTAGATAGAAATCCCTCTAGTCATCTAAATGATCGCGTGATCCATATCAACTAAACCATGTTTGGTCATCACGTGAGATGGAGTAGCTTTCAATGGTGAACATCACTATGTTGATCATATCTACTATATGATTCACGTTCGACCTTTCGATCTCAGTGTTCCAAGGCCATATCTGCATATGCTAGGCTCGTCAAGTTTAACCCGAGTATTCTGCACGTGCAAAACTGGCTTGCACCCGTTTTATGTGAACGTAGAGCTTATCACACCCGATCATCACGTGGTGTCTCAGCATGAATGTAGCGATCCGACCTCAGACGGTCAAATCTCTGTGTTCAGTGTCATCCCTGGATCGGTAATGCTAACACACACAGTACTCGAAGGATTTATAACATAGTAGCAATCACACACTTATTACATTGAATGTCTCAAAAGAGAACTTATTACAATAAATATGGCTTAAGGTCATCTAAATAAGATAATGGCAGAAGACTTGGAGGAAAAAGTGAGTCCATCAACTCCAACGGCATAGCTGAGTGAACGACAACGACCTATAGCACCTTACTCGTCGTCTGAAAAGTCTGCAACATGGTATGTTGCAGCCCGAAAACGAGACAGCACATGGAATTTGCTGGCAATATAACATAGTAGAGCAATGAACAGATAAATGCTATCACTACATGCAAATATGGCTGGTGGAGGCTCTATGGTTATATTGTTTTTGCGAAAAGCCATTTTTTCCTACAACAAAGGAATATGTTTTATTTAACTATCATGGTGGTTGAAACATCGAGAATGGTAACCCCATCTCAATCCCAATTAAAATTAATTATTGTTGGAAATATGCTCTAGAGGCAATAATAAATTAGTTATTATTATTATATTTCCTTGTTCATGATAATCGTTTATTATCCATGCTATAATTGTATTGATAGGAAACTCAGATACATGTGTGGGTACATAGACAACACCATGTCCCTAGTAAGCCTCTAGTTGACTAGCTCATTGATCAATAGATGGTTACGGTTTCCTGACCATGGACATTGGATGTCGTTGATAACAGGATCACATCATTAGGAGAATGATGTGATGGACAAGACCCAATCCTAAGCCTAGCACAAAGATCGTGTAGTTCGTATGCTAAAGCTTTTCTAATGTCAAGTATCATTTACTTAGACCATGAGATTGTGCAACTCCCGGATACCGTAGGAATGCTTTGGGTGTACCAAACGCCACAACATAACTGGGTGGCTATAAAGGTACACTACGGGTATCTCCGAAAGTGTCTGTTGGGTTGGCACGAATCGAGACTGGGATTTGTCACTCCGTGTGATGGAGAGGTATCTCTTGGCCCACTCGGTAGGACATCATCATGATGTGCACAATGTGACCAAGGAGTTGATCATGGGATGATGTGTTACGGAACGAGTAAAGAGACTTGCCGGTAACGAGATTGAACAAGGTATGGAGATACCGACGATCGAATCTCGGGCAAGTACTATACCGGTAGACAAAGGGAACTGAATACGGGATTGATTGAATCCTTGACATCCTGGTTCATCCGATGAGATCATCGTGGAACATGTGGGAGCCAACATGGGTATCCAGATCCGTTGTTGGTTATTGGCCGCGAGTTGTCTCGGTCATGTCTACGTGTCTCCCGAACCCGTAGGGTCTACACACTTAAGGTTCGGTGACGCTAGAGCTGTTATGGGAAATAGTATGTGGTTACCGAAGGTTGTTGAGTCCGGATGAGATCCGGACATGACGAGGATCTCCGGAATGGTCCGGAGGTGAAGATCGGTATATTGGACGAAGGGTATTGGAGTCCGGAATTGTTCCGGGGGTACCAGGTGATGACCAGCGTGTCCGAAAGGGGTTTCGGAGGACCCGGCAAGCGTTGGGCGGCCTTATGGGCCAAGGGGAGAGGGTACATCAGCCCACTAAGGGGCTGAGCGCCCCTCCCACCCCATCTCACGTAACCAGGAGAGGTGGGGGCGCCACCCCTAGGGCAGTCGCCCCTCCCGGCTTGGGGGGCAAGTTTCCTAGGGTGTGGGGGCGCCCAAACCCATCTAGGGTTTCCCCTGTGGCCACCGACCCTCCCCTAGGGAACCCTAGGGCGCCTCCCCCTCCTCCCTTCCCCCTATATATAGTGAGGGAGAGAGAGGGCAGCCGCACCCTTCCCCTGGCGTAGCCCTCTCCCTCCTCCAACACCTCCTCCTCCTCCGTAGTGCTTGGCGAAGCCCTGCCGGAGAACCACGAGCTCCATCACCACCATGCCGTCGTGCTGTCGGAGTTCTCCCTCAACTTCTCCTCTCCCCTTGCTGGATCAATAAGGAGGAGACGTCACCGGGCTGCACGTGTGTTGAACACGGAGGCGCCGTGGTTCGGCGCTTAGATCGGAATCAACCGCGATCTGAATCGCTACGAGTACGACTCCTTCATCCGCGTTCTTGCAACGCTTCTGCTTAGCGATCTTCAAAGGTATGAAGATGCTCATCCTCTCCCTCTCTTGTTGCTAGAATCTCCATAGATTGATCTTGGTGTTGCGTAGAAAATTTTGAATTTCTGCTACGTTCCCCAACAGTGGCATCATGAGCTAGGTCTATTGCATAGATTCTATGCATGAGTAGAACACAAGTTGTTGTGGGCGTCGATTTTGTCAATTTACTTGCCGTTACTAGTATTATCTTGATTCGGCGGCATCGTGGGATGAAGCGGCCCGGACCAACCTTACACGTACTCTTACGTGAGACAGGTTCCACCGACTGACATGCACTTGTTGCGTAAGATGGCTAGCGGGTGCCAGTCTCTCCCACTTTAGTCGGATCGGATTCGATGAAAAGGGTCCTTATGAAGGGTAAATAGCAATTGACATATCACGTTGTGGTTTTTGCGCAGGTAAGAAACGTTCTTGCTAGAAACCCATAGCAGCCACGTAAAACATGCAAACAACAATTAGAGGACGTCTAACTTGTTTTTGCAGGGTATGCTATGTGTATGGCCAAAAGAATGTGATGAATGATATGTGATGTATGAGATTGATCATGTTCTTGTAATAGGAATCACAACTTGCATGTCGATGAGTATGACAACCGGCAGGAGCCATAGGAGTTGTCTTAATTTATTGTATGACCTGCATGTCAATGAACAATGCCATGTAATTACTTTACTTTATTGCTAAACCGTTAGCCATAGTAGTAGAAGTAATAGTTGGCGAGACAACTTCATGGAGACACGATGATGGAGATCATGGTGTCATGCCGGTGACAATGATGATCATGGAGCCTCGAAGATGGAGATCAAAAGGAGCAAAATGATATTGGCCATATCATGTCACTTTTTGATTGCATGTGATGTTTATCACGTTTATGAATCTTATTTGCTTAGAACGACGGTAGTAATAAGATGACCCCTCATTAAAATTTGAAGAAAGTGTTCCCCCTAACTGTGCACCATTGCGAAAGTTCGTTGTTTCGAAGCACCACGTGATGATCGGGTGTGATAGATTCTAACGTTCACATACAACGGGTATAAGACAGATTTACACACGCGAAACACTTAGGTTGACTTGAGAGCCTAGCATGTGCAGACATGGCCTCGGAACACAAGAGACCGAAAGGTCGAGCATGAGTCGTATGGTAGATACGATCAACATGAAGATGTTCACCGATGATGACTAGTCCGTCTCACGTGATGATCGGACACGGCCTAGTTGACTCAGATCATGTAATCACTTAGATGACTAGAGGGATGTCTATCTGAGTGGGAGTTCATTAGATGAACTTAATTATCCTGAACATAGTCAAAAGACCTTTGCAAATTATATCATAGCTCGCGCTTAAGTTCTACTGTTTTAGATATGTTCCTAGAGAAAATATAGTTGAAAGTTGACAGTAGCAATTATGCGGACAGTAGAAGGCTTATGTCCTTAATGCACCGCCGGTGTGTTGGACCTCGAACGTGTTCTGTGGATGTTGCGAACATCTGACATACACGTTTTGATGACTACATGATAGTTCGGTAATGTTAAATGGTTTAGAATTGAGGCACCGAAGACTTTTTTGAAATGTCGCGGAACATATGAGATGTTTCGAGGGCTGAAATTGGGATTTCAGGCTCGTGCCCACGTCAAGAGGTATAAGACCTCCGGCGAGTTTCTTAGCCTGCAAACTAAGGGAGAAAAGCTCAATCGTTGAGCTTGTGCTCAGATTGTCTGAGTACAACAATCACTTGAATCGAGTGGGAGTTAACCTTCCAGATGAGATAGTGATGTTCCTCCAAAGTCATTGCCACCAAGCTGCTAGAGCTTCATGATGAACTATAACATATCAGGGATAGATATGATGATCCTTGAAATATTCGCGATGTTTGACACCGCAAAAAGTAGAAATCAAGAAGGAGCATCAATTGTTGATGGTTAGTGAAACCACTAGTTTCAAGAAGGGCAAGGGCAAGAAGGGGTACTTCATGAAACGGCAAATCAGTTGCTGCTCTAGTGAAGAAACCCAAGGATGAACCCAAACCCGAGACTAAGTGCTTCTGTGATGAGAGGAACGGACACTGAAGCAGAACCACCCTAGATACTTGGTAGATAAGAAGGCAGGCAAGGTCGACAGAAGTATATTGGATATACATTATATTAATGTGTACTTTACTAGTACTCCTAGTAGCACCAGGGTATTAGATACCGGTTCGGTTGCTAAGTGTTAGTAACTCGAAATAAAAGCTACGGAATAAACGGAGACTAGCTAAAGGTGAGCTGACAATATGTGTTGGAAGTGTTTCCAAGCTTGATGTGATCAAGCATCGCACGCTCCCTCTACCATCGAGATTGGTGTTAAACCTAAATAATTGTTATTTGGTGTTTGCATTGAGCATAGACATGATTGGATTATGTCTATCGCAATACGGTTATTCATTTAAGGAGAATAATTGTTACTCTGTTTATTTGAATAATACCTTCAATGGTGTTGCACCTAAAATGAATGGTTTATTGAATCTCGATCGTAGTAATACACATGTTCATGCCAAAAGATATAAGATAATACCACATACTTGTGGCACTGCCATTTGAGTCATATTGGTATAAAACGCATAAAGAAGCTCCATGCTGATGGATCTTTGGACTCACTCGTTTTGAAAAGTTTGAGACATGCAAACCATGTCTATTGGTATGAACGCATGAAGAAGCTCCATGCAGATGGATCATTTGGACTCACTTGATTTTGAATCACTTGAGACATGCAAGTCATACCACATGGGCAAGATGACTGAAAGCCTCGTTTTTCAGTAAAATGGAACAAGAAAGCAACTTGTTGGAAGTAATACATTTTGATGTGTGCAGTCCAATGAGTGCTGAGGCACGTAGTGGATATCGTTATGTTCTTACTTCACAGATGATTTGAGTACATACCGAGTATATTTACTCGATGAAACACAAGTCTGAATTATTGAAAGGTTCAAGTAATTTCAGAGTGAAGTTGGAGATCGTCGTGACAAGAGGATAAGATGTCTATGATATGATCATAGAGATGAAAATCTGAGTTGCGAGTTTGGCACACAATTAAGACATTGTGGAAATTGTTTCACAACCAATACTGCCTGGAACACCATAGTGTGATGGTGTGTCCGAACATCATAACTGCACCCTATTGGATATGGTGCATACCATGATGTCTCTTATCGAATTACCACTATCGTTTTGGGTTAGGCATTAGAGATAACCGCACTCACTTTAAATAGGGCACCACGTAATTCCTTTGAGACGACACCGTATGAACTATGGTTTGGAGAAACCTGAGTTGTCGTTTCTTAAAAGTTTGGGGCTGCGACGCTTATGTGAAAAAGTTTCAAGCTGATAAGCTCAAGCCCAAAGCGGAAAAATGCATCTTCATAGGACACCCAAAAACAGTTGGGTATACCTCCTATCTCAGATCCGGAAGCAAAAGGGATTGTTTCTAGTAACGGGTCCTTTCTCGAGGAAAAGTTTCTCTCAAAAGAATTGAGTGGGAGGATGGTGGAGACTTGATGAGGTTATTGAACCGTCACTTCAACTAGTGTGTAGCAAGGCACAGGGAGTTGTTCCTGTGGCACCTACACCAATTGAAGTGGAAGCTTATGATAGTGATCATGAAACTTTGGATCAAGTCACTACCAAACCTCGTAGGTCGACAAGGATGCGTACTGCTTTAGAGTGGTACGTACTCCTGTCTTGGAGGTCATGTTGCTAGACAACAATGAACCTACGAGCTATGGAGAAGAGATGGTGGTCCCGGATTCCGACAAATGGCTCGAGTGAAGGAAATATGCCCTAGAGGCAATAATAAAGTTATTATTTATTTCCTTATATCATGATAAATGTTTATTATTCATGCTAGAATTGTATTAACCGGAAACATAATACATGTGTGAATATATAGACAAACAGTATGTCACTAGTATGCCTCTACTTGACTAGCTTGTTAATCAAAGATGGTTATGTTTCCTAACCATGAACAAGGAGTTGTTATTTGATTAACAAGGTCACATCATTAGTTGAATGATCTGATTGACATGACCCATTCCGTTAGCTTAACACTTGATCGCTTAGTATGTTAATGCTTTCTTCATGACCCATACATGTTCCTGTAACTATGAGATTATGCAACTCCGTTTACGGAGGAACACTTTGGTACTACCAAACGTCACAACGAATCGGGTGATTATAAAGGAGTACTACAGGTGTCTCCAAAGGTACTTGTTGGGTTGGCGATTTGAGATTAGGTTTTGTCACTCCGATTGTCGAGAGGTATCTCCGTGCCTTCTCAAGAATGCACATCACTTAAGCCTTGCAAGCATTACAACTAATGAGTTAGTTGTGAGATGATGTATTACGGAACGAGTAAAGAGACTTACCGTAACGAGATTGAACTAGGTATTGGATACCGACGATCGAATCTCGGGTAAGTAACATACCGATGACAAAGGGAACAACGATGTCGTTATGCGGTTTGACCGATAAAGATCTTCGTAGAATATGTAGGAACCAATATGGGCATCCAGGTTCCGCTATTGGTTATTGACCGAGAATAGTTCTAGGTCATGTCTACATAGTTCTCGAACCCGTAGGGTCCGCACGCTTAAGGTTTCGATGATGCAGTTATATTATGAGTTTATGAGTTTTGATGTACCGAAGGAGTTCGAGTCCCGTATGAGATCGGGGACATGACGAGGAGTCTCAAATGGTCGAGACGTAAAGATCGATATATTGGACGACTATATTCGAGTTCGGAAAGGTTCGAATGATTCGGTATTTTTCGAGTACCGAGAGTTACGGGAATTCGCCGGGAGAAGTATTGGGCCTTATTGGGCCCTCGGGAAAGAGAGAGGGCTGCCTAGGGCAGGCGCGCTCCCCATGGCCTAGTCCGAATTGGACTAGGGGGAAGGGCCGCACCCCTTCTCTCTTCCCCCTTCCCCAAGTCCTAGTCCAACTAGGAAAGAGGGGGAGTCCTACTCCCGGTGGGAGTAGGACTCCTCCTTGGTGCGCCTCCCCTTGGCCGGCCACCTCCCCCTTGTCTCCTTTATATACGGGGGCAGGGGGCACCCCATGACACACAAGTTGATCTACGGATCGTTCCTTAGCCGTGTGCGGTGCCCCCCTCCACCATATTCCACTTCGGTCATATCGTCGCGGAGCTTAGGCGAAGCCCTGCGCCGGAGAAGTCATATCGTCATGAGCTTAGGCGAAGCCCTCGCGTCGGTGGAGCATTAACATCATCACCACGCCGTCGGTCGACGGAACTCATCCCCGACACTTTGCTGGATCGAGTCCGGGATCGCCATCGAGCTGAACGTGTGCAGAACTCGGAGGTGCCGTGACGCTCGGTGCTTGGATCGGTCGGATCGTGAAGACGCACGACTACATCAACCGCGTTGTTATAACGCTTCGCTTTCGGTCTCACGAGGGTACGAGACGGACACTCTCCCTCTCGTTGCTATGCCATCACCATGGTCTTGCGTGTTCGTGAGGAAATTTTTGAAATTACTACGTTCCCCAACAATGGCATCCGAGCCTGGTTTTATGCGTTGATGTCATATGCACGAGTAGAACACAAGTGAGTTGTGGGCGATCCAAGTCATACTGCCTACCAGCATGTCATACTTTGGTTCAGCGGTATTGTGAGATGAAGCGGCCCGGACCGACATTACGCCAGACGCTTACGCGAGACTGGTTTCACCGCCGAGCACTCGTTGCTTAAAGGTGACCGCGGGGTGTGTCTCTCTCACTTTAGTTGAACCGAGTATGACTACGCCCGGTCCTTGAGAAGGTTAAAACGGAGTCTATTTGACAAACTATCGTTATGGTTTTGATGCGAGGTAAGAACGGTTCTTGCTCAGCCCGTAGCAGCCACGTAAAACTTGCAACAACAAAGTAGAGGACGCCTAACTTGTTTTTGCAGGGCATGTTGTGATGTGATATGGTCAAGACGTGATGCTATATTTTATTGTATGAGATGATCATGTTTTGTAACCGAAGTTATCGGCAATCGGCAGGAGCCATATGGTTGTCGCTTATTGTATGAAATGCAACGCCATGTAATTGCTTTACTTTATCACTAAGGAGTAGCGATAGTCGAGAAGCAATAGTTGGCGAGACAACAACGATGCTACGATGGAGATCAAGGTGTCGCTACCGGTGACGATGGTGATCATGACGGTGCTTGGCGATGGAGATCACAAGCACAAGATGATGATGACCATATCATATCACTTATATTGATTGCATGTGATGTTTATCCTTTATGCATCTTATCTTGCTTTGATTGACGGTAGCATTATAAGATGATCTCTCACTAAAATTATCAAGAAGTGTTCTCCTCGAGTATGCACCGTTGCCAAAGTTCGTAGTACCCAGACACCACGTGATGATCGGGTGTGATAAGTTCTACGTCCATCTACAACGGGTGCAAAACAGTTGCACACGCGGAATACTCAGGTTAAACTTGACGAGCCTAGCATATAACAGATATGGCCTCGGAACACGGAGACCGAAAGGTCGAGCGTGAATCATATAGTAGATATGATCAATATAGTGATGTTCACCATTGAAACTACTCCATCTCACGTGATGATCGGACATGGTTTAGTTGATTTGGATCACGTAATCACTTAAGATGACTAGAGAGATGTCAGTCTAAGTGGGAGTTCTTTAGTAATATGATTAATTGAACTTTAATTTATCATGAACTTAGTCCTGGTAGTATTTTGCAAATTATGTTGTAGATCAATAGCTCGCGTTGTTGCTTCCCTATGTTTTTATATGTGTTCCTAGAGAAAATTGTATTGAAAGATGTTAGTAGCAATGATGCGGATTGGATCCGTGATCTGAGGTTTATCCTCATTGCTGCGCAGAAGAATTATGTCCTTAATGCACCGCTAGGTGACAGACCTATTGCAGGAGCAGATGCAAACGTTATGAACGTTTGGCTAGCTCAATATGAGCAGATGCAGACGTTATGAACGTTTGGCTAGCTCAATATGAGCAGATACAGACGTTATGAACGTTTGGCTAGCTCAATATGATGACTACTTGATAGTTTAGTGCACCATGCTTAAAGGCTTAGAATCGGGACTTCAAAGACGTTTTGAACGTCATGGACCATATGAGATGTTCCAGGAGTTGAAGTTAATATTTCAAGCAAATACCCGAGTTGCGAGATATGAAGTTTCCAACAAGTTCTATAGCTAAAAGATGGAGGAGAATCGCTCAACTAGTGAGCATGTGCTCAGATTGTCTGAGTACATTCAATCACTTGAATCAAGTGGGAGTTAATCTTCCAGATAAGATAGTGATTGACAGAATTCTCTAGTCACCATCACTAAGTTAGTAGAACTTCGTGATGAACTATAGTATGTAAGGGATGACGAAAAGATTCTCGAGCTCTTCGCGATGCTAAAATCGCGAAGGTAGTCAAGTGTTGATGGTTGACAAGACCACTAGACTCAAGGAAAATGGCAAAGGGAAGAAGGGGAACTTCAAAAGGAACGGCAAGCAAGTTGCTGCTCGAGTGAAGAAGCCCAAGTCTAGACCTAAGCCTAAGACCGAGTACTTTTGCTGCAATGGAACTGGTCACCGAAGCGGAACTACCCTGAATATTTGGTGGATGAGAAGGATGGCAAAGTGAACAAGGTTATATTTGATATACAGGTTATTGATGTGTGCCTTACTAGTGTTTATAGTAGCCCCGAGTATTTGATACTTGTTCGGTTGCTAAGATTAGTAACTCAAACAGGAGTTACGAATAAACAGAGACTAGTTAAAGGGGAAGTGACGATGAGTGTTGGAAGTAGTTCCAAGATTGATATGATCATCATCGCACACTCCCTATACTTTCGGGATTAGTGTTAAACCTAAATAAATGTTGTTTACGTTGAGCATGAATATGATTTGATCATGTTTATTGCAAAACGGTTATTCATTTAAAGTCAAAGAATAATTGTTGTTCTGTTTAAATGAATAAAACCTTCGATGGTCATACACCCAATGAAAATAGTTTTCAAAACAGGTTATTCATTTAAATTCAAAGAATAATTGTTGTTCTGTTTAAATGAATAAAACCTTCAATGGTCATACACCCAATAAAAATAGTTTGTTGGATCTCGATCATAGTAATACACATATTCATAATATTGATGCCAAAAGATGCAAAGTTAATAATGATAGTGCAACTTATTTGTGGTAATCGCCGTTTAGGTCATATTATGTAAAGCGCATGAAGAAACTCCATGCTGATGGGATTTTGGAATCACTTGGTTATGAATCATTTGATGCTTGCGAACCGTGCCTTTTGGGTAAGATGACTAAAACTCCGTTCTCGGAACAATGGAACAAGCTCTTGACTTGTTGGAAATAACACATATATACCGATGTATGCGATCCAATGAGTGTTGATGCTCGTGGCAAGTATCGTTATTTTCGACCTTCACAAGATGATTTGAGTAGATATGGGTATATCTACTTGATGAAACATAAGTCTGAAATAGTTGAAAGGTTCAAAGAATTTCAGAGTGAAGTGGAAAATCATCGCAACAAGAAAATAAAGTTTCTGCGGTCTGATCGTGGAGATGAATATTTGAGTTACGAGTTTGGTCTTCAATGAAAACAATGTGGAATAGTTTCATAGCTCACACCACCTGGAACACCACAACGTTATGGTGTGTCCGAACGTCGTAACCGTACTTTATTTTGATATAGTACGATCTATGATGTATCTTACCGATTTACCACTATCGTTTTGGGGTTATGCATTAGAGACAGCTGCATTCACATTTAATAGGGCACCATCTAAATCCGTTGAGATGACACCGTATGAACTATGGTTTAGCAAGAAACCTAAGCTGTCGTTTCTTAAAGTTTGAGTTGTGATGCTTATGTGAAAAGTTTTCACCGATAAGCTCGAACCCAAATCGGAGAAATGCGTCTTCATAGAATACCCAAAGGTAACTATTGGGTACACCTTCTATCACAGATCCGAAAGCAAGATATTTGTTGCTAAGATGGATCCTTTCTAGAGAAGAAGTTTCTCTCGAAAGAAGTGAGTGGGAGGAAAGTAGAACTTGATGAGGTAATGGTACCTTCTCCCTTATTGGAAAGTAGTTCATCACAGAAATCAGTTCCAGTGATTCCTACACCAATTAGTGAGGAAGTTAATGATGATGATCATAAAACTTCAGATCAAGTTGCTGCCAAACCTCGTAGGTCTTCCAGAGTAAAATCCGCACCAGAGTGGTACGGTAATCATGTTCTGGAAGTCATGTTACTAGACCATGATGAACCTACGGACTATGAGGAAGCGATGATGAGCCCAGATTCCGCGAAATGGTTTGAGACCATGAAATCTGAGATGGGATCCATATATGAGAACAAAGTGTGGACTTTGATGGAGTTGCCTGATGATCGACAAGCCATATTATATAAATGGATTTTCAAGAGGAAGACAGATGCTGATAGTAGTATTACTATCTACAAAGCTCGACTTGTCGCAGAAAGGTTTTCGACAAAGTTCAAGGTGTTGACTACAATGAGATTTACTCAACTGTAGCGATGCTTATGTCTGTCCGAATCATGTTAGCAATTGCCACATTTTATGAAATCTGGAAAATGGATGTCAAAACTACATTCTTTAATGGATTTATTAAAGAAGAGTTGTATATGATGCAACCAGAAGTTTTTTGTCAATCCTAAAGGAGCTAACAAAATGTGCAAGCTCCAATGATCCATCAATGGACTGGTGCAAGCATCTCGGAGTTGGAATATACGCTTTGATGTGTTGATCAAAGCATATGATTTTATCATGACTTTTGGAAAGGCCTGTATTTACAAGAAAGTGAGTGGGAGCACTACAACATTTCTGATAAGTATATGTGAATGACATATTGTTAATCGGAAATGATGTAGAATTATTCTGCAAAGCATAAAGGAGTGTTTAAAAGGAGTTTTTCAAAGAAGGACCTCGGTGAAGCTGCTTACATGTTGAGCATCAAGATCTATAGAGATAGATCAAGACGCTTGATAAATTTTTTCAATAAATATATACCTTGTCAAGATTTTGAAGTAGTTCAAAATGGAACAGTCAAAGAAAAGTTCTTGCCTGTGTTGCAAAGGTGTGAAATTGAGTAAGACTCAAATCCCGACCACGGCAGAAAATAGAAAAGAGAATGAAAGTCATTCCCTATGCCTCAGTCATAGGTTCTATAAAGTATGCTATGCTATGTACCAGACCTATTGTATACCTTGCTCTGAATTTGGCAAGGGAGTACAATGGTAATCTAGGAGTAGATCACTGGACATTGGTCAAAGAACATCCTTAGTGAGGACTAAGGAAATAATTCTCGATTATGGAAGTGTAAAAAACCCCGTCGTAAAGAGTTACATCGATGCAAGCATTTTACACTGATCCAGATGACTCTAAGTCTCAATCTGGATACATATTGAAAGTGGGAGCAATTAGCTAGAGTAGCTCCGAGCAGAGCATTGTAGACATAGAATATTTGCAAAATAGATACGGCTCTGAATGTGATGATCCGCTGACTAAGCTTCTCTCACGAGCAAAACATGATCATACCTTAGTACTCTTTGGGTGTTAATCACATAGCGATGTGAACTAGATTATTGACTCTAGTAAACCCTTTGGGTGTTGGTCACATGACGATGTGAACTATGGGTATTAATCACATACGAGATGTGAATATTAGTGTTGAATCACATGATGATGTGAACTAGATTATTGACTCTAGTGCAAGTGGGAGACTGAAGGAAATATGCCCTAGAGGCAATAATAAAGTTATTATTTATTTCCTTATATCATGATAAATGTTTATTATTCATGCTAGAATTGTATTAACCGGAAACATAATACATGTGTGAATATATAGACAAACAGTATGTCACTAGTATGCCTCTACTTGACTAGCTTGTTAATCAAAGATGGTTATGTTTCCTAACCATGAACAAGGAGTTGTTATTTGATTAACAAGGTCACATCATTAGTTGAATGATCTGATTGACATGACCCATTCCGTTAGCTTAACACTTGATCGCTTAGTATGTTAATGCTTTCTTCATGACCCATACATGTTCCTGTAACTATGAGATTATGCAACTCCTGTTTACGGAGGAACACTTTGGTACTACCAAACGTCACAACGAATCGGGTGATTATAAAGGAGTACTACAGGTGTCTCCAAAGGTACTTGTTGGGTTGGCGATTTGAGATTAGGTTTTGTCACTCCGATTGTCGGAGAGGTATCTCGAGCCTTCTCAAGTAATGCACATCACTTAAGCCTTGCAAGCATTACAACTAATGAGTTAGTTGTGAGATGATGTATTACGGAACGAGTAAAGAGACTTACGGTAACGAGATTGAACTAGGTATTGGATACCGACGATCGAATCTCGGGTAAGTAACATACCGATGACAAAGGAACAACGATGTCGTTATGCGGTTTGACCGATAAAGATCTTCAGAGAATATGTAGGAACCAATATGGGCATCCAGGTTCCGCTATTGGTTATTGACCGAGAATAGTTCTAGGTCATGTCTACATAGTTCTCGAACCCGTAGGGTCCGCACGCTTAAGGTTTCGATGATGCTTATATTATGAGTTTATGAGTTTTGATGTACCGAAGGAGTTCGGAGTCCCGGATGAGATCGGGGACATGACGAGGAGTCTCGAAATGGTCGAGACGTAAAGATCGATATATTGGACGACTATATTCGAGTTCGGAAAGGTTCCAATGATTCGGTATTTTTCGGAGTCTGGGAGAGTTACGGAATTCGCCGGGAGAAGTATTGGGCCTTATTGGGCCCTGCGGGAAAGAGAGAGGGGCTGCCTAGGGCAGGCGCGCGCCCCATGGCCTAGTCCGAATTGGACTAGGGAGGGGCCGCACCCTTCTCTCTTCCCCTTCCCCAAGTCCTAGTCCAACTAGGAAAGAGGGGGAGTCCTACTCGGTGGGAGTAGGACTCCTCCTTGCGCCTCCCCTGGCCGCCACCTCCCCTTGTCTCCTTTATATACGGGGCAGGGGGCACCCCATGACACACAAGTTGATCTACGGATCGTTCCTTAGCCGTGGCGGTGCCCCCTCCACCATATTCCACTTGGTCATATCGTCATGAGCTTAGGCGAAGCCCCGCGCGGAGAAGTCATATCGTCGTGGAGCTTAGGCGAAGCCCTGCGTCGGTGGAGCATTAACATCGTCACCACGCCGTCGGTTGACGGAACTCATCCCGACACTTTGCTGGATCGAGTCCGGGATCGCCATCGAGCTGAACGTGTGCAGAACTCGGAGGTGCCGACGCTCGGTGCTTGGATCGGTCGGATCGTGAAGACGTCGACTACATCAACAGCGTTGTTATAACGCTTCGCCGGTCTCACGAGGGTACGAGACGGACACTCTCCCCTCTCGTTGCTATGCCATCACCATGGTCTTGCGTGTTCGTAGGAAATTTTTTGAAATTACTACGTTCCCCAACATCGAGGCCATAAAATCCGAGAGAGGATCCATGTATGAAAACAAAGTGTAGACTTTGGAAGAACTACTTGATGGTCGTAAGGCTGTTGGGTACAGATGGATTCTAAGAGGGAAGACAGACAATGATGGTATGTGTCACCATTAAGAAAGTTCAGCTTGTCGCTAAGATGTTTCCGACAAGTTCAAGGAGTTGACTACGATGAGACTTTCTCACTCGTAGTGATGCTAAGAGTCTGTTGGAATCTTGTTAGCAGTTACTGCATTATTTATGAAATATTGCAGATAGGATGTCAAAACATTGTTTCCTCGAAAATTTTCTTGAGGAAAGGTTGCATGTGATACAACCAGAAGGTTTTTGTCAATCCTAAAAGATGCTAACAAGTATGCAAAGCTCCAGCAATCCTTCTAAGGACTGGAGTAAGCATCTCGGAGTTGGAATATACGCTTGATGATATGATCAAAGATTTTGGGTTTGTACAAAGTGTATGAGAAACTTGTATTTCCAAAGAAGTGAGTGGGAGCACTATAGAATTTCTGATGAGTATATGTTGTTGACTATTGTTGATCAGAAATGATGTAGAGTTTCTGGAAAGCATATAGGGTTATTTGAAAAGTGTTTTTCAATAGAAAACCTTGATTAACCTGCTTGAACATTGAGCATCAAGATCTATAAGGATAGATAAAAAACACTTAATGGTACTTTCAAATGAGCACATACCTTGACATGATCTTGAAGGTGTTCAAGATGGATCAGTCAAAGAAGGAGTTCTTGCCTAAGTTGTAAGGTATGAAGTTAAGACTTAAAGCTCGACCACGACAGAATAAAGAGAAAGGACAAATGTCATCCCCTATGCCTTAGCCATAGGCTCTATACAATATGCCATGCTTTGTACCACACCTGATATGTGCCTTGCCACATGTCTGGCAAGGGGGTACAAGAGTGATCCAGGAATGGATCATTGGACAACGGTCAAAATTGTCCTTGGAGTAATAAGGACATGTTTCTCGATTATGGAGGTGATAAAGAGTTCGGCGTAAAGGGTTACGTCGATGCAAGCTTTAACACCTATCCGAATGACTCTGAGTAACAAACCGGATACGTATAGTGGAGCAACCATTTGGAATAGCTCCAAGTGGAGCATGGAAGCAGCATTTACAATATGACCTAGAGATTTATGAGTATATACGGATCTGAATGTTTGGCACCGTTGACTAAAACCTCTTTCACAAGCAAAACATGATCAAACCCCAGAACTCATTGAGTCTTAATCACATGATGATGTGAACTAGTTGGATGTTGGTCACATGGCGATGTGACCTGTGAGTGTTAATCACATGGCGATGTGAACTAGATTATTGACTCTAGTGCAAGTGGGAGACTGTTGGAAATATGCTCTAGAGGCAATAATAAATTAGTTATCATTGTTATATTTCCTTGTTCATGATAATTGTTTATTATCCATGCTATAATTGTATTGATAGGAAACTCTGATACATGTGTGGGTACATAGACAACACCATGTCCCTAGTAAGCCTCTAGTTGACTAGCTCATTGATCAATAGATGGTTACGGTTTTCGACCATGGACATTGGATGTCGTTGATAACAGGATCACATCATTAGGAGAATCTTTGTGATGGACAAGACCCAATCCTAAGCCTAGCACAAAGATCGTAGTTAGTATGCTAAAGCTTTTCTAATGTCAAGTATCATTTCCTTAGACCATGATATTGTGCAACTCCGGATACCGTAGGAATGCTTTGGGTGTACCAAATGCCACAACATAACTGGGTGGCTATAAAGGTACACTACGGTATCTCGAAAGTGTCATTGGGTTGGCACGAATCGAGATCAGGATTTGTCACTCCGTGTGATGGAGAGGTATCTCTGGGCCCACTCGGTAGGACATCATCATGATGTGCACAATGTGACCAAGGAGTTGATCATGGGATGATGTGTTACGGAACGAGTAAAGAGACTTGCCGGTAACGAGATTGAACAAGGTATGGAGATACCGACGATCGAATCTCGGGCAAGTACTATACCGGTAGACAAAGGGAACTGAATACGGGATTGATTGAATCCTTGACATCCTGGTTCATCCGATGAGATCATCGTGGACCATGTGGGAGCCAACATGGGTATCCAGATCCCGTTGTTGGTTATTGGCCGGAGAGTTGTCTCGGTCATGTCTACGTGTCTCCCGAACCCGTAGGGTCTACACACTTAAGGTTCGGTGACGCTAGAGCTGTTATGGGAAATAGTATGTGGTTACCGAAGGTTGTTCGGAGTCCCGGATGAGATCCCGGACATGACGAGGATCTCCGGAATGGTCCGGAGGTGAAGATCGGTATATTGGACGAAGGGTATTGGAGTCCGGAATTGTTCCGGGGGTACCAGGTGATGACCAGCGTGTCCGAAAGGGGTTTGGAGGCCCTGCAGCTGGGGGCCTTATGGGCCAAGGGAGAGGGCACATCAGCCCACTAAGGGGCTGAGCGCCCTCCCACCCCATCTCACGTAACGGGAGAGGTGGGGCGCCACCCCTAGGGCAGCCCGCCTCCCGGCTTGGGGGCAAGTTTCCTAGGGTGTGGGGCGCCCAAACCCATCTATGGTTTCCCCCTGGCCACCGCCTCCCCTAGGGAACCCTAGGGCTCCCCTCCTCCCTTCCCCTATATAGTGAGGGAGAGAGAGGGCAGCCACACCCTTCCCCTGGCGTAGCCCTCTCCCTCCTCCAACACCTCCTCCTCCTCCGTAGTGCTTGGTGAAGCCCTGCCGGAGAACCACGAGCTCCATCACCACCATGCCGTCGTGTTGTCGGAGTTCTCCCTCAACTTCTCCTCTCCCCTTGCTGGATCAAGAAGGAGGAGACGTCATCGGGCTGCACGTGTGTTGAACGCGGAGGCGCCGTGGTTCGGCGCTTAGATCGGAATCAACCGCGATCTGAATCGCTACGAGTACGACTCCTTCATCCGCGTTCTTGCAACGCTTCCGCTTAGCGATCTTCAAAGGTATGAAGATGCTCATCCTCTCCCTCTCTTGTTGCTAGAATCTCCATAGTTGATCTTGGTGTTGCGTAGAAAATTTTGAATTTCTGGTACGTTCCCCAACACTTATCAACCCAACAAATTAATTTAGAGTGATGAGATCAAATCAATAATTCAAGTACCAGATACTCAAGTTGTCCATAACCGGGGACACGGCTAACCATGATTCGTTTGTACACTCTGTAGAGGTTTGCGCACTTTTCCCCACAAGACTCGATCTCCTTCGTTGGATTTCTCGCACTACATGGTCTTTGAGAAACGGATGACCGAGACACAGTCTTTCAGAAGCATTAACTCTAACCCCGGGTAGACAGTACCAACCTACATCCCCTACATCTGCTAGCCTACCACTGGAAGAGGTCATGCAACATACTCAACTATGCTAGAGCCCATAATAGCTTGTGGCTGCACACAGAAGTTTCTAGCATGAATAATCTTATGATCCCTTTGATCCTGGGTGGCGGACCATAGGAGGATCACACAGTATAACCCCAGGATCTCCTAGGACAACACTAGTATAACCCCAGGTGCCCAAAACCAACAATCCACCCAGATGTGTATTAAAGTTGCCACCTTAAGTTAAACCATTAAATAAACAATCTCACATCTGTCATGGATACTCTCAAACCCAATCCACGTCTCTGAGCATAGCATAGCAATATAAGAATAACGTAGAAGTAACTCCCATGGGTTTGATAATAAAACAGGTAATTGGTTCTACCTCAAACATCTACTTCCCAATACCCACAAGTTAATCACATACTAATCATGCAGTGTTTGAGGATTGTAACTAATGCATAAAAACTGGGTATGAAAAGAGTATGATCAATGTGTTACTTGCCTTGCTAACGATCTGTAAAACCTAGTGACTCGTAGTAGCACGCTTCGCACTCCGGGAATTCTATCGCAAATAAACAATAGCATACATAAGCACTCAAGCAAAGATGCATGGGTAAAACTCAAATAAGAAGATCTAACCAGAAAGTTCAACTGAAGAACTCCGGTTTGCAAAAACAATCAAATCAAACGGAGCAACGAAACTCAAACTACGAAAGAAACAAGATCCGTTTACTAATCTGGACAAACGTCAAATTTTACAGTACCAAAATCTTGTTGAAGTTGGTTAAACAGAAAGAGGGCTTTGAGACGAAGATCTAGGCGCTTGTTTCACCTGATTTGGACAAATGAGCGAAAAGATAAACTAAAATGAAAATCAGGGCAGAAATCGTGATCGAAAATAATCGCGGAAAAACCCTGGAAAAAATAAAACGAGACGAACATGCTAACGAACGAACGTTCGCTATCTGCGGCTAACTGACGAACAGCGTTCGTTAAAATGAACGTACGGACGAACGTCCGCTATTCAACTAAACAGAAGAAAACCGAACAAAACCCGATCTAAATAAAAAAACCGATCTAGGTTTTTTTTACCGAAAACAAAACCGACGGAAACCAGCGAAGAAAACCTGCGGCGTGAACTCCGGCGGGATCCTGATAGGGCGACAAATGACGGCGGCGATGATGGCGATGGCGGCAAGCAATGGCGGCAAGCGGCGGGCGATGGCATGGCATGGAGGAGGCACAAGGGCGGCGATCGCTTAGGTTAGGGTTTGGGGGCGGCGGCGGCTAGGCCTCGGAGCGCCTCAGGCTTGGGCTTATAAAGCCTGAGCTCGGACGAGTCCGACTCGGGCACGGCCCCATAGGTCGGTTGACTTTTTTTTAAATAATCCTGACGCGGAAAAACTAATAAAAGAAATACTAAACAGAGTACAAAAATCCTGAAATAATTTTTCACGGTCCTCTAATAATATTGCAGACGAAGTGAACATTTATTTGGGCCCCTAATGCAATTTTGAGAAACACATATTTTTCCTAATTCAAACAAAATAGCAATAATATCCAAATAAAATTATTTATTTGATTTTTAGTATTTTCTTCCAACATTTCATTTTTTTGGAGAAGTCATATTATCTCCCTCATTTATTTTAATATGAAATATTTTCGGAGAGGAAAAATAATTAAAACCAAATGATCCTCTTTTCAAAAATTGACAAAAACTCAAATATGAAAATAACAAAATTCCCAACTCTCTCCGTGAGTCCTTGAGTTGCTTAGAATTTCGAGGAACGCGAAAAGAAATGCGATAAAATATGATATGTATGACTGACCTATTTATAACATTCCAAAATGAAAATTTGGGATGTTACAACGAAGAACTATCGCAACGGTGCATACTCAGGGAGACCACTTATACCTTGAAATTTTAGTAAGGGATCATCTCATAATGCTACCGTCGTA
Source organism: Aegilops longissima (assembly GCA_021605205.1). Classification (NCBI taxonomy): domain Eukaryota; kingdom Viridiplantae; phylum Streptophyta; class Magnoliopsida; order Poales; family Poaceae; genus Aegilops; species Aegilops longissima. Next base: position 302,881,380 of record CM038679.1, on the reverse strand, counting down.
CTAAGCAAAATAAGATGCATAAAAGATAAACATCACATGCAATCAAAATATGTGACATGATATGGTCATCATCATTTTGTGCATTTGATCTCCATCTCCAAAGTACCGTCATGATCTCCATCGTCACCGACATGACACCATGATCTCCATCATCTTGATCCTTATCAACGTGTCGCCACATGGTTGTCTCGCCAACTATTGCTTTTGCAACTATTTCTATCGCATAGCGATAGAGTAAAGCAATTATATGGCGCTTGCATCTTATGTAATAAAGAGAAAACCAAAAGGCTCCTGCCAGTTGCCGATAACTTTAAAAAAACATGATCATCTGATACAACAATTTATATCTCATCACGTCTTAACCATATCACATCACAACATGCCCTGCAAAAACTACTTAGACGTCCTCTACTTTGTTGTTGCAAGTTTTACGTGGCTGCTACGGGCTTCTAGCAAGAACCGTTCTTACCTACGCATAAAAACCACAACGATTTTTCGTCAAGTGTGTTGTTTTAACCTTCAACAAGGACCGGGCATAGTCAAACTCGATTGAACTAAAGTTGGAGCAACAGACACCAGCCAACCACCTGTGTGCAAAGCACGTCGGTAGAACCAGTCTCATGAACGTGGTCATGTAATGTAGGTCCAGGCCGCTTCATCCAACAATACCGCCGAATCAAAGTAAGACGTTGTTGTTAAGCAGTATGACTTTTATCGCCCACAACTCTTTGTGTTCTACTCGTGCATATAACATCTATGCATAGACCTGGCTCGAATGCCACTGTTGGGGAACGCAGTATTCAAAAAAAATCCTACGATCATGCAAGATCTATCTAGGAGATGCATAGCAACAATACGGGAGAGTGTGTCCATGTACCCTCGTAGACCGAAAGCGGAAGCGTTTAGTAACACGGTTGATGTAGCCGAACGTCTTCACGACCCAACCGATAACCGGACATACAGCACCTCTGTGTTCAGCACACGTTCAGCATGATGACGTCCCTCGAGCTCTTGATCCAGTTGAGGACGAGGGAGAGTTTCGTCAGCATGACGGCGTGGCGACGGTGATGATGAAGTTACCGGCGCAGGGCTTCGCCTAAGCACTACGACAATATGACTGAGGTGTTAACTATGGAGGGGGGCGCCGCACACGGCTAGGAACTTTGATGTGTGTTCTAGGGGTGCCCTCCCCACGTATATAAAGGAGGGAAAGGGAAGGAGGCCGCCTAGGGCGCGCCCAAGTAGGAGGAATCCTACTTGGGTCCCTAGTCCAATTCGCCCACCCCCCTTACCATATTTGGACAAGGGGAAAGGAAGAAGGGGGGAGGGGAAGGAAGTAGGAGTCCTACTTCATACTTCCCTTGTCCTCCTCTCCTTTCTCTTTCTCCCCCCGTGGCTGGCCCTATAGGGGGCGCACCAGCCCCTTGTGGGATGGTGTGTTCCCTTACTTGGCCCATTAAGCCCATATCTTTGCCGGAGGTTGCCCGGAACCCCTTTCGGTGACCCGGTATCACCCGGAACACTTCTGGTGTCCAAATAACATCGTCCTATATATGAATCTTTACCTCTCGACCATTTCGAGACTCCTCGTAATGTCCGTGTTCTCATCCGGGACTCCGAACAAACTTCGGTCATCAAATCACATAACTCATAATACAAATTGTCATCGAGCGTTAAGCGTGCGGACCCTACGGTTCGAGAACTATGTAGACATGACCGAGACACATCTCCGGTCAATAACCAATAGCAGAACCTGGATGCACATATTAGCTCCTACATATTCTACGAAGATCTTTATCGGTTAAACGACATAACAACATACGTTGTTCCCTTTGTCATCGGTATGTTACTTGCCCGAGATTCGATCGTCGGTATCATCATACCTAGTGCAATCTCGTTACCGGAAAGTCTCTTTACTTGTTCCGTAATGCATCATCCCATGGCTAACTCATTAGTCACATTGCTTGCAAGGCTTATAGTGATGTGCATTACCGAGAGGGCCCAGAGATACCTCTCCGATACACAGAGTGACAAATCCTAATCTCGATCTATGCCAACCCAACAAACGCCTTCGGAGACATCTGTAGAGCATCTTTATAATCACCCAGTTACGTTGTGACGTTTGATATCACACAAGGTGTTCCTCCGGTATTCGGGAGTTGCATAATCTCATAGCCAGAGGAACATGTATAAGTCATGATGAAAGCAATAGCAATAAAGCTAAACGATCGTTATGCTAAGCTAACGGATGGGTCTTGTCCATCACATCATTCTCTAATGATGGGATCCCGTTCATCAAATGACAACACATGTCTATGGTCAGGAAACATAACCATCTTTGATTAACGAGCTAGTCAAGTAGAGGCATACTAGGGACACTCTGTTTTGTCTATGTATTCACACATGTACTAAGTTTCTGCTTAATACAATTCTAGCATGAATAATAAACATTTATCATGATATAAGGAAATATAAATAACAACTTTATTATTGCCTCTAGGGCATATTTCCTTCGGCTAGCACGATTGCACAATAGGCGGATACGAAACTTGTGCACAACCTACTAAGCAAAAATGCAACGACTTCTATCCCAAGTATGCTATATGTATGGTATTCCGATGATATGATCCAAGATGATCGAGTATGACAATCTTAATGTAGTATGATGCTATGGTTCTTGCTTATAAGCTCTTTGCTTATCTTTCCCGTTTGCTTAAAAGCTTGTTTGGCTCTTTGTCTTTTGAGAACTTTTCTCATGCAAAACTTCACGAACCAAGATAGCAATTGTGTATGCGATGGCAACTTTGTGACACAAAAGATGATACCAAGATATGTACCAAGATGATTTTATGACCACTAATGTGCACAAGTGACGTTGCCGGCAATACTCAAAGGCTAGTCTCGATGGGTGAGATACGCAAATTTGGCCTATGGTAGTTATCAATGTGGTTATCAATGCAATGGCAAGAATGTAAAATGATGGGATATCACGATACCAAGATGAGGTTACCGTTCGTGCTTACGGTATGGTGTCAGAATGGTGGAGTGGTCGTTGTTGATGATGAGTCCATGGCGAAGATGAGCGGCGGTGATGTTGATGTCGAACCGTCCCTAAGTAGCCGAAACACGTTAGGAAATGGAAACCGCAACTCAAATTCTCAAAGCAAAATGTGTCAAAATTGTCGAGGTTATTGGCGGGTAAGCAATGGTGGTGTTTGTGGAAAACGGTGGTGCTGTGCGGAAGGGATAGTGGTATGCGGGAGTGTAAGTTGGCACCGGATCAAAATTTGTCGAAAGTTAGGCGGAAAACGAAGCGGTGGAAGGAAGTGATGCTATCACGGGCCGGATGTCCGGGCTTGCGGGCCGGATGTCCGTGGTGGCCGGATGTCCGGGAGTCGGGCCGGATGTCCGGGCTCTGGATCCGTGGACGAACTCGATGAACTCCGCGTGGAAGAGGCAAATTCGGGGCAAAATTTAGTGGATTTTGTGGATGGAAATTGGGGAAAAGATGGGGAAAAGCTAGATCTACGTGCAACACATGAAATCCGCGGATCAAATCCAACAAAACTTCATCACACCAACAAATCACAAAAAAAATTGGGGGGCTATTTTTGTGGGGATTTTTCGAATTTGGGACAAAATCAACAAAACAAGGCTAGAAAACAAAGAGGGGGGCTCCGAAATCGTGATCAACGTGGCTCTGATCCAAGGTGATGTAGGGTGGAACCCTATACGGCCGATCTTTCACGAAAGGAGCGGGTCCTACGATGAACACGAGGAGAAATCATGAGGGGCAACACGAGAGAATCACTCAAACCAACAAGATTAGGTCACACATATGCTAGATCCGAGTACACATAGAGATCACACGGTCCAAATCCAACAAGGGACGATACAAAGGGTAACCGATTCTTCTCCGTGAGGAGGTCTTGAGGTCTTCCCGTTAGGGGTCTTGAATCCAAGGTGGATCTTCTCTGAAGAGGTGTCAGTCCCTCGCGATGGAGTAGATCCGGATGGATGAGCGAGGCTCTATCTCACAAATGAGCTATCACAATGCTAACCCTAGAAAGAGGGAGAAGGAGGAGTATATATAGTCTAGGTGGGCGAAGGGGTACATGGGTGTCGGCCCTTTACTGTGCGCAGACAGACGGGGCCGGATGTCCGGGCGTCGGGCCGGATGTCCCGGCCTTCAGGAGGAGCCGGATGTTCGGGCTGGCGTGGTCGGCCTCGGTGCTCTCTGGATAGAGGGTACCGAATTTCCAGGCTTCGGGCCGGATGTCCGGGCTGGGCCGGATGTCTGGGGCCTGTAGGTACTTGGCAGCAGGGCGGCTCCTATTGGTGATGTCCCAGGGGCCGGATGTCCGGGGTCATGGCCGGATATCCGGGTCCTGGAAGTTATTCTTGACTCCTTCCGTTGGTTCTCTTCGTCCATGAGCTTGGGGACTTGTCCATCTTCCCGTGCATCTTCTGAAGGGTCCTCTTGGTACCTAACCATGCACAACATTTCAGACTTAGGTAGTAGCCATGTCTCGAGTGGATCATATGTGATATCACTAAGGAAGGAGGTCACCTCGGTCTCGAGAGCTCTAGCTCGTGTTCGTGTCATAGGCCCTCTTGGCACTTGGTGAGACGATAGTAGGTCCATGGGGATGACCATAGGATGCTCCGCATCACCGTAGGTCTTGGACGAGTACTTGGCGTATTTGAAGTCATCTTGCACTTGTCGCTCGGCCTTGGTCGCTTGATGAAGTAGCTCAAGAAAGTTGGAATATGGTTGGAAGTCGGCAATTCGCTTGATTGGGTGGTTGAGGCCGTTCAAGAAGCATGCCACAGTTTGCTCATCATCTTCCTTGACATTGGCTATTATCATGGCAACCTCCATTTCTTGGTAGTATTCTTCCACCGTCTTTGTGCCTTGCTTGAGGAGTTGCAACTTCTTAAAAAGATCATGGGTGTAGTGTGTAGGCACGAAGCGAGCTCTCATGACATCCTTCATTTGCGTCCAAGTTGTGATTGGTGGCTTGCCTCTTGCTTGTCGTCGCTTGATCACTTGTTCCATCCAAATGAGGACGTAGTCTTGAAACTCGAGGGAGGCCATGGCGATCTTCTTTTCCTCGTCGTAGTTGTGAAGACAGAATATCTTGTCCACCTTCAATGCCCATGAGAGATATTCTTCGGGATCATTGCTTCCGGAGAACCTGGGCATGGTGAACTTGAGCTTGCCATAGCAGAGTTGATGCGGAGCATCCTACGATCATCCCCATGTCCACTTCGACCACTCCCCATGACCCAAGGGTACATAAGATGAGACCTCGACTATACGCCATTGGACACAAGGTGAACTCGCTCCTCTCCGAACCACCACTTTCCACATGTGAGACATGGTTACTACCTCAAATATATGTGCTATGCAGGACCAAGAACAAGGAGGAAGACCATGGACAAGACAGCGAGGACACCGACCGTGAAGTACAAGAAGAAGAGATGCCAAAGAAACTCCAGCCACCGGACGACCGGTCGGGACCGGACGTCCGCACTAAGCAAACCCACGCTAAGTACCAAGTTATAGCGAAGCGGACGTCCGTCTCAGACCGGACGACCGCCATACCTTCAATGAAGCGGACGTCCAGCCTCCAGCGGACGACCGGCCCCTGAAGACCCGAGCCGAATCTGCGGAAGGCCGGAGCCAACGGACGACAGGCGACCGGACGACCGGAAATCATCGGACGTCCGGTGCCCCTGGACCCAAGCCAAATCAACGGAAGTACGAAGAACCCCGGACGTCCGGACGCCCACGAGCCACCGGACGACCGGCCCCCGGCGGACGTCCGGTACCTGTCTGTGCAAAGTGTTCGGGCCTGAGGCCCATGTACCCCTTCACTTCGCCCCCATTTGCACTAAGACTATAAATAGACCTCTCCCTCCTCCTAGTTAGGGTTAGCGTTGATTTAGCTCATTGTTAGATAGAGCTTCGCTCATCCATAGCGGATCTACTCCACGAGAGAGACCACGGCCCCTCTTCGGAGAAGATCCACCTTTGATTCAAGACCCCCTCTTGGGTGGCCCCCATCAAGACCTCCTCACGGAGAAGAACGGCTACCGTTTGTATCGTCCTTTGTTGACCTTGAATCATGTATCTCCCTTTGTGTTCATCGATCTAGCACATGTGTGATTGATCTTGTTGGTTTGAGTGATTCTCTTGTGTTTTCCCCGTGATTTCCCTCGTGTTCTTCCGCTCGTTCTTCGTGTTCCTAGTAGGGATCCTCTCCAAACGTGAAAGATCGTCCACATAGGGTTCCGCCCTACATCATCTTGGATCAGAGCAAGGTTGATCACGTTTTTGGAGCCCCTACCCTTTGTTTTCTAGCTTGATTTTGTTGTGTTCTTCCCCAAATTCGAAAATCCCCACCAAAAATATCCCCAATTTTTTTTTGTGATTTGTTGGTGTGATGATATTTTGTTGATTTTGATCCATGGATTTGCTTGGCTTCGAGTGGATCTAGCATTTCCCCATGTTTCCCCATCTTTCATCCACGAAATCCCGCTAATTTTGACCCCAAAATCCCAAAATTCCGCTCAAAATCGCGCTCCGGATCTCGCATCTCGCGTTGACCCCGACCCACCGGACGACCGTCACTTTACCGGACGTCCGGAGCCCCTGGAATGACCGGACGTCCGTCATCCACCGGACGACCGGAACCCCTAACCCGATCTGAAATAGCGGATTTCCGACCAGACCGGACGTCCGGTGACCGGACATCCGTCCATTAGCGGACGTCCGCTACCTGTAGATATCAACTTCGGCTGATTTTTGTTTTGTCCATAACTAATTCATCCGAACTCCGATTTTGACGTTCTTTAGCTCGTTTTGAAGCTATTGACATCCCCCTTCCAACAAAAATACAACCAAAATCATTTAACTCCATCAAATGTTTGGAACTTTGGCATCTTTGCCTAGGGCTTCCACCACATCCTCCGCTACTCCACCACCGACTTCCGCGACCTAACCAATTTTGTTCCTCATGGTTGTTTGAGTTGTGATTCGAGTCTCCTAAGGTGTTTCGGCTACTTGGGGACAGTTGCTTCTTCATCAACCACAACCTCCACTTCCGCATAGGCTTGACCAACATACACTTCCAACCCCCAACTTAAACCAATTTTGTTTGTGTTGAGAGTTGTGTCTCCTAAGGTGTTTAGGCTACTTAGGGACCGTGCTTCCAACTCCGACACCGTGTATAGTTCACCACCTTACACCCCATTTCCGCATTGCGTACTCCAAAACCACCATTGCATTTCCGCAATCACATTGAGCCTCCACAACCACCACCGCATTCCATTACCACCATTTGACATTTGTCATTTGAGATTTTGAGTTCGCGGTTTTTCCGTTTCCTAAGGTGTTTCGGCTACTTAGGGACGAGTATCCATCATCTTGGTATCTACATCAAGAACACCGCCACTCATCATCGCAAGGACGGTAACCTCGACGACACCATTGTATATTCCCATTGCAAATTGCACTGATAACCTCTAGCCCATTTTGCCTTACTTGCCTATCGAGACTAGCCATTTGAGTATTGCCGGCAACGTTACTTGTGCACATTAGTGATCTACATCATCCATTGCATACATACCATATCATATTGGTATCATATCATCCATTGTGTCACAAGTTTGTTCCCGCATATACACAATTGCTATCTTGGTTTGTGCATTGTGCAAAGTGTCCATACATAGAAAAAAACAAATAAAGCTTTTAAGCAAAAGAGAAAGAGCAAAGAAGCTTGTAAGCAATAGCCATAGCATCATACCACATTGCATATAAGATTGTCATATCCGATCATCTTGGATCATCTTGAGAAACACCGGGAACCATACATATATAGCATACTTGGGATACAAAGTTTATCCATTTTGCATCTTATAGGTTGTGCACAAGTGTCGTATCCACCTATTGAGCAATCGTGCTAGCGTCTCTCTTGAGTTGTGCAACACGAGCGTTTTGGTGGATTCCACATTTTGAGCTCATTCCTTGGTTGCACGGCCCCATTTATCTATCCGTGTGTGCGTTTCCGTGTGCCATTCATTGCTATTGGTCTACTTGTTTCTCTTGCGAATTTGTGAATCTCTTTCAACATTATTGACTCTTGCTAACATTTTGCATTAAATTTTTTGTGCCACTATCCTCATCAAGCTCCACCATAAGCTTTACTTGTGTAGGTGTGAGAAACCGACAAGAATTGGTACCAATTGTGCTATTTCCTTGTTACACATTGAGTGATCATTGATCCATTTTCAACATCGGTCAAGGTACATTTGGTATAAGTTCTTCTCTTCCCCCCACTCATATTTGCTCGAGTCTTGTGATGGATAGGCAAGGCATTTCATCTCCGGTCTTCGACAACAACGACGGCGTGAACAACTACATCACCAAAGCGTCTATCTTCGATCTACAACGACAAGTGCAAGGCGACAATCAAGATTGCGAGCGCGATCGAGAACATCTCCATCGACATTCGTCACTCCAAGCAAGGAGAAGGGACTACATCGACAAGAAGCTTGCCGCACATAAAGAGGAGCAAGATGCAAGGATGGAGGAGATTCGGACCTTGCTCAAGTCTACTTCCCCTTCATCATCTTCAAGACGGCGACATTCAAGACACAAGTCTTCGGAGCGCCCAAACGATGCAAGCGCAAGTCGTCCACATGTCCATGGCGACCACCATCACGTTCGTGATCCACATCGTCATGAAGAGCAAGTCACCTCCAAGCATCATGTGCAAGACGACGACGAACGACATCTACTTCGAGCTCAAGCACGACAACGACATCATCATCATGAAGATGCTCCACAAGCGCAAGTGCACAAGTCCCAACAAGCCCTACTTCACGTCAAGTCCAAGCTTCATGAGCACAAAAGAAGACCGCGAGACGACCACCACCAAGACGGCGCTACGGCTACATCAACCACTTCGGCATCTTCGCCAAGTGTTCTCAAGGCATCTTCGCCTTTGGACGTACGGCATCTTCGCCTACTTCCCACGTGTACGCCTACATCGACTTCATCAAGTCCAAGGCGACTACCTACGAGCGAGGGCGACACTTCCATCTTCAGAAGCCCCTTAAGGAAGATGGCCGAGCATGGAAAATTCCCTTCGGTCATGGAGACGAGCTACGAGGTGCCACATCATATGGGCCTCCAACACCAAGACGGCGACAAGACGGTCGAGCAAGGGCCATCCCCTTCGACTACGGCGACGAGCGCGAACCTCTTCAACAACATGAAGACGACGCCCATATTGGACTCATACTCCGAGTCAAGCTACGCGACCGCGCATGGAGACATTTGCACCAACATCTCTCCGACACCCACATATCATGAGATGACCCAATTTCCATGTGAGGAGAGCCACCAACCCATGAGTGAGATGAGTGACTCCACCCTATATGACATTGAGTGCATTTCCTATGAGAGGATGAGTGTGACCACCACTAGCCCCACACATGAGAGCATGCCACACATCCTATGTGAGGTTGAGCGCCATTTGAGTGACTCCACCAACCATATGAGTGAGAGCATCCACGAGGGAGTGAGTGAGCCACAACACTTAGTGAGTGAGGTAGTTGACACGGCATGTGAGGCCACCATGATTTCTAACGACCTAACCTCTACTCCTAGTGTGTTTTCTTCTTTGGTGCTATGTCTCCTACATGACGACAAGCCTACCCTCGACGAGTCCATCCCTCCAAAGAGAAAACCGATGGCCATGGTGGACGATGATGCACCCCCCATATGGTTCCATCAAGATGAAGATGACAACGAGACGATCTTCAACACCTCACCTACAACACTTGAGCGATGCTCCAACGGTAACATAGGTGATGGTGCTTCTATTGTCCCACTAGTGGACTCTCTTGACATCGATTGCTCCCATGATGTAGACCCACCTATTACCATGCTTCATGCTAGTGAGACTTCTTCATGCCTTGACTTACCTATTTATGATGAATATGATGATGAGCATGTTGAGTTGCCTAGTTGTGATGCTATGCTCCATAGGATATCTTGTGAAAATTCTATTGGTCACATCATGTTTGACAATACATTGAACTTGTCATATGCTATGAATGAGATCTCCCATATTGCGTCATTTCAATCTCAACATAGTAATTATGCATGCCCCATTAAAATCAATCCCATTTGCACTTATGGCATAGATGACGAGATGATGGTCATTGGCCTTTGCTTCTCTTGTGATGATATTGCCATGCTTCCTTTACATGATTTGTGCAATTCATCTACTAGTCCATGCCATGATCACATTGTTCCGAATATGCATTGTTTTGGATGTTGTCAATATTCTCCACGTGATGTTTCCACTAATGCTCATGACGAGACCCCCATAGTTTCCTCATACATATTAGGAGATCTTGATGCATTCCATACTTTGCATGATTCCCATAATCGTGTGCACCATATGCATTCCATGAATAACAATGCTCTAGATATTTCTCATTATGCATCACAAAATTTGAGTCTCCATTTTGCCATGCATAACAACAAACCTATCATGATGGATGACATGTTTCTATATCATTCATCTCATTTATTTGAGCATTGGATATTTTGTGCTAACCGACACATGCCCATGCGCATCATGATGGATGATGTGTACATATACCATGCACACACAATTTTCTCTTTGTCTTTGTTTTGTGTAGGTACTCAAGTATACTCGTCAACATCTCAATCCCATGAGTTGGCGAAACGAGCTCTTGAGAGCAATGATGACTTGGGATCCCGTGGACTATCCTTACCACCATTCCCTTCGCGCAAGGACTACGCGCACCTCTTCTACTTGGCTCTCACATGGTTATGGGCTATTTACCACTTGCCACCTTATGCTCATTTTACCGTGTTCACTTTGCATGTTATGCTTGCTTCTATGCCTTTTCCATGCACTTGTGACCCTTGCTTGCATCTACCCATGTTTCATCATTATGCTACGTCTATGTGTATTTGCATGCTTGGTGGAGATCCTTGTTGCTTTTGCCATGTTTATCATGTGCCCCATGCTATTGATGCTATTTTGCTCATATCTTGCCTTTATGCTTGTGAAATGTCATGTGCATTTTATATGCCCACTATTTGCACACATGACATGCTTGCCATGATTCCCTCTAGTACGTTGCATCTTCGCACTACTAGCTTGCTTGACTTGATCGCTATGATAGCTTACTATGTTGCATCACCCATGTTCCTCTATCACTTGCTTTCTTGGGTTGATGACATATATGTTCATGCCTCTCACATGATATATCTTGTTTATTGTCGCTTGCCTCCTATAGTTGCCTCTATACTTCATGATCTTGGAGACTTGGACACTTCACTTGTGATGCATGCTTGTTTACTTGAGCCTATTGCATTTGGTTGTTATCGCATCATATGCCTCCATACTATGAAATGCTCCATTGTCCTTTCTTATGATGAGCATGATGCATACACTTGTTGGGTATCTTACCACACGAATGATAGGTTTTGCACTTCCGCTAACCTCATTTGTTTTTCCGAGTGTTTGCCATGTTCTTTCGTTTTGAAGGATTCACAAGGCATTACCATCATGAGACATATTGGTTATGTGAAGGCATACACGATGTGCGACACCAACATTTGCGACATCCTCATAAAGGTGAACTCCTTCCCTTTGAGCCATCCTCAAGTTTGCATATTGGATGGGTCACTCTTTCATTGTTGTTTCTTTCTTGTTGTCTACATGTTACATCTATTGGATGGAGGAGCAACATTGGAGATTGGCTCTTTGGACCTTCGAATTGAGGAGCGCTCGCACTTATTGGATGCATCTTTGGAATTCCTCTCATGCCACGACATCGAGCATTGGTACACCACCACATCCATATTTGTTGATTGTGCTCATACATGTCATGCTCGATGGACATATCATACTCACCACAAGTTTGCACCCTATGCATGGATTGACACACATTATGATTGTCTTGTTGCACCTATTCCAATGTCATCCATGATATATGAACTTGTGCATTTTCTTAGCAAATTTGTTGTGATCTTTCTTGATGGCATATTCATACATCATGATCATATTGCCCATCATCAATTGCATGATAACATAATCACATTGAGCACCAATTACCATGTTCATGCTCTTGATAAACCATCACATTATGACATCATTTTGCACAATGGTAGAATTTGTCGCTTTGTGCACCATACTTTTGTTCCCATGAATGCTTTGCATCTCATTCTAGATCATCTTGATAAGCTTCATGCGATTTGTCACGACCAATCTTGCCGCACGGACTCATTCTTACATGATGGACACTTTGTGTGCGCTAACCATTGTATTCCCGAGTGTTGCTTGTGTTTGCTCTTTTTGCATGTCTATCGTTCCGGCGACACCTTGAAGTACTTGGATTGCGCCATGTTTTCAACTCCGTCCAACTTCAAGTCCGTCCACGACAACCGTTCCCATGGTGATGAGGATCACGATCCGAGGTCGGATCTTTCCCAAGGGAGGGGAGATGATGCGGAGCATCCTACGATCATCCCCATGTCCACTTCGACCACTCCCCATGACCCAAGGGTACATAAGATGAGACCTCGACTATCGCCATTGGACACAAGGTGAACTTCGCTCCTCTCGAACCACAACTTTCCACATGTGAGACATGGTTACTACCTCAAATATATGTGCTATGCAGGACCAAGAACAAGGAGGAAGACCATGGACAAGACGGCGAGGACACCGACCGTGAAGTACAAGAAGAAGGGCTGCCAAAGAAACTCCAGCCACCGGACGACCGGTCGGGACTGGACGTCCGCACAAGCAAACCTGCGCCAAGTACCGGGTTACAAGAAGCGGGACGTCCGTCCAGGACCGGACGACCGCCATACCTTCCAGCGGAAGGACGTCGGCCTCCGGCGGACGACCGCCTCAAGACCCAGGCGAATTTGCGGAAGCGGAGCTAACAGACGATCGGCGACCGGACGGCCGAAATCATCGGACGTCCGGTGCCCTGACCCGAAGCCAAATCAACGGAAGTCGAAGAACCCCGGACGTCCGGACGCCCACGAGCCACCAGACGACCGGCCCCCGGCGGACGTCCGGTACCTGTCTGCGCACAGTGTTCGGGCCTGAGGCCCATGTACCCCTTCACTTCACCCCCATTTGCACTAAGACTATAAATAGACCTCTCCCTCCTCCTAGTTAGGGTTAGCGTTGATTTAGCTCATTGTTAGATAGAGCTTGGCTCATCCATACGGATCTACTCCACGAGAGACCGCGGCCCCTCTTCGGAGAAGATCCACCTTGGATTCAAGACCCCCTCTTGGGTGGCCCCCATCAAGACCTCCTCACGGAGAAGAACGGCTACCGTTTGCATCGTCCTTTGTTGACCTTGAATCATGTATCTCCCTTTGTGTTCATCGATCTAGCACATGTGTGATTGATCTTGTTGGTTTGAGTGATTCTCTTGTGTTTTCCCCGTGATTTCCCTCGTGTTCTTCCGCTCGTTCTTCGTGTTCCTAGTAGGGATCCTCTCCAAACGTGAAAGATCGTCCACATAGGGTTCCGCCCTACATCAAGAGTTCTTCATTGTAGTGGAGGTTTTGATGTTGCTCTTGACGAGGAGGAAGATCCTCAAATGCTCGTTCCTCGTGATGTCGCTCTTGTCGTGGAGGAGGACGAGGCATGTGTGCTTGGTTTCTTCTTTCTTGTTGCTCTTCAAGTCGAGCGGCTTCTTCTTGGCATGCTTAACGAAGTGCTTCTTCTTGTTCACGGACTTGGCGGTTGCGCTCTTCGATCGCTCTAGTGGCCTCGTTGAGTGTCCATTGAGCTTCGAGTGCTTGAGCTTCACGTTCGAGGGCTTGTGCTTCGTGGCGCTCTTGTGCTTGTCGAATTGCATCACCGTCTTGAGGTGGTTGACGTTGCACTTGTGGAGGTATTTCCTCTTGCTCCATTGCTTCTTGGGCTTGTTGTCACGCCCTTTCACGTGCTCCGACTCGGTCTTGTAAGCCATTGCCTTGGAATGGATTTTCTTGAGCTTGGCGATCCTGGGGGTCATCACATCGAGGAAAACAAGCTCATGGAGGACTTGCATCGTAAGAGGAGAAGTCCAAAGATTGCTGACTTGAGCGGCGGCTTGAGTGGCGCCGTCTTGACGAAGAGGTTGAGGAAGATGGGCGTCGCACGATCATGTTGCGGAATTCTTCCATTTGTGTGGTGAACTTGGCGTCGATGTAGTCGCGGTTCCTTGCTTTCGATTGAAGAAGTTCGGTGGCGAGTTGCTCAAGGCGTTCACCCAAGGCTTCACTTCCTTGATGGAGAGCTCGTTGCACGACAAAAAAGTGGCTCTTGGTGACGTAGTCACGATCATCACCTTGCTCCTCGAAAATTGGGTTCACCGAAGAACTTGGCCTATCCATCATAACCAAGTGGGGTGAGTAGGAAAATGAGAGAATAACACCAAAGTTACCTTTTCCGAGGATTGTGGATGTATCAAGTGTCGCTTAATGTAATTCCACAATAGGAGAATTTATACCGGGTTTGTTTCTCACACCTAGACAAGTAAAGTTTATGGAGTAGCTCGGTTAGGATGGTGGCAAAAATTTCAAGCAAATGCTAGTCAAGATATCGATAAGGTTGAGAAGGCTCACAAAATTGCAAGTAAAGCAAATAGATCAAACCCAAGAATATCACTAGGAACACACTGTAACGCCCTCGATGCGGCTATATCTCCCACGTGTCGAAGCACGACTTAGAGGCATAACCGCATTGAAAGCAATGTCGCAAGTGAGGTAATCTTCACACAACCCATGTAATACATAAGGAAAGAGATACATAGTTGGCTTACGATCGCCACTTCACACAATACATAAATAAACATCCATCATCCAGATTACACTCAAGGTCCGACTACGGAACCAAAATAAAAGAAGACTACCCCAAATGCTACACAGATCCCGATCGTCCCAAGCTGGGCTCCACCACGATCATCGGGAAAAAGACACATAGTAACGACCACGTTCCTCGTCGAACTCCCACTTGAGCTCGGTTGCGTCATCTCCTGACCGCATCGTCGGCACCTGCAAATGTTTTGGTAGAATCTGTGAGTCACGGGGACTCAGCAATCTCACACCAGCGAGATCAAGACTATTTAAGCTTATAGGAAGGATAGAGTTGTGAGGTGGAGCTGCGACAAGCGACTAGCATATATGGTGGCTACATTCGCAAAAGAGAGCGAGAAGAGAAGCAAGGCACGGTCGTGAAGCTAGTAGCGATCAAGAAGTGATCTGAACTACTTACGTCAAACATAACTCCAACACCGTGTTCACTTCCGGACTCCGCCGAGAAGAGACCATCACGTTACACACGCGATTGATGTGTTTTAATTAAGGTCAACCGGGTTTTCTACAACCGACATTAACAAATTCCCATCTGCCTCATAACGCGGGCACGACTTTGAAAGATAATACCTGCAGGGTGTCCCAACTTAGCCCATTATAAGCTCTCACGGTCAACGAAGGATATTCCTTCTACTGGGAAGACCCGATCAGCCTCGGAATCCCGGACTACAAGACATTTCGACAATGGTAAAACAAGACCAGCAAAGCCGCCCGAATGTGCCGACAAATCCCGATAGGAGCTGCACATATCTCGTTCTCAGGGCACACCGGATGAGCCAGACGTCGGGTTGGCATAGACCCTGATTGCCCAAGGGGCGCCGGACATCGCTCAAGTTGGACCAACACTCGAAGGAGAACTGGCCCGGGGGTTAAAATAAAGATGACCCTCGGGCTCGCGAAAACCCGGGGGAAAAAGGCTTAGGTGGCAAATGGTAAAACCAATGTTGGGCCTTCTTTGGAGGAGTCTTATTCAAAGCGAACTGTCAAGGGGTCCCATAAATCACCCAACCGTGTAAGGAGCATAAAATCAAGGAACATAACACGGTATGACGGAAACTAGAGCGGCAAGAGTGGAACAAAACACCGGGCATAAGGCCGAGCCTTCCACCCTTTACCAAGTATATAGATGCATTAATTAAACAATAGATATTGTGATATCCCAACAAGTAAACATGTCCCAGCAAGGAACAACATCTCCATGTTCCAACAAGGAACAAACTTCAACTCCACCTGCAACTAGCAACGCTATAAGAGGGGCTGAGCAAAGCGGTAACATAGCCAATCAACGGTTTGCTTGGAAAGGATGGTTAGGGGCTTGACATGGCAATATGGGAGGCATGATAAGCAAGTGATAGGCATCGTAGCATAGGCATAGCGAAAGAGCGACCATCTAGCAAGCAAAGATAGAAGTGATTTCGAGGGTATGGTCATCTTGCCTGCAAGGTTCTCAGAGTTGTCGAAAGCTTGATCCTCGTAAGCGTTCTCAACAGGTTCCTCGTTCACGTACTCGTCTCCCGGCTCTACCCAAAGCAAGAACACAAACAATGGAACCACAATAAATCACGGTGCAATGCACAAGCAACATGATGCAAAACATGGCATGATATGCGAGATGTGAGATGCAATGCATATGCGTGCTCCGGAAGGAAAATGATGAACCAGGCATCAACTTGGCAAACCAAGTATGCCGCTGGAAAGGTGAGATGATTTCGGTTGAAATCGATATAAAGATCACCGGAATCGGATGCACGGTTTGCAAATGACAAGCAAAACAAGAATGGCACAAATCGCCATTAACGACATGATGCCACATAGCAAGCAACAAGAAATTAAGCTACTGCACCCTAACGTACCAACAAAGCATATGGCAGTGATCTACTCAAGATGCTTGACAAAAATGAACAACGAGCTACGGCTAAATCACACCATAACAGGTCCAAACAAGCATGGCAAAAGTGCAAAATATATCAGCTTCACAGACTTAGAGAAAATCTGAACATGGCAGAATCAGCATCGAGGAAGCAATGTTGAGCAAGCAAACAACATGCTACAGGAACTTATAATAGCAAAACAAGGCATGGAATGAATCTACTCAAAGCATAGAACAAAAGTCCCTTACTGACCATGAGCCAAAAGGGATCATAAAATGTAATAACACCCATGTCAATATAGCAAGTTTCGTTAACAGATTCGGCAAACAGGGCATGACATTGACAGAATTATGAAGGCATCTTCGCGAGCTCGATGCACTCACCACAGAGAATTTCATGATAAACTAAGCATACGTCCATCAAGAAGACATGGCATAGAAGCTATACATGGAAAGAACAACATCATAGCATACACGGATCAACTACAACAACCTTGGCAAAATTGAATAACATGTAAACAATCTGCCAGGAAACATTTTATAGCAAAAGTAGAGCTCGATTGACTCAAGCTATGGCACTCCATAATTGCAAACAAGGGCATGGATGGATAGAGCATAACCATATGTTCAAAACATCCTTACTGAAGTATCTCAAAATGTGCATGGATCTCTCGGTAGCATCAAGTTTACATGGCATAAAAATATCAGCAGAACAGGGGCTGAAATCAGCAACATCATGAACCCTAGTTTGCATGCTTGTGCTAGTCACCACAAAGATCACAAAAATAAATGGAATACACCCCTGTAAATATGGCATGGCATATTACAAAACACATGTAGGACTCAAGATCATAGGATGCACACAACAATCATGGCAAAAATGACAAAAGTGCATGTTCTGATAAGAATCTGAAACTAACATCACATAGCCCTCTTCTAACAGCATTTCGGGCATCAAGATTAGCTCAAATGAAAATGATGCAATGGGATGAAATGATGTACTCGACGAGGCGAACAATTTGACATATTACACGCACGAAACGGAGCTACGGGTGCGAAGATGTGATGCGATGAAGATGCAATAAAAATTATCACAGAAAATGACTTGGACGAAAATCGGGGGGGAGAAGTCAACCGAGACCGGATCTGGATCCGGGGCGCGCGAACCGAGGCGAGGCGCGGCTCGCCGGAGATGGAGGAAGGGCGGCGGAGAGCTCCTCCGGGCGGATCCGCCTTCCATGCCGGATCTGGCCGCGGCGGCGACGATGGCGCGGGCGGCGGGAGGAGTGGGAGGCGCGGGGCAGGCGGCGGCGGCGGAGGGCGGGCGGCGGGCGGAGGTGGCCGGCGCGGGATGGCTGGCGAGGGCTCGGGCGATCCAGGCGCGTGTGGGAGGAAGCGGCGCTGGGGGGGCGGGCGTTCGGGCCGGGATGGCCCGCCGACGGACCTCGCGGGCCCATGGGGTCGGCGGCGAACGGGACCGCCCGGCACGCGTGGCAGCCTACGATTCGTCCGGTGGCGTGGCGGACGTGTCCGCCATCCGGATCTCGTCCGTGGCTTGAAGGGAGGGGAGACTAGGGTTTCGTCCGGATTTCGGGAAGGGATCTATATTTATAGGTAGAGGAGCTAGGAGACTCCAAATGGAGTGTAGTTTTCGCCCACGATCGTGATCCGATGACGGAAAGCATGGAAGTGACTTAGATGGGTTATTGGGCTGTTTTGAAGGGTGTTGGGCTGCAACACACAAGAGGCCTTCAGCGGTTACCGGTTAACCGTTGGAGTATCAAACGAGCTCCAAATGACTCGAAACTTGACAGTGGTCTACGGTGGTGTACCAAGGCCACTTGACAAGCCTCGGTCCATTCCGAGAACGTTCAACACCGCTCACGAAAAAGAGACAAAGAGGGTGCGCCGGTGCATGTAGGAGTGTCGGATTGCAAAAGCGGACAACGGGAAAATGCTCGGATGCATGAGGCGAACACGTATGCAAATGAGATGCACATGATGACATGATATGAGATGCATGACATGAACAAAATGCAAAAGCGAAGACAAAAACCCAACCACGGAGGAAAACCATATCACAATGCCGAAAATGGCAAGAGTTGGAGTTACAAATATGGAAAGTTACATCCGGGTGTTACAACACTCCACCACTACAAGAGGATCTCGTCCGAGATCTAGGGTGAAAGAACTCGGATATTCGAACGGAGGTGATCCTCGCGCCCTGTGTGGCTTCTCGGTGGAATGGTGTGACCACTTCACTTTCAGGAATTTGATTGACTTGTTGCGAGTCTTGCGCTCGGTTTCTTCAAGAATAGCAACGGGGTGCTCATGATAAGAGAGATCTTCCTGGAGGTCAATTTCTTCGAAGTTGATGGCGCGCTCAGGAGTCTTGAAGCACTTGCGAAGCTGCGACACATGAAACACATCGTGCACGTTCGCGAAGTTGGATGGAAGCTCAAGTTGATAGGCGAGATCGCCTCTTTTGCCAATGATCTTGAAAGGACCCACGTATCTAGGGGCAAGCTTCCCTTTGATACCGAAGCGACGAGTGCCTTTCATTGGAGAGACGCGGAGGTAGACGTGGTCTCCGATTTTAAAAGCCACATCACGGTGCTTGCCATCATAATAGCTCTTCTGGCGCGATTGCGCGGCTTTGAGATTCTCACGAATGACTTTGCACATTTCTTGACTTCGTGATCAAGTCGTTGCCAAGAAGTTGGCGTTCACTGTCTCGGACCAATTGAGAGGAGTACGGCACTTTCGCCATAGAGAATTTCGAATGGGGCCTTGCCCGAACTCGCTTGGAAGCTGTTGTTGTAGGAGAACTTCGGCATATGGAAGACAATCTTCCCACTTCATACGAAGGAAATGACACAAGCCCCGAGCATATCTTCAAGGATTTGATTGACTCGCTCGACTTGGCCACTTGTTTGAGGTGGAAAGCTGTCTTTGAAAGCGAATGTTGGTGCCCATGGCCTTCAAAAGAATCCCAAAACTTGGAGGTAAAGATGCTGCCACGGTCGAAGAGATCAATTTTGGAATGCCGTGCAAGGAGACAATCTGGAGGTGTATAACTCGCCAACCGAGCTGCTGTGATAGATTCTTTGCTAGGAAGAAAATGAGCCACTTTAGTAAGCTTGTCAATGACAACGAAGATAGCATCATTTCCACGCTTGGACTTAGGAAACCCAGTCACGAAGTCCATCTCGATATGATCAAACTTCCATTCTGGAATAGCAAGAGGTTGGAGGAGACCAGCTGGTCGTTGGTGTTCTGCTTTCACCCTTCTGCAGACATCACACTCATTCACGAATTGAGCAATTTCTCGCTTCATTCGAGTCCACCAATACGATGCTTGAGGTCATGGTACATCTTCGTACTTCCAGGATGAATGGATAGAAGGGAATTGTGTGCCTCATTCATGATGACTTTACGTAGATCACCCTTTGGAACCACAATCCGGTCCTCGAAGAAAAGAGTATCTTTGTCATCAATGTGGAAGCACTTGTACTTGGAAATGCCCTTGTCGATACCACGTTTCACCTTTTTCACCATGGTATCCAGGAGTTGAGCCTCACGAATTTGGTCTTCCAAAGTAGGAGAGACCATGAGGTTGGCAAGAAAGCCTTGAGGAACAACTTGAAGATTCAGCTTGCGGAAAACTTCACAAAGGTCCGGTTGGAAGGGCTTGAGGATTAAGTTGTTGCAATAAGCCTTCCTGCTCAAAGCATCTGCAATGACATTGGCCTTGCCCGGAGTATATTCAATACTTGGGTTGTACTCTTGAATCATTTCGACCCATTGAGTTTTCCTGAGGTTGAGGTTGGGTTGAGTGAAGATATACTTGAGACTCTTGTGATCGGTGAATATGTCCACTTTCCTTCCCAACAAGAGATGTCTCCATGTTATCAATGCATGGACAACTGCCGCCAACTCAAGATCGTGAGTGGGGTAGTTCTTTTCGTGGGGCTTCAGCTGACGAGAGGTATAGGACACAACTTTCTTCTCTTGCATTAACACAGCACCGAGACCTTGAAGAGAAGCATCACAGAAAACTTGAATGGCTTGGATTCATCGGGAGGAGTTAAGGCAGAGCTGTGACGAGTTTCTCTTTGAGAGTATTAAAAGCAACGTCACACTCGGGAGACCGACATACTTCACATGCTTCGGAGGAGGTTGGAAAGAGGCTTTGCAATCTTAGAGAAGTTCTCAACGAATCTTGACAATAGCTTGCAAGTCCAAGAAAATCTGCGAAGTCGCTTGACATTCGAGGAGGTTCCCAATTCTGGCTGCGGACACCTTCTCGGGATTAACAGCGATGCCCTTGGCGGAGATGATGTGACCAAGGTAAAGCACTTCATCAAGCCAAAATTCACATTTGGAAAACTTCAGATAGAATTGATGCTCTCGAGCTTGTCGAGCACCAATCGCAAATGTTTGGCATGATCCTTCTTATTCTTGGAGAAGACCAAAATATCATCAAGATAGACCAAGGCGAATTCATTGGTGTAGGGGTTGAAGATGAAGTTCATCATTCGAGAGAATGTTGGAGGAGCATTGACAAGGCGAAAGACATGACAATATATTCATAAGAACCAAAGCTTGTTCGAATGCTGTCTTGGGAATATCTTGTTCACGAATCTGAATTTGATGATAACCCATCGAAGGTCAAGCTTGGAGAATACTTTAGCACCTTTGAGTTGCTCGAAAAGCTCATTGATGTTGGGAAGTGGATACTTGTTCTTGATAGTCTTCTTATTCAATGGACGGTAATCGGCGCAAAGTCGGTCCGTGCCATCCTTCTTCGGACAAAAGAACACCACAACCCCAAGGAGATGAACTCGGTGCGATCAAACCCAGACGCTCTTGTTCATCGAGCTGCTTCTTCAATTCCTTCAGCTCATTAGGTCCAAGCTTGTATGGGCGCTTGCAAGCGGGTTCGTGCGGGCTCAAGATCGATACTTGAATTCAACCGTGGCGATGAGGAGGCATACCGGAAGCTCTTCGGAAAGACATCTTGGTACTCTAAACGATGGAATCGAGAGATAGCATCCAATTCGCCCTTCTCATTGAGAGAAAACAACCGAATGGTTTCATCACGAGCGGCATAGATGATCACATCCTCGGAAGAGTGTGTCAATTGAATTTCCCAGCAGCACAATCAAGTGAGCTTTGTCTGAGAAAGCCATCCATCCCGAGAATTAGATCAATATCCGAGTCACCAAGGACAATTGGTTTAGCAGAAATCTATAATCGCCCATCTTGATAGAAACATCCGAACCAAGGAGCTTGCATGCATGAATTTACCGGAGAGACAACCGATAACGGTTTAGGCAAATCTTGAAAAACCAACTCATGCTTAGATGCAAAAGGTCTTGAAATGAAAGAATCGATGCACCGGTATCAAATAAGACTTTTGCGGGAATATCATTAGCGAGAGATTACCCATTATCACATCGAGAGATTCCTCCGCTTGAGCTGCATTCATCATGTTCACCTTTGCAAACTTGGGATTATGCTTGACCTTTGCATTCTGGAAGATCTCACAGGAGGAGGAGGCGGAAGGCGCCTTTGGTTGAAGCACTTGTTAGCGTAGTGACCTTTCTGCGACATTTGTTGCAAGTCACCTCTAAGAGCGGACGGTGATAAGGAGAATTTGACCTTGGAGCTTGAGAATTAGACTTGTTACGATAGCACTGGGTTGGGTGGGTGGGAAGATCCACGACCACCTGAGTTCTTCTTTGGTAAGGGTGACGAAGCGGAGGAGGAGGAAGGTAGAACTTGCTGCTTAGCTGCCACTTGAGAGGAAGAAGAAGACTGGACTGCGCCCCTGATTCTCTTCTTAGAAGCCTCACATTTGAGCTGGGCAGCTTCTTGCTTGATGCCATGTTGTAGAATTCATCATACTTTTACGGCTCAAAAAGCACGAGAGCTAATTGCAGATCTTCTCTGAGGCCACCTCTGAATTGATAGATCATACTCTTTTCATCAGGGACGTCTTGCTTAGCGAAGCGAGCGAGTTTCTAGAACTGGATATTGTATTGATACACAGACATGCCGCCTTGCTTGAGATTGCGGAACTCCTCACGCTTGCTCTCAACAACACTTTGCGGAATGTGGTGAGCTTTGAAGTCTCGGCGGAACTCATTCCAGGTAATTACACGACCTCCTCTGGAATCTTTGTATTGCTGGTACCACTCGGCAGCTTGGTCCTTGAGTTGAAACGAAGCAAACTTGACAAAGTCCTCGGTCGACATTGCTACATTCAAAATGTTTGCAGATGTCCACAAGCCAATCGTCGGCGTCTGTGGCCTCGACACAGAAGCTGAAAGACTTCGGCTGATTAGCGAGGAACTGATTGAGGGTAGCAAAGTGCGGCTGGTTGTTGCCTTGGCCTTGATTTCCTTGGTTGCCTTGCCCTTGGGTACGCTCTTGCAAGAGTTGCAAAATCATCTGAGCACTTGCGTTGGTGGCTGCCATGATAGCTTGCCATGCCTCCGGAGGCGGAGGTGGAGGTGGAGGGTTCGACTGACTCCCATCATTGCGTTCCGGATTCAGACGCGTTGGCGGAGCCATCCTGAAGAGGGTGACATCCGTTAGCACTTTGATAGACAGATAGACAAGTTGAATCAACGGATAGAAATTGCAACATATAGTCTTCACAATAAACATTGAACAAGGATGAGCGAATGAATTTCAAAAGCTAACATCACACGTCCATTAAGGTGAGAAGCCACTTGATTAAGGGTTGAAGAAAAAATAACAAGGTACATTTGGAACAAATAAGTGGTAAGGATTACCCAATCACAAACCAAATATCTGCGGGAAGAAATGCTAAGAGCTACTTGAATCCCACCTATAAACTCCGAAACTTTACGGTTATGCAATCGGTGTTGGGGATACAGGGACACAAAATATATCACCCAAACTAACAATACCTAGATCCATTTGTATCCATCCGTCAACACATAACCAAGAAACCTTCGAAATCGTGTACCTAGAACTTGAAAAGCATCCGTTATACGAGTCATGGCAATACTCGAGCTCGCTTCAAAGATCTTTGGGTTATCGGGTTATCTCACCAACAACTGTACAAAAGAGATTTTCGATGTCGGCAAAGCTCGGTATTCGAGCGCAGCGATAAAATTGTGACGACAACACCTCGGAGCTCAACTCCGGGACACCGCCACAACCCCTAAATGTCAGGAGGCACCAAGAACAATGTTCTCGTCACAAAACCATCGGAACGATTCCAAGATACCCGCGTGATCCTAAAAAAATTTAGTGAAATTTGAGGAGAGGAGAGTCAAAACTTCTCGTCGGGGAGACCTCACCAGAGCGCGAAGGGGCTGGGGAGTAAAAAGAATCCTACTCTCCGATATATATAATCCTAAGACTCAAAACATTTTGTTCTAGACTCAACAACGCCATGACAAACAATCAAGCGGGGCTCCTAAGTCGGGATGGCTCGATTACCAACTTATAGCGCCCTCGATGCGGCTATATCTCCCACGTGTCGAAGCACGACTTAGAGGCATAACCGCATTGAAAGCAATGTCGCAAGTGAGGTAATCTTCACACAACCCATGTAATACATAAGGAAAGAGATACATAGTTGGCTTACAATGCCACTTCACACAATACATAAATAAACATCCATCATCCAGATTACACTCAAGGTCCGACTACGGAACCAAAATAAAAGAAGACTACCCCAAATGCTACGGATCCCGATCGTCCCAACTGGCTCCACTACGATCATCGGGAAAAGACACATAGTAACGACCACGTTCCTCGTCGAATTCCCACTTGAGCTCGGTTCGTCATCTGCTGACCGCATCGTCGGCACTGCAACTGTTTTGGTAGAATCTGTGAGTCACGGGACTCAGCAATCTCACACCGCGAGATCAAGACTATTTAAGCTTATAGGAAGGACAGAGTTGTGAGGTGGAGCTGCGACAGCGACTAGCATATATGGTGGCTACATTCGCAAAAGAGAGCGAGAAGAGAAGCAAGGCATGGTCGTGAAGCTAGTAGCGATCAAGAAGTGATCTGAACTACTTACGTCAAACATAACTCCAACATCGTGTTCACTTCCGGACTCCGAGAAGAGACCATCACGGTTACACACCGTTGATGTGTTTTAATTAAGGTCAACCGGGTTTTCTACAACCGGACATTAACAAATTCCCATCGCCTCATAACCGCGGGCACGACTTTGAAAGATAATACCTTCAGGGGTGTCCCAACTTAGCCCATTATAAGCTCTCATGGTCAACGAAGGATATTCCTTCTACCGGGAAGACCCGATCAGCCTCGGAATCCCGGACTACAAGACATTTCGACAATGGTAAAACAAGACCAGCAAAGCCGCCCGAATGTGCCGACAAATCCCGATAGGAGCTGCACATATCTCGTTCTCAGGGCACACCGGATGAGCCAGACGTCGGGTTGGCATAGACCCTGATTGCCCAAGGGGTGCCGGACATCGCTCAAGTTGGACCAGCACTTTCGAAGGAGAACTGGCCCGGGGTTAAAATAAAGATGACCCTCGGCTCGCGAAACCCGGGGAAAAAGGCTTAGGTGGCAAATGGTAAAACCAATGTTGGGCCTTCTTGAGGAGTCTTATTCAAAGCGAACTGTCAAGGGGTCCCATAAATCACCCAACCGTAAGGAGCATAAAATCAAGGAACATAACACCGTATGACGGAAACTAGGCGGCAAGAGTGGAACAAAACACCGGGCATAAGGCCGAGCCTTCCACCCTTTACCAAGTATATAGATGCATTAATTAAACAATAGATATTGTGATATCCCAACAAGTAAACATGTTCCAACAAGGAACAACATCTCCATGTTCCAACAAGGAACAAACTTCAACTCCACCGCAACTAGCAACGCTATAAGAGGGCTGAGCAAGCGGTAACATAGCCAATCAACGGTTTGCTAGGAAAGGATGGTTAGGGGCTTGACATGGCAATATGGGAGGCATGATAAGCAAGTGATAGGCATCGTAGCATAGGCATAGCGAAAGAGCGACCATCTAGCAAGCAAAGATAGAAGTGATTTCGAGGGTATGGTCATCTTGCCTGCAAGGTTCTCAGAGTTGTCGAAAGCTTGATCCTCGTAAGCGTTCTCAACAGGTTCCTCGTTCACGTACTCGTCTCCCGGCTGTACCCAAAGCAAGAACACAAACAATGGAACCACAATAAATCACGGTGCAATGCACAAGCAACATGATGCAAAACATGGCATGATATGCGAGATGTGAGATGCAATGCATATGCGTGCTCGGAAGGAAAATGATGAACCAGGCATCAACTTGGCAAACCAAGTATGCCGCTGAAAGGTGAGATGATTTGGTTGAAATCGATATAAAGATCACCGAATCGGATGCACGGTTTGCAAATGACAAGCAAAACAATAATGGCACAATCGCCATTAACGACATGATGCCACATAGCAAGCAACAAGAAATTAAGCTACTGCACCCTAACGTACCAACAAAGCATATGGCAGTGATCTACTCAAGATGCTTGACAAAAGATGAACAACGAGCTACGGCTAAATCACACCATAACAGGTCCAAACAAGCATGGCAAAAGTGCAAAATATATCGACTTCACAGACTTAGAGAAAATCTGAACATGGCAGAATCAGCATCAGGAAGCAATGTTCAGAGCAAGCAAACAACATGCTACAGGAACTTATAATAGCAAAACAAGGCATGGCATGAATCTACTCAAAGCATAGAACAAAAGTCCCTTACTGACCATGAGCCAAAAGGGATCAGAATTATGAAGGCATCTTCGCGAGCTCGATAAACTAAGCATACATCCATCAAGAAGACATGGCATAGAAGCTATACATGGCAAGAACAACATCATAGCATACACGGATCAACTACAACAACCTTGGCAAAATTGAATAACATGTAAACAATCTGCCAGGAAACATTTTATAGCAAAAGTAGAGCTCGATTGACTCAAGCTATGGCACTCCATAATTGCAAACAACGGCATGGATGGATAGAGCATAACCATATGTTCAAAACATCCTTACTGAAGTATCTCAAAATATGCATGGATCTCTCGGTAGCATCAAGTTTACATGGCATAAAAATATCAGCAGAACAGGGGCTGAAATCAGCAACATCATGAACCCTAGTTTGCATGCTTGTGCTAGTCACCACAGAGATCACAAAAATAAATAGAATACACCCCTGTAAATATGGCATGGCATATTACAAAACACATGTAGGACTCAAGATCATAGGATGCACACATCAATCATGGCAAAAATGACAAAAGTGCATGTTCTGATAAGAATCTGAAACTAACATCACATAGCCCTCTTCTAACAGCATTTCGGGCATCAAGATGAACTCAAATGAAAATGATGCAATGGGATGAAATGATGTACTCGTCGAGGCGAATAATTTGACATATTACACGCACGAAACGGAGCTACGGGTGCGAAGATGTGATGCGATGAAGATGCAACAAAAATTATCACGAAAATGACTTGGACGAAAATCGGGGGGAGAAGTCAACCGAGACCGGATCTGGATCCGGGCCGAATCGAGGCGAGGCGGCTCGCGGAGATGGAGGAAGGGCGGCGGCGGAGCTCCTCCGGCCGGATCCGCCTTCCATGGCCGGATCTGGCCGGGCGGCGACATGGGCGCGGGCGGCAGGGAGGAAGCGGGCCGCGAGGGGCGGCGGCGGCGGAGGGCTGCTGGTGGCGGGCGGAGGGGCCGTGGCGGCGGGATGGCTGGGCGACGGGATGGCGGCGACAGGCTCGGGCGATCCGGCGGCGCGAGGAAGAAGCGGCGGGAGGAGGCGGGCGTTCCGGCGGAGGCCCCCGCACGGACCTCGCGAACCCAGCAGGGTCGATGGCGAATCGGGACCGCCGGGGCACGTGGCAGCTCGCGATTCGTCCGGTGGCGCGTGGCGGACGTGTCCGGCCGTCCGGATCTCGCCGTGGGCTTGAAGGAAGGGAGACTAGGGTTTCGTCCGGATTTCGGGGAAGGGATCTATATTTATAGGTAGAGGGAGCTAGGAGACTCCAAATGGAGTGTAGTTTTCGCCCACACGATCGTGATCCGATGACGGAAAGCATGGAAGTGACTTAGATGGGTTATTGGGCTGTTTTGAAGGGGTGTTGGGCTGCAACACACAAGAGGCCTTCGCGGTTACCCGGTTAACCGTTGGAGTATCAAACGAGCTCCAAATGACTCGAAACTTGACAGGTGGTCTACCGGTGGTGTACCAAGGCCACTTGACAAGCCTCGGTCCATTCCGAGAACGTTCAACACCCGCTCACGAAAAATAGACAAGAGGGGTGCGCCGGTGCATGTGGGAGTGTCGGATTGCAAAACGGACAACGGGGAAAATGCTCGGATGCATGAGACGAACACGTATGCAAATGAGATGCACATGATGACATGATATGAGATGCATGACATGAACAAAATGCAAAACGAAAGACAAAACCCCAACCACGGAGGGAAAACCATAGCACAATGCCGAAAATGGCAAGAGTTGGAGTTACAAATATGGAAAGCTACATCCGGGGTGTTACACACACACGGACGATAGATGGGATCCACACAACCAAGGAGTGAGCTCAAAATGTGTGACCACGGAAAATGCTCTTGTTGTACGGATGCTAGAGAGACGCTAGCTCGATTGCTCAAATGGGCAAGATACGCTTGTGCACCAACCTATGAGAGAAACATGTCGTCTTCAATCCCAGCTATGCTATGTATGAGGTGACCAAGATGATATGTCGATGCAAAATGGCTCAATGCTATTGCTTACAAGCTCTTTGTTTCTCCTCTTTTGCTTAAAAGCTTTTCTTTCTTTCCCTTTTTTTCACTATGCTTGATGCCCGAGCCAAATATGATATGAAACAAGTATGTAAGATATGCACGGGAGAGACTTAGGGCACAATGATGATAGCAAGATTACTACGCTGCACGATAGCATGGCCCGACAATTCTCAACTCGCTCGTCTCGATGGGTAAGTGACGCAAAATGGCTCGGGTTAGCAATGCAAAAGCAAGGAAATGAACTACGTGTCGTTGAGGTTACCGTCCTTTCTTACGGTTAGTGGTGTCAACGGGGAAGATCGTTGCCGAAGATGACTCCGAAGCGATGATGAATGGTGGTGATGTCGATGTCACACGTTCCTAAGTAGCCGGAACACCTTAGGAAACGGAAACGCAACTCAAAAATGATCAAATGCGGAAGGCGGGTGCTTTTATGATGAATTTTTTTATGGAGGCTAATGGTGGTGGTAATGATATATGTGGATGGGGGATGTCAAGAGCTTCCAAACGAGCTAAAGAACACGAAAAACGGACTTGGGAGTTGGAAGTTATGGCCAAAACGGAGGTGGAGTTGGGCTGATTCAGGGGAGGGTGCGGGCACCCGGGGGTAGGAGGTGCGGGTGCCCGGGGTGGTCCAGGGCAAACAGCCCGGGGGTTCGAGGTGCGGGCACCCGGGGGTGTCGGATTTTGGCGAATTTTTTTGGGAGAAGGCGAAATTCCGTGGATTTCGTGGTGGGAAGGGTGGGGTTTGATGGGTAGGGGCTAGATCCACTTGCCAAACAACAAACCCATGGACCAAAACAACCAAATCTCACAAGATCCAACAAATTGCAAGAAAAATATTTTGGGGCTATTTTGTGGGGATTTTTGAATTAGGACGATAAACAAAAAAAATCAAGCTAGCAAATGGGGGGATGGGACTCCAAGATGTGAATCAACCTTGCTCATGATACCAAGATGTTGTAGGGTGAAACCCTAGAGGGGATCTTTTCACACTTGGAGGGGGGGGGGGAGAGCAAGAACACAAGGAGGAAATCACTCTAACAAACCCAAATAACACATCCACTAAAGTAGCATACAAGAGATCCACAAGAATACATGAACAATTCAAAGAAAATAGCACTAGGGTAAAAGTTCTTCCCACTAGGTGAGGTCTTGATATCCAAGAGGATCTTCTCCAAGAGGAGGGCTTGATCTCCAAGAGGAGCTTCTCCAAGAGGAGGTCTAGATCTCCTAGAGGAGGAAGATGAGCAAAGCTCTCTCTTTGTCTATGTAATACTTAGCTAACCTCTCCAATGAGCTAGGGAAAGAGTTTATATAGCCTAGGGACAAAATATGAGGGAGAGAGGGGTACAAGGGTCAAAGACCACAAAATGCATCTGAGCATACGGGAGCAGCCAAGGCACCCGGTAAAGTGGCCCGCATCCAGGAGGTGGTGTTGTTGGTGGCGGGCACCGGGGCACTGCACCCGGACCGTCGGGGCCGGCTATAGGTGGGCTGGGCACCCGGGGTGGCACTAGGAGGCTGGGCACCCGGGGGTCCAAGGCCCGGACACCCAGGGCGTGGCTGGCGGCTCCAGGCGGGAGGGTCGGGCACCCGGGGGCGGCCGAGGCAGCTCCCACGGAGGGGACGGGCACCCGGGCCCCACATGGCCGGGCAACAGGGGCGGGCAGGGGCCGTGCCCATGTTGAAGCCGGGCACCCGGGGCCAAAGTGGTCGGGCACCCGGAGTGTCCGGGACCTCCCTTTCTTCGTCCTTCTCCTCCTCCATAGCTGCTTGTACATCTGTTGCCTCTTCACGGACTTCTTCTTGATACCTGAGCGTGCACAACACTTCCGTTTGAGGTAGGACCCAACTCTCGTGTGAATTCGAATGGAGCTCGAAGAGGAAGGAGTTAACCTCGTTCTCGACGGCGCATGCACGAGCTCTTGTCATTGGTCCTCTCGATGCTTGAGCTGGTGATGGAGTGTCCATGTGGATGGACGGGGGATGCTCCGCATCAGTGAAGTTCTTCAAACCTCATGGTAGAATACAATATTCTTCTCGGCACGCCTGAAACTATTTATCTCTGTGTGCACTAGTGATAGAGGCGAAGGTGTCCCCATGCTTCGATGAGATGGTGGCTATCGTCGTTTTCTATGGGAGTCGACTTTGACGATCCGACTACGAACGTGCGAGATGTCACGCCTTAGCAATCGCTAAACCAACTTCCGAGGGGTTATTGACCACGCCGGAGCACGATCAACCTGACCACAAGGGTATTTTTCCTGCGAGCAAACGAAGAACAAGCAAGAAACTGAGATTGCAATCTGGATATTGCGAATATAAGAGAAAAGCTTTATTAATGATGGTGGGGTTCTGTGACGCCTTTGTGCAGTCGTTGAACACAAGCGGCATCTGTGAGTTGCGACTATGGCAAACTTTTAATCTAAACAAAACCCCAAGTCTAAACGACGCCCTAAGGGCTGTATATATGGAGGAAGAGGGCGGAATTTCATGGCCCTTGAGGGAGGGGTTCGAAACCAACCCTAACACTTGTTTTCCCACACATACGGACTCTAAAAAACAGCCTATACTTAAGTATTTCGAAATTACATGGGCCTGGCCCAATAATAAGGTGACGCAGCATCTAGAATAGCCTCTGGACGAAATTTATGAAGTGGCATCTTTGTATATTTCGTCCAAGGCTTCATGCACTCCTT
Source organism: Aegilops longissima (assembly GCA_021605205.1). NCBI lineage: Eukaryota > Viridiplantae > Streptophyta > Magnoliopsida > Poales > Poaceae > Aegilops > Aegilops longissima. Next base: position 302,850,034 of record CM038679.1, on the reverse strand, counting down.
ATGGTGGCTTCAAAGTCCTGAAATCATCACTTGTAACTCCGTTCTTGTTCCCTTGCGCATGCCATCATCTCCATGCTTGGTCTTGCTCCAGTGTTCATCCCTCTTATCCGTGCCAGGCCCTTCATTTGTAAGCAAAACAAATGTATCCAATTTAGGGAACAACATATTCTCTTGAACATTAGAATCATTACCAAGAAACGAAAGTACCTGATAATTTAATTGACGTGCGTGAGCTCTAGTAATTGGTCCAGTATATGTAGCAATAGGGGCTGTTTGTGTAACAATGGTATTGATGTCCTCACCAACTAGTAAACAGATTATTCCCATGTTATTTCTGACAACTATCTACAAAACACAAGGGGCAAGATATTGCACCAACAGTGTCGGACAACGAGGAGAAGGAGAAGAAGGATACCTGCATTCTTCCCGGTGAGAGCGATGAGGAGGCAATGGCGTGGTTCGCGAGGGAGAACCCATAGTATGTCTAGTACGAGGCGGAGTTTTTCTAGAAGCGAGACGACGAGAAGGTGAAAGGGACGAGGCTGGCCCATGATGGTGATCAACCTCGATTAAGAGGAGCTGAGCTTCGATGAGGAGGACCTAGCATATTGGAAGTCTATCGACACCAACTATATGACGAATGAGTAGAGTAGTAGTGTTCTTTATGTTTAATCTATGCGATGTTTGAATGTTTATATGAATTATCTATGCAATATGCTTTAAAAAATGTTTTTAGGGTATCAATTGGACTTGAAGGTCTTTGGTGTTGTAAAAACCAGTTTGAGTTGTTGCAAAATTTTGCTTCGACCTCCATTTTAGACCCTATTATAGGGCACCCATTGGAGATGCTCTTAGGACCAGTTTTTTTGTGACTCTTTTGGGCTTCTAGATTAAGCCGCCCCTACCTAGCTTATTCTATAAGCCCAACCAAATTTATCTTTCTAGAAACCTACTAATTAAGACTTAATAAGTAGGCTTTTAAGAAAATAATTTTTGATTGAGCTTTCAGAATAGGCTGGGTAGGGGACATCTTATTCCAGAAGCCAGCAAAAAGAACTGGCCTAGAGCTAGCTCTGAATTCGCTTTGGAGCTTTTGCCCCACTTGGTTGTGCTAATACCCAAATTATAAGATGTACTCCCTCGGTCCAGGTTATTAGGTCCCTTTTCATTTTGAGCCAAAGTTTGACCATGAATTTTAACTAATAAAATATAAAGTACATGTCACAAAAAGTATACCATATGAAACCTCTTTCAAATACAAATTCAACAATATACTTTTTGTAGCATAAACTTTATACATTTTTAGTTAAATACATGGTCAAAGTTGGACCTAAAATGAAAAGGGGCCTAATAAACCCGGACAGAGGTAGTATATGTAGTCCATATTAAAATATCTAAAACGTCTTCTAATTTGAATCGGATGTGACATTTGTTAGCAATTTAATGCAGTTTGTATGTAGTCTATATTAAAATATTCAAAACATCTTATAATTCAGACCAAGGTGGTGATATTTGTTAGCAAACTTGGATGAATCTAGTCTTTTTTACCCTCTCCTTTTATGCTACGTGACACAACTTTTGTCTCGGTATGTACTCCTCAGCTTATCATTATACAAAATATAATAATACACCTCAGATTGGAGTATATATTTTGCCTTCCTGGGAGTTCTGCTTAGTGCTTTTCATTATTGCGCTGATTCGCACAGCACACCAAGCAGACAATGCTCCTCAGCTTATGAGGATATGGCTGCCGATTTGCAACTTTGCATCAGCAGTAGCACACACGGTGGTTTCATGCTGGGACGTCTACACTTGTGATTTGGAAAACTCCATGCTTATTCATGATCATATATATATATATATATATATATATATATATATATATATATATATATATATATATATATATATATATAACAGTAACACGAGAAAAACAGCTGACCGACAGTCAGAACCACATAAATTGACAACCTGAACCACGTAAATTAACTCCAATGCTCGAGCCTAACACAACTGCTAGCAAAGGCAGCGTCGCCAACGCTGCCAATTTGATATATATATTTATCTCCTGGACAAGGGCAATTCCTACGAAATTCCTGCGTTTCAAACAGGTTTAAAACATTTTTTTTTATGGACGGTACCTGGGACTAATGACAATTGAACCAAGGAATGGCGAAGCTGAATAGCGGCCACAATCATCAGGTTGGCGGCGTGGATTTTAGCTCCTCCAGTGCCGACTTCACCTCGGCCTGCAGCAGGTCGATCCGCCGCAGGTACACCTCCAGCTCCAGAATCCTCTGCTGCCTCCACTTCTCCCCATCCACGGGTATCCCGAGAATTGCAGACGGTTGCTCCGGCACCTTCGCTCCCAGGCCCAGCGGTGACGGGCAGCCGCCGATGCCTAGCATGGCACGGACCATTTCCTTGAACAGAGGCGTCAGGACGCTGCTCTCCGTGTTCACCACTGGCGCCACAACAGGCTCAGCACCGTCCATGGAGACATGAGGAAGGAATGCCGGCAGCGAGTCCTCCGTCTTGACAGGCATGGGCCCCGACGTGTACGGCTGGGGCGCCTCGGATGCATCGGCAGCCAAGTCAGCCGTGCGCCTGCGGCGGCCGCGGCGATGCGCCTTTGAGGAGGACGGGGACTTGGCGTCTCCGTTGGCTGCGGCATTCGTGGCGGTGATTGTGGCGTCGTCTTCAGAGTCAGCGGCGTTGGGGTCGCGGCCGTGCTTGTCGGAGGAGGGGCGCCAGATGTTGCGAGCGATCTCGAAGACGGCCTGCTCGTGAGGGGAGCGGAAGGAGAACGTGTTGCCGGAGCAACGGAGGCGCTCGACGCAGTTGCGGTACTTGCGCTTAAGGCGGCGAAGCTTCTCGGCGAGCTGGCTCTTGGAGAAATCGAGCTGGAGGCGGCGGCGCATCTCCTCGTAGAAGGGTTCCGTGTCGTACTGGTGGGACGCGAACGCCGTACCCCGCTGCGCCGTAAACTCGGCGAACGCGCGTAGGATCACGATCTCATCCTCCTCCGTCCATAGCCGCTGGAACAGGGGCCGCCGCTCCCCGACCGTGGCCGTGGCGGAGGCGGGGGCGGCGACGGGAGCAGAGGAGAAGGGAGGGTTGGGAATTGGATCGACTGGGAAGTCGATGTCTTCAGAGTCCCCGTTGCCATAGGCGTCGGCGTCAGGGAAGGAGGAGGACGCATCGGCGCCGGCGGCGGAGGGGTCGTCGACCATGGGAAGCATCGGATCGGATCGGAGATGGGGATCGGTTCGAGTCGGTGTTAGGGTTGGGGGTTTTCGCTGACTTGGGCTCGAGGGGGGTTTGGGTTAGCGGTCCTAATTAGTCATCGCACCCGGTACTTCTCCATTTGCGCCACGACTGTAAGGGCATCTTCAGCCGTTGGCCGCCTAAAGGGCGTCTAAAAGCGCCGCCAGGGGATGAGCCGGTGTAAAAAATGATCCTGGGGCGAGTCGGTTCCTAGCCGTCGGTCCTCAGGGCCGTCCCAGGCACGTATTAAAAAAAAGGGCCGTTCGGCGAAGTTATGATAAAAAGTAGTTAAATTTCGGCTAAACATGATAAATTTCGGCGAAATTCGCGCATTTTCATTACATTAACCTAATCTAAAAAAGAAAGGAGCTGAAGTCGTCGCCGCCATCGTAAATCGTCGGCCTTCTCCTCCTTGACGCGGGCCCTCTTTGGACCCGGCGTCGCCATGGCGGATCGGCGGCAATGGCGTCGTCGTCGTCGTCATCATTGTCGATAGGACGACCGTCTTCATCGCGGCGCGTCGGCGCTCCTCGGCAAAGCGTAGGCGGCGTATTGGCGCTCCTTCACCTTCTCGGCGCGCCTTCTCCATCGCAATGGAGTCTGGCGCGCCCATTCTAGGGTCGCGTCGTCGTCGTCGAACTCCGCCTTCACCGGCGCCACCCGGCTCCGTCTTCACCGGCGCCGGCCCGGCTCCATTTTGGCAGCGAAGCGCGGAGGAGCGGCGAGGAGGAACAGCGCCGCCGCCCTCGTTGATAGCGATCTGCGCGCTGCGAGTCGCGAAAGGCCTAGCGCGCGACTCCGCGCGGGCTCGGCCTTGACGCCGGCGGGCGAATCTTAGAAGGAGTGCGATGAAGATCGGGAGGAGGAAGAGGAGGAGGAGGACCCGAACCTCCTTAGCGCCCATGGCTCGACAGCGTCGGTCTTTGCTGCCGAGAAGTGCTAACGGCGGTCGTTGCCGCCCTCGAGTGCGTGAGCACGCCCTCGAGTGTGCGGCGGGGCGCCCACCGCGGTGGCGCCCTCGGCTATTTCGCTGCCGCCGACCACCGGCGCGCCGTTAGTGGACGCCAATCGCTGCTTGCTGGCGGCGCTCGAAAATCGCCGCCGAGCCGCATGGTTGTCGGCGGCGATCGGGGAGGAGAGTTGGGCGTCGGTGAGGGACGCGCGACGATCTCGACCTCCTCGGCGAAATGCCGGCCGCCCGCAGCGTCGAAAGCGGGGAATGGGCACTCCCGGTCTTTGATCTCCACTGCTGGCCCGGCGCGCATGTCCAGCTGGCGCGGGATGTTCGCCGAACAGAGCGAGACTCTGATGGGCGGGCGGCAGCGGCAGCCGTTAACGCCGCCTTGTCTCGGGAAGCGTTACGCCATGGCGGCGGCGGGCTGGGCGGGCTCGGGAGAGGTAGAGGAGGGCTGGGCGGCGGCGGCGGTCTTGGTGTGGGCGCAGCGAGTGGAGGCCGCCAGCTTTATAGCCGGGCAGCGCCCGTGTATCGCTGCGTCGAGGAGGAGGCGTCGGCGCGCCGTCCCGTGAAGCGCCGCCCGTGAGGAATCAATGGCAAGGCTGACCGGGGGTAGCCTTGCCATTGATTCCCCGCGGGAACCGAGGCTGTTGGGGGAAGATGTAACGCCCCGGATTCGATGCACCAGGTGTCTGTCAGTTATTCGTCGTTGTTGCCATGTCATTTGCTTGCGTGTTGCACTTTGCCATGTCATCATCTGCATTTCATATCTTGTCATCATGTGCATTTCATTTTGCATACGTGTTCGTCTCATGCATCGAGCATTTTCCCGTTGTCCGTTTTGCAATGCACTCCTATGTCTCCGGCGCCCCTTTTGCCTCTTTTAGTGTGCGGGTGTTAAACTTTCTCGGAATGGCCGAGGTTTGCAAGCGGCCTTGGTATAGCACCGTGAACCGCTTTGTCAAGTTTCGGATTATTTGGAGGTCGTTTGATACTCAACAGTTAGCCGGTAACCGTAAAAGCCTCTTTTGTGCAGCCCAACACCCCTTTCAAAGTGGCCCAAAACCCATCTAACTCCCTTCCATGCTCTCGGTCGTTCGATCACGATCGTGTGGGCGAAAACCGCACCTCATTTGGAGTCTCCTAGCTCCCTCTACCTATAAATATGTGCCCCTCCCGGATTTTTCACGCAGATGAAACCCTAGCCTCCTTCCACTTCGCGCCGCCGGACAAATCCTACAGCCGCCAGACATGTTCGCCACCGCGCCCGAGCCAATCACGTGTTGCCACGTCATCCACCGTCGCCCCTGCTCCTCCCTGCGCGCTTGTGCTTGAGCCAGGCGCAGCCCGCCGAGCCCATCTGGGCCGGGCAGCCTAAGCCGTCGCGCCCCCGCTCTCCCGCAAGCCCGAGCTCCTCCCGAGCTCATCCCGCGCCGCAGTTCCTCGCCGCCCCGTCGCTGGGTCGCCGGAGACCAACCACGGCGACCTCGCCGGACTGCTCCGCGCCGCCGATCTCAGGTCCTGCCGCCCCGTCTCTCCTTCTCCTCCTCCCACGCTCTCCCTCACGATCTCTCTCCTGTTCCAGGACGCCATGGATGGCAGCCCCAAGCTCCAACTCCGGTCAGCGCCACCCCGAGCTCCGTCCGCCGCCGCCTTGCCCGGATCCGGCAAGCCCACGCCTCCACAGACCCATTCCCGGCCATCCCGAGCCCCGCCGGAGCCCCACGTCCCCTCCCCGTCGGCGTTGACTTCCGCCATGGCTGCTCTGTTCGAGGAATAGACTTCCCCCGATCTGGATCCCGCACTGGTAGTTTTTCACTAAGTCCCTGTTAGTTTTTGCATTCTGATGCCCTGTTTAACATGCCATATCTCCTCATCCATAGATCCGTTTTGCATGTATAATATACCAAAATGTTCGCCATGAGATGCTCTACATTTCATTCCATTGCATCACATTCATTTGAGTCCATATTGGTGCCTGAATCATAGTTGCAAGAGTGCTATATGACGTTGTCTGCTGTCTGTTAACAGAACATGCACTTTTGTCATTTTTGCCATGATTGATGTGTGCACCCTATGAACTTGAGTCCTATATGTGTTTTGTAATATGCATGCCATATTTACAGGGGTGTATGCCATGTATTTTTGTGATATCTGTGGTGACTAGCACAAGCATGCAAACTAGGCTTCATGATGTTGCTGATTTCAGCCCCTGTTCTGCTGATATTTTTATGCCATGTAAACTTGATGCTACCGAGAGATCTATGCTTATTTTGAGATACTTCATTAAGGATGTTTTGAACATATGGTTATGCTATATCCATCCATTCCCTTGTTTGCAATTATGGAGTGCCATAGCTTGAGTCAATCGAGCTCTACTTTTGCTATAAAATGTTTCCGGGCAGGTTGTTTACATGTTATTCAATTTTGACAAGGTTGTTGTAGTTGATCCAAGCATGCTATGTTGTTGTTCTTGCCATGTATAGCTTCTATGACATGTCTTCTTACTGTGAGTTGCCTTGCCATGCCATGTATTGCTCTGTGGTGAGTGGTTCAAGCTCACCAACATGCCTACTTATTGTTGTTCCTGCCATGTATGAATCTGTAATATAACTTGCCATGTTTACATGGGTGCCATCATATTTTCTGTGCCCTTTTGGCTCATGGTCAGTAAGGGACTTTTGTTCTATGCATTCAGTAGATTCATGCCATGCCTTTGTTTGCCATGATAAGTTCTTGTAGCATGTTGTTTGATAGCTCTAAACATTGCAACCTGATGTTATTTCCTGATAAGTCTGAAACTGTTATTATTTGCATTTTTGCCATGTCTTTTTGAGCATGTTCTAGTGATTTCTGGAGATAGCTCGGTGTTCATGTTTTGTTATGATTTACCTGTACATCATGCCCATGCCTTTTTTTATTACGTTGAGATGCTGTAGCATAGTGTTTTGGTGCTTGCAATATGCCTAGTTGCTGTTTTGGACAGATTGTTGCTATAACTTGTATAGAGTGTATGTGTTGAACCGTTGCTCCGTTTTGAGTGTGCTCTATATAAAACTTGCTTGATTTTGCATGTAGTTTCATATTATCATGTTGCATCCATGTTTTGAGGTGTTTGCTTGATGTTGGTATGCATTTTGCATCAATGCCATGTTTAACTTGTTTTGCGCATATCTTCTAGGCCGTAGCTCCGAATCTAATGAACTTTATATGTAACTTGACTAGAATTTCGTGTAGATCATCGTGGTGCATCTTAACTTGTTGTTTAACAACTTGAACATAAGGTTTATTCAGATCTGGACCAATTTCGAAATTTGTATATGAGGACTTACCGGAATTGTTATATGTTGTTCCTGGCCTCATTTAAACTTGCTTTGATGTGTTGCTCTTGTTTGCATCATCTCTTGCCATGAGTAGCTTCATGTAGTCTTGTCATGCATCATGCTTGTTGTGCATCATGCCTTGTTCATGTGTGGTGTGTTTACTATGTTGTGTGCTTCTTCTTGTTAGTTCCTGTTTCGTTGCGATCGTGAGGATTCGTTCGTCTACGCTTGGTTCGGCTTCATCCGTTCGTCTTCTTCATGGACTCGTTCTTCTTCCTTGCGGGATTTCAGGCAAGATGACCGCTACCCTGGATCTCACTACTATCATTGCTATGCTAGTTGCTTCGTTCTATCGCTATGCTGCGCTACCTATTACCTGTTTATCAAGCCATCCCAAATTGCCATGTCAGCCTCTAACCTTTTGCACCCTTCCTAGCAAACCGTTGTTTGGCTATGTTACCGCTTTGCTCAGCCCCTCTTATAGCGTTGTTAGTTGCAGGTGAAGATGAAGTTTGTTCCTTGTTGGAACATGGAGATGTTGTTCCTTGTTGGAACATGTTTACTTGTTGGGATATCACAATATATCTTATTTAATTAATGCATCTATATACTTGGTAAAGGGTGGAAGGCTCGGCCTTATGCCTGGTGTTTTGTTCCACTCTTGCCGCCCTAGTTTCCGTCATATCGGTCTTATGTTCCCGGATTTTGCGTCCCTAACGCGGTCGGGTGATTTATGGGACCCCCTTGATAGTTCGCTTTGAATAAGACTCCTCCAGCAAGGCCCAACCTTGGTTTTACATTTGCCTTACATAGCCCTTTTTCCCTTGGGAGTCGCGCTCTCAAGGGTCATCTTATTTTACCCACCCCCCCCCGGGCCAGTGCTCGTCGTGAGTGCTGGTCCAAACCGTCAGCCGCCGGTGGCCACCAGGGGCAACTCTGGGCTCGCCTACCGGAAGTTTGGACAGTCCGGTGTGCCCTGAGAACGAGATATGTGCAGCTCCTATCAGGATTTGTCGGCACATTCGGCGGCTTTGCTGGTCTTGTTTTATTCTTTGTCGAAATGTCTTGTGGCCGGATTCCGAGGCGATCGGGTCTTCCGGGAGAAGGAATATCCTTCGTTGATCGCGAGAGCTTATAATGGGCTAAGTTGGGACACCCCTGGAGGGTTTAAACTTTCGAGAGCCATGCCCGCGGTTATGTGGCAGATGGGAATTTGTTAATATCCGGTTGTAGTAAACTTGAAGCAAACTCTTCTAAAATACACCAACCGTATGCGTAATCGTGAGTGTCTCTTTTCGGGTGGATCGAGAGGAGAACACGGTTTCGGGTTATGTCGGCGTAAGTAGGAGTTCAGGATCACTTCTTGATCATTACTAGTTGGCGACCGTTCCTTTGTTTCTCTTCTCGCTCTCTTTTGCGTATGTTAGCCACCATATATGCTTAGTCGCTGCTGCAGCCTCACCACTTTACCCCTTCCTTTCCTTTAAGCTTTGCTAGTCTTGATACCCATGGTAATGGGATTCTTTGAGTCCTCGTGGCTCTGATTACTACACCAACGATTGCAGGTACAGGTTTTGCGATGATCATGGCGCGAGAGCGATGCTTGCTTGTCTTGAGTTCTTCTTCTGCTTCTTCGATCAGGGGATAGGTTCCAGGTCGGCAGCCTGGGCTAGCAGGGTGGATGTCGTTTGATCTTTTGTTTATGTTTCATTCGTAGTCGGATGTTGATCTTGTATATGATGTTGATGTATTCTTGTGGCATTTGTGCCTTATGTATGTATCCCTATGCATTATGTAATGTTGATGTAATGATATCCACCTTGCAAAAGCGTCTTCAAGATGCGCTTCTATCCTTGGTGGGACCTTCGAGTTCCTTTTGGATAGGGTCGCATCTTGGGCGTGACAAGTTGGTATCAGAGCCTCGACCCACCATAGGAGCCCCCTTGATTGATCGTGTAGTTTGGCTGAAGTCGAGTCTACAAAAACTTTTCGGAGTCTAGTTATATCGGAGAGTAGGAATTCTTTTTACTCCTCTGCCGCTTCGTCGCTCTGGTGAGGAATCTTGACGTAGGTGTTTTGAATTACTCCTCTTCCCCTTCAAATTTTTCTTTAGGTTCACGCTTTTGGTTTTCCGATCGTTGGCCCTCAGCTCTTTTTATCCGGTGCATTTCTCGTCAAGTTGATTCGACCCTCTTCATCTTTGCGTTCAATCCTCAGCTGTTTTTTCCCACCCGCCCACCCTTCTTCTTCTCGGAACCGGAGTCCGTAATCGAGTATCCATCCTACTCGTGCGAAGTTTTGCTCTCTCTCACAATGATTTCAACCGGTGTTGTCTCTTCAAGATATTCGTCGATTGCCCCTTCCAAGTTGCCTTTGTTTTCCCGCCCTCCCACCCTATTATTCCCGTAGTTCGAGTTTCTTCCGACAATCAATTCCATTCGTGTGGAGCCTCTTCAGTCTTCCATCAATCATTTCAACCGGTGGTTTCTCGTCTAGTTCGTCATTCTTCATCTCTTTCTTTTTCGGTGGATTCAAGTCAAGTTTTTCGGGTTGATCACCTTCTTTTCCTTGGATCAAGTGTTTTCCCTGCTCGTTCGCCTCTCGCCAATTTATCCTTCCGGAGTGTTCAACACATCTCAGGAGATTCGTCTATGTTTGAATTAATTCGAGGTTATCACCTCATTCAAATATTTCAATTGTTCCGGTGCATCATCTATCTGTTAAACATCCCTTTCCAACGGTGTTTTCTTTTAGTGGGCCCTAACCCACAGGTCTTTTCCCAGGATCTTACCTGACTCTTCTAATTTCCTCAGAGTTATTCTCAATTCTTTACGGAGTTTGACGTAAGAATGAATTTCATCAGTCAGATGCCTTTTCAAGATCGATTTCAAACCATTTCATTGTTGCCTCAACCTCTTCGCTTTTCATTCTTCCGGAGTACCTCAACAATTTTGATGGTGTTTCTCGTCGTCATTCTCAACTTTGAAGATCGAGGAAGAGTTTCTCTAAATCTTGCCCGTTCTCTCGAAGATTCGTGGTTCTAGCTTCTTGTTACCCTCTCGAATTATTCTGTTTGTCGGAAATTCTTTTTTCTCAACCATCCGGAGTATTTCAGAAGTTGATTTCTATTTCTTTTAAACGGAGTCCATCGTTCCAGAAGAATTCTTCGTCCTCACATTTCAGCTACCGTTATCCTGTTATCCCGGTGCTTCGTTCAAGTGTTCTTTAATCAGCTCACGATCTCTTTGTTCTTTTGCATCTAAATTCCCTCAAGCATATTTGTTCTTCTAATTCTTCCCGGTGATTCAGTCTCTTTCATCAGTCATTTCGAATTTTTAAGGTGGTTCGTTCAAGATTCTTTTTCTTTGATTATCATATTAGTCCATTCGTTCTTTCGAATCCTACCGGTGGTTCATGAAGACCTTCTCAAGTTTGCGATATGTCACTTCTCAATCCTTTTCAAGAAGAATAAGTGGTATGAAAAATCCATTGTTGGTCATCAATTTAATTTGATGAAGGATAAGCATACAATAAATCTTATTCTTATTTCATCCAAGTGATTAATCTTTTCCTTCGGAGTTTGTTCTTGAGGAATAAATTCTATTTCCAATTGTTCTCATCTTTTCTTTTCCGGAGTTCGATTTCCTCAACCATTTCGTCGGAACCTCCATCTGGATCATCGCAAGGCTCTTCTTGTTCTTTCTTCCTTCATTCTATCTCATCGTCCTTTATTTTACCGGAGTTTTTCATGGTGGTTCTTCATGATTTAATTCTTTCTTCAAGAGTTTCATCAATATTTTGGTGGAATTCAAATATCTTTTCTTCTTGAATCTCTAAGTGTAATTAATTCTCCGTATTCTTTAGAATTGGAGTTTTGCATTTCTTCGTTCTTCTCAGATATTCAAATCCACTCAATCCTTCCTTCGAAGTTCTTTTCATTCAAATTCTTTCAATTCTTCCGGAGGCATTGCGTTGTTTATCTCGTCAAGTGTCATTCCATCTTCTGAAGCTCATGTTCTATTCTTTCCTTGTTCAACCGGTGTGCTGCCTAAATCCTTTCAGTCTTATTCGTTTCTTTTCTCATTCTAACCACCCCAGTTAGAACGAGTGGTTTCATAGTCTTTCTGATTCCGTCAGCTTTCGATTCTCATCATTCTCGTCGTTCCTCTCTTCTTCTCGAGTGCTCTCGATTCTTTGCTTCTTTTCTTGAGTTTTTGTTTCACCTCAACCCTTTTCCCTTCCGTCTCGGTCCTAAGATCTCGGGACGAGATCTCTTGTTAGTGGAGGAGTGTTGTAACGCCCCGGATTCGATCGCGCCGGTGTCTCGCTTATTCGTCGTTGTTGCCATGTCATTTGCTTGCGTGTTGCACTTTGCCATGTCATCATCTGCATTTCATATCTTGTCATCATGTGCATTTCATTTTGCATACGTGTTCGTCTCATGCATCCGAGCATTTTCCCGTTGTCCGCTTTTGCAATCCGGCACTCCTATGTCTCCGGCGCCCCTTTTGCCTCTTTTCGTGTGCGGGTGTTAAACTTTCTCGGAATGACCGAGGTTTGCCTGCGGCCTTGGTATAGCACCGTAGTGACCGCTGTCAAGTTTCGGATCATTTGGAGCTCGTTTGATACTCCAACGGTTAACCGGGTAACCGTAAAAGCCTCTTTTGTGCAGCCCAACACCCCTTCCAAAGTGGCCCAAAACCCATCTAACTCCCCTCCATGCTCTCGGTCGTTCGATCACGATCGTGTGGGCGAAAACCGCACCTCATTTGGAGTCTCCTAGCTCCCTCTACCTATAAATATGTGCCCCTCCCGGATTTTTCGCGCAGATGAAACCCTAGCCTCCTTCCACTTCGTGCCGCCGGACAAATCCTACAGCCGCCAGACATGTCCGCCACCGCGCCCGAGCCAATCACGTGTTGCCACGTCATCCGCCCGCCCCTGCTCCTCCCGCGCCGCGCTTGCCTGCCGAGCCCAGGCGCAGCCCGCCGAGCCCATCGGCCGGGGTAGCCTAGCCCGCCGCCCGCTCTCCCGCAAGCCCGAGCTCCTCCGAGCTCATCCGCGCCGCGATTCCTCGCCGCCCTTGGCCGGGTCGCCGGAGACCAACCACGGCGACCTCGCCGGACTGCTCCGCGCCGCCGATCTCAGGCCCTGCCGCCCCGTCTCTCCTTCTCCTCCTCCCATGCTCTCCCTCACGATCTCTCTCCTGTTCCAGGACGCCATGGATGGCAGCCCCAAGCTCCAACTCCGTTCAGCGCCACCCCGAGCTTCGTCCGCCGTCGCCTTGCCCGGATCCGGCAAGCCCACGCCTCTACAGACCCATTCCCGGCCATCCCGAGCCCCGCCGGAGCCCCACGCCCCCTCCCCGTCGGAGTTGACTTCCGCCATGGCTGCTCTGTTCGAGGAATAGAGTTCCCCCGATCTGGATCCTGCGCTGGTAGTTTTTCACTAAGTCCCTGTTAGTTTTTGCATTCTGATGCCCTGTTTAACATGCCATATCTCCTCATCCATAGATCCGTTTTGCATGTATAATATACCAAAATGTTCGCCATGAGATGCTCTACATTTCATTCCATTGCATCACATTCATTTGAGTCCATATTGGTGCCTGAATCATAGTTGCAAGAGTTCTATATGATGTTGTCTGCTGTCTGTTAACAGAACATGCACTTTTGTCATTTTTGCCATGATTGATGTGTGCACCCTATGAACTTGAGTCCTATATGTGTTTTGTAATATGCATGCCATATTTACAGGGGTGTATGCCATGTATTTTTGTGATATCTGTGGTGACTAGCACAAGCATGCAAACTAGGCTTTATGATGTTGCTGATTTCAGCCTGCTCATTGATATTTTTATGCCATGTAAACTTGATGCTACCGAGAGATCCATGCTTATTTTGAGATACTTCATTAAGGATGTTTTGAACATATGGTTATGCTATATCCATCCATGCCCTTGTTTGCAATTATGGAGTGCCATAGCTTGAGTCAATCGAGCTCTACTTTTGCTATAAAATGTTTCCTGGCAGGTTGTTTACATGTTATTCAATTTTGCCAAGGTTGTTGTAGTTGATCCAAGCATGCTATGTTGTTGTTCTTGCCATGTATAGCTTCTATGACATGTCTTCTTACTGTGAGTTGCCTTGCCATGCCATGTATTGCTCTGTGGTGAGTGGTTCAAGCTCACCAACATGCCTACTTATTGTTGTTCCTGCCATGTATGAATCTGTAATATAACTTGCCATGTTTACATGGGTGCCATCATATTTTCTGTGCCCTTTTGGCTCATGGTCAGTAAGGGACTTTTGTTCTATGCATTCAGTAGATTCATGCCATGCCTTTGTTTGCCATGATAAGTTCTTGTAGCATGTTGTTTGATACCTCTAAACATTGCAACCTGATGTTATTTCCTGATAAGTCTGAAACTGTTATTATTTGCATTTTTGCCATGTCTTTTTGAGCATGTTCTAGTGATTTCTGGAGATAGCTCGGTGTTCATGTTTTGTTATGATTTACCTGTACATCATGCCCATGCCTTTTTTTATTACGTTGAGATGCTGTAGCATAGTGTTTTGGTGCTTGCAATATGCCTAGTTCTGTTTTGGATGATTGTTGCTATAACTTGTATAGAGTGTATGTGTTGAACCGTTGCTCCTTTTGAGTGTGCTCTATATAAAACTTGCTTGATTTTGCATGTAGTTTCATATTATCATGTTGCATCCATGTTTTGAGGTGTTTGCTTGATGTTGGTATGCATTTTGCATCAATGCCATGTTTAACTTGTTTTGCTGCATATCTTCTAGGCGTAGCTCGAATCTAATGAACTTTATATGTAACTTGACTAGAATTTCGTGTAGATCATCGTGGTGCATCTTAACTTGCTGTTTAACAACTTGAACATAAGGTTTATTCAGATCTGGACCAATTTCGAAATTTGTATCGAGGACTTACCGAATTGTTATATGTTGTTCCGGCCTCATTTAAACTTGCTTTGATGTGTTGCTCTTGTTTGCATCATCTCTTGCCATGAGTAGCTTCATGTAGTCTTGTCATGCATCATGCTTGTTGTGCATCATGCCTTGTTCATGTGTGGTGTGTTTACTATGTTGTGTGCTTCTTCTTGTTAGTTCTGTTTCGTTGCGATCGTGAGGATTCGTTCGTCTCACGCTTGGTTCTGGCTTCATCCGTTCGTCTTCTTCATGGACTTGTTCTTCTTCCTTGCGGGATTTCAGGCAAGATGACCGCTACCTGGATCTCACTACTATCATTGCTATGCTAGTTGCTTCGTTCTATCGCTATCTTTGCGCTACCTATTACCTGTTTATCAAGCCATCCCAAATTGCCATGTCGACCTCTAACCTTTTGCACCTTTCCTAGCAAACCGTTGTTTGGCTATGTTACCGCTTTGCTCAGCCCCTCTTATAGCGTTGTTAGTTGCGGTGAAGATGAAGTTTGTTCCTTGTTGGAACATGGAGATGTTGTTCCTTGTTGGAACATGTTTACTTGTTGGGATATCACAATATATCTTATTTAATTAATGCATCTATATACTTGGTAAAGGGTGGAAGGCTCGGCCTTATGCAGTGTTTTGTTCCACTCTTGCCGCCCTAGTTTCCGTCATATCGGTCTTATGTTCCCGGATTTTGCGTCCCTAACGCGGTCGGGTGATTTATGGGACCCCTTGACAGTTCGCTTTGAATAAGACTCTCCGGCAAGGCCCAACCTTGGTTTTACATTTGCCTCACCTAGCCCTTTTTCCCTTGGGAGTCGCGCTCTCAAGGGTCATCTTATTTTACCCCGGGCCGATGCTTTCGTCGTGAGTCTTGGCCCAAACCGTCGACCGCGGTGGTGTACCGGGGGCAACTCTGGGCTCGCCTCTGGAAGTTTGGACATCCGGTGTGCCACGAGAACGAGATATGTGCAGCTCCTATCGGATTTGTCGGCACATTCGGCGGCTTTGCTGGTCTTGTTTTATTCTTTGTCGAAATGTCTTGTGGCCGGATTCCGAGACCGATCGGGTCTTCCGGAGAAGAAATATCCTTCGTTGATCGCGAGAGCTTATAATGGGCTAAGTTGGGACACCCTGCAGGTTTAAACTTTCGAGAGTCGTGCCGCGGTTATGTGGCGATGGGAATTTGTTAATATCCGGTTGTAGTAAACTTGAAGCAAACTCTTCTAAAATACACCAACCGTGTGCGTGTAGTGAGTGTCTCTTTTCGGGTGGATCGAGAGGAGAACACGGTTTCGGGTTATGTCGGCGTAAGTAGGAGTTCAGGATCACTTCTTGATCATTACTAGTTGGCGACTGTTCCTTTGTTTTTCTTCTCCCTCTCTTTTGCGTATGTTAGCCACCATATATGCTTAGTCGCTGCTGCAGCCTCACCACTTTACCCCTTCCTTTCCCTTTAAGCTTTGCTAGTCTTGATACCCATGGTAATGGGATTCTTTGAGTCCTCGTGGCTCACAGATTACTACACCAACAGATTGCAGTACAGGTTTGCGATGATCATGACGAGAGCGATGCTTGCTTGTCTTGAGTTCTTCTTACGCTTCTTCGATCGAGGATAGGTTCCGTGTCGGCACTGGGCTAGCGAGGTGGATGTCGTTTGAGCTTTGTTTATGTTTCATCCGTAGTCGGATGTTGATCTTGTATATGATGTTGATGTATTCTTGTGGCATTTGTGCCTTATGTATGTATCCCTATGCATTATGTAATGTTGATGTAATGATATCCACCTTGCAAAAGCGTCTTCAAGATGCGCTTCTATCCTTGGTGGGACCTTGAGTTTCTTTTGGATAGGGTCGCATCTTGGGCGTGATGAAGACAGGCTGAGTCGCCGACGCTGGTGGGCAGCGTCTTTCGCTAAACAAGCTCGCCCGGCGCCCAGGCGCCCCAATAGGCGGGTTGGCTGGGTCCACTTCTTGTTTTCGCCCAAGCCGGGCGGAAATCGGGCTCTGAGGCGCGATGGGGCGTTTTTGGCGCCGGCTTGAAAAAAATCGCCTGGGAGGCCTTCACAAGCGCTGGAGATGCCCTAAGGGCATAGCTACATAAACTACCACGTCAAATATAATATTACCTCCATTCCTAAATATAGGGTGTATAGTTTTTGGCACGAAAATTAAAGAACATACATGGAGAAAAAATTTCACAAGTTTTGGGCAAGACTATACCTGACTAATTGACATGAGAAAATAGAGGAGCTTGCCTAGTATAAGAAAATGTAATCAAATTCCTAAAAAAATTATCTAAATGAGTGGTGCAATGTAATACATCTTATATTTCGGATTTTTTCTCAAAAATCTATACACCTTATATCAAGGAACGGTAACCCAAATCCCCCTTATAATATTATATCAAGGTGGACTTATTTATATTGAGGACAGTATAACCGAGCCTAAAGGGAGCCCTTTCATGCTATCGGGCTTTTTAACCGTTCGATTTCACGTCTGGGTAATTTCTAGCCGTTAGATCTGCACTCATGCCACGTTCACGGGCTGTCCTAAGTGGACGCTACTCCGAGAGCAAAAACCGAGCCATGTGGTTGATTAGGCCTCCCGGCTCGAAGCCCACCTCATCCAGGAACAGCGAGACTCCACATCTCTCCGTTCACCAACCCCCATCCATTCGCGCTCCATGCCTAACCTAACCACACCAGCGACGATGGCGAATCACCATGTTCTCGACGATTTGGATAAGCAACGGCGTACCACCACCTTCCCCGCTATCTGGATAAGCACCATGGTATCTCCTCTGCTTCCCTTCACGGTCTTCACCCATCTCGATAAGGCGAGGCGCTCTTGGCGTCGTGGGGAAGGAGTTGAAGCTGGAGTCACCGATGGCGGGGCGGGGACCGCGGTGAGGGAGGATGGGGAGGTTGGGGCGCTGGGTCTCCTTGTACTTCAGCAAGTAAGTGGTGGCAATGGTTGTAAGTTTTTTCAAAGATGTTGATATATATTCTGCATGACATTATGCGGCTCTGATTATTAAGCATGCTTGTGTGTCACATTGATGAATTTATCATATTTATTTACTAGTTATAAACTTGTGATCGAATTAACTACTCAACTTAAATGTTACTAAGTGTGGTACATATTTATACCAGTTTGATTGGGACGGTTGGAGAGTCTAGAAATAGTGGTATAATGTTATAGCGAAGTTTATAATTCAAGTTTGATATCTCACAAAATTCTATCCCTAAACCTCTTCCTCTGATAGCAATGGTTTGTTAATTGATACATGTAATCGTTTATTGATCAATATATTGTAATTGTAACTATTTGGCTCTTATGAATTTATTATTATCTCTTTTCTAATCATTCTACAGTTATGAAACAAGACAATTATCAGTTTATCAGGGAAGATCAAGGTTTAAAATACCATCAACTATTAAGCTTCGAATTAGATGTGGATGCGGTAAAATAAATAAAATGTGCATCTTGTGATGGGACATAGAAAACATGTGCCATCTACCATCAGAACCAACCTAGGAATGCTAGCTGATTAGAATCTGCTTTGTGAAGTAGACATATTTACAAATATCTCTTTCAACTATACTATTCTCCTAAGAATAATTATTGGTGCTATGTTTTGTTTTGCTATCCAGGAAATTTAGTTTGTTGTCATTCTTAAATTCCAATCAACTCGTCTTGCATTTAACTTTTATGTTTCATGCCATCATTAGTTAACTTTTGTTATCATTTACCGGTAAATGGGCGGGCGCAGCAATGCACGCCATCAATAATCTAGTTCACTCATACAATCAGCGACCGAGACAAGGAGTGAGAGCGGGGGCACAACTCCAATAATTTGCCCCCCTTAATACTACTAGTAATACTATATACTAGTAATATATGCACTAATTGCCGGAGATACTATCTAATTAAGCAGTAATTAAGCCTAGTTTTGTAGTACCCGAAGACCAAACAGTAACCCATCTGCCCCCCTTAATACTACTAGTAATACTATATACTAGTAATATATGCGGTGCTCCAGTTTGTCAATAGTCGGCGGTGCTCCAGTTTGCCAAACAACAACGTTGCTCCGGTTGCCAGCCACCCGGTGCTAGGGGCCTACTCATATCATGACGCTGACGCAGATAACTTACACAGTATTAGCCGCTCAGATGATTTTGCTATAAAGCCATCTCATTGATCAGCCAAGTATTTCTATTGTGAACTTGTGATCGAAGGCTTAATTTCAAAGGTACACCAATACACACAACCCCTGTTGCTAGTACATTTTCCAATGGATTACGACCTAGCAAATTTTTATTGCGGGGAACCTAGCAGCCTAATTAATCTAGCAAGTAGACAATAGCTTAATTTACCAATAAGATATTTTCTATTTACTACCCCTCTATGTTCTAATTAAATTTCTTAGTTGTATGTTCAATCTATCTTAGTAGCAATATTTTACAAGCTACAAATTAGATTTTGTACTTATAAATACTTGTAAAGAGACACCGCAAAAAAGAAATACTTGACAACAAGCCGTGGATTTGGATATTTTAGTTTTGATGACTCGTCCCCCCCCACCCCACCCCATGTCCAATTCCTAGCTCCATCCCTGCAATAGTGTGAATTATAAAGTTTGCTCTTACATTACATTAGTACCTTTTTTCTATCTTATATCTATTTCTCTTTCTCCATAAATGTTGTATTTGCCTAGGAATACGCATATAATTAGGCTTTTGGATAAGAGTTCACTCCCTAAAAGCATCTACATCTGCATGTACCTAATTCAATCCCCCAAACGTCCGCGGACGCGCCCGGTTAGTGTGCGTGCACGTGCACGCCCGCTTTCGTCCTTATGTTCTCTCTCTAAAACAACCGCACCCCTCATTTTCAACACTTATTTTCTCTCTCTACATGCAACATTTCATCAAACAAGTTGTGTGCACGCACACCGGCAGCGGGTTGCTGTACGTGTAGGATGATTGCAGGTGAGCCGGAGGCCAACACAGACTCACACGGGAGCTCGGCAACACGCGCACCGACGGCTTCGTGCACGTCCACCCATGCCAGAGCAAGCTAGCTAGCACCGCGCGCGTGCATGTATTTGTGCTACTACACTACGCACGCGACTAGCATGACGCCAGCACATCGTGGTGGCTGATGCGGCAGCAATGCCCAGCCCGCACGCCCGGTGGTTGCCACCACGCACGCCCGACCAGCACGCGATGGCAGCTCGTGACGCCTGCTGCGGCAGCATGAGCGCCCCGCGCGCCCGACTGCTGCACGGCGGCCCCGGCTCGCGGCGGGAGCTCCGCCTTCAGCGCGGCGCAGGCAAGTCGTGGCCCCGGACCCGGCTCGCGATGGGAGCTCTGCCTCCAACGCGACGCGGTGGGCGAGCTTCGGCACCAGCGCAGGCGTGCTCCAGCCCCGGCTCGTGGAGGGCGAGCTCCTTTTGTGTCGTCAGTCCGGCCGCGTCCTATCGTCTCGACACATCCACTAGAGGGGTGTCAAAACCTTTATGCAATGTGCTGACACGTGTCCTGATGATCCTCCCTAAGTCGCCTGCCCGCTCGACACCTAATCTTGAGACTAGCCATAGTGCATAGTAACATACACTAGTAACATACACATATCCCTAGACTATGTTACTACCTTCATAGTGGGTAGTAACATAAGTGTGGTAACATGCAAAGCTTCATTTATTATGTTATAGACTCATATTGCATTGGGACATGTGATGTTACAAGAATTCAGCTAAGTTACTACAACTACCTCTCTCCTCATTAACTCATTGCCACATAAGCAAATTTGCTGAGTTGGACTCGATGTTACTGCTGAAGTTACTCCCACTATGGCTAGTCTGATAAGTCATCAACTGGGCGATGAGGTGGAGTGGCTGAAAAGCGAGAAGGAGAGATTTCCCAAAAGGGAGCTTGCGAGGGTTTGGCTTGCCGGTGCGGAGCTTGCCGCCAACTGGAGTCTTGACCTTCGGTACTAACTTAGTATTTCTTGATCACCTGCCTGGAGGTCTTCTTCACGGTCTTATATACCAATGTCTTGAGTCTTGTTTGCAGTAGTCCTCCGGCAAGCCTTGCCATCGGGGAAGCTACAACTACCTGTGCACAGGTCAGGGTACTAAGGCACCCATATCTTAGTGCACCGATAAGAGCCCCCGGGCATGGACCACACTCGCATGCGAGGTGTCATTAGGTTAGACCCAAACAGTGCACATGTATGTGTGGTAGATGTGACACCCGGATAATTAAGCTACAGTAATCCCTTGATAATATTGCCTAGTCATCACTGTTACTATTGCTGATCTCACATTGATTAAAATCCAGTTAAAATTCAAACTTAAAATAAAGTCAAACAATAATAGTTTTCGAATGTCAAAACTAAAAAGTACAAACTCTAACAAATAATTCATAAGTAATTATGGTGGTGAACCAACATTTTTGCAAAGTGTTTAAATTACTAATTAAAAGTAGTGGCTTAAATAATTAATTAAAAGCCTTTTATAATTTATAAAATAACAAACTAAGTTATTTGAGTACCAAAATTATTGTGGCAGTGGTATAATTAGTAACACCAATTTAGGTGTTGTTCCTACATTTTTATAAAACTATTTGCTATTTAAAAATAAAAGAAACCTGGAACTGTAAAAAAAAAGAGAAAAAGAAAAACCAAACAACAAAATAAAACAAAGTCCCCTCCCCCTCACTAGGCCTTGGCCCAGCTTGCTGGCCAGTCCAGCCCACGTGCGCCTACCCCCCTGTTCACGCGGTCGTGGACACCGGCGATGGCCGCCACGACACAGGGCAACGTCGAGCGCCCATCCACCATGCCCCCTCCCTTACTTAGTCCCTCAAAAAACCTAGCTCGTGCTCATCTGATTCCCTCCCGTTCCCCATCGCACCCTATTGTAGGCTGAAATCCTAAGATGGATCTTTTCACACTTGGAGGGGGAAAAGGAGGAACACCAAGAAATCACAAAGAGGAAATCACTCCGACAATACCCAATTACACATCCACTAGAATAGCAACACAAGATCCACAAGTCACAAACACAATCAAAGGAAAGATACAATGGCAAAGTTCTTCCCACTCCTAGGAGATGAGGTCTTGAAGATAGTCTTCTCATTGTGGAGATCTTGAAATCCACAAGGGTTCTTCCCTAAGGGGTCTTGATCCACAAGAGGGAAGGTAGAAGGAGCCAAGCTCACAAATATCTCATCTAATACTTTGATATCCCTAAACATAACCCTAGGTACGGAATATATAAGCTTGGGGTCGAAGTGGTTGGAGAGGGGCTCGAATAGGTGATCACAACCATCCATCCTGGAGAGCCTGTGCGCACGGGGTTAGTGGGGCCCGTGCGCATGGGGGTCCTGTGGGCACGGTACGCCCGTGCGCACGGGGTGCCTCAACGTCAACTCCCTGGATAGTCCGTTGTCACGCCCAATATGCGACCCTATCCAAAAGGAACTCGAAGGTCCCACCAAGGATAGACCCGCATATTGAAACGCTTTTGCAAGGTGGATATCATTACATCAATATTACATAATAGATGGGGATACATACATAAGGCACAAATGCCACAAGAATACATCAACATCATATACAAGATCAACATCCGACTACGGATGAATCATAAATGTAAACTCAAACAATATCCACCTTGCTAGCCCAGTGCCGCCACCGAACCTATCCCCGATCGAAGAAGAAGCGTAAGAAGAACTCCAATACAAGTAAACACCGCTCTCACGTCAAGATCATCACAACCTGTACCTGCAACTGGTGGTGTAGTAATCTGTGAGCCACGAGGACTCAGCAATCCCATTACCATGGGTATCAAGACTTGCAAAGCTTAAAGGGAAAGGAAGGGGTAAAGTGGTGAGGTTGCAAAGCAGCGGCTAAGCATATATGGTGGCTAACCAACGCAAATGAGAGCGAGAAGAGAAACAAAGGAACGGTCGTCAACTAGTAATGATCAAGAAGTGATCCCGAACTCCTACTTACGCCGACATAACCCGAAACCGTGTTCTCCTCTCGATCAACCCGAAAATAGACACTCACGGTTCACGCATTAATCGTTGGTGTATTTTAGAAGAGTTTGCTTCAAGTTACTACAACCGGATATTAACAAATTCCCATCTGCCACATAACCGCGGCACGGCTCTCGAAAGTTTATACTGCGCAGGGTGTCCCAACTTAGCCCATGATAAGCTCTCGCGATCAACGAAGGATATTCCTTCTCCCCGGAAGACCCGATCAGTCTCGGAATCCGGCTACAAGACATTTCGACAAGAATAAAACAAGACCAGCAAAGCCGCCCGATCTGTGCCGACAATCCCGATAGGAGCTGCACATATCTCGTTCTCGAGGCAACACCGGATGAGACATCCCACGAGTAAAACCAAACCTCGAGTTGCCACGAGGGGCCCCATGATCTACTCGGTTCGAGCCAAGACTTAGAGAAGCATCGCCCGGGGGGCTAAAATAAAGATGACCCTTGGGCTCCGAAACCCAAGGGAAAAAGGGCTAGGTGAGGCAAATGGTAAAACCAATGTTGGGCCTTTTTGGAAAAGTCTTATTCAAAGCGAACTGTCAAGGGGTCCCATAAATCACCCGACCGCGTTAGGGACGCAAAATCCGGGAACATAATACCGATATGACGGAAACTAGGCGGCAAGAGTGGAACAAAACACCAGGCATAAGGCCGAGCCTTCCACCCTTTACCAAGTATATAGATGCATTAATTAAATAAGATATATTGTGATATCCCAACAAGTAAACATGTTCCAACGAGGAACAACATCTCCATGTTCCAACAAGGAACAAACTTCATCTTCACCTGCAACTAACAACGCTATAAGAGGGGCTGAGCAAAGCGGTAACATAGCCAATCAACGGTTTGCTAGGAAGGGTACAAAAGGTTAGAGGCTGACATGGCAAATAGGGGGGCTTGAGCAGCAAGTGATAGGTAGCGCAGCATAGCGAAAGAGCGAAGCAACTAGCATAGCAATGATAGTAGTGAGATCCAGGGTAGCGGTCATCTTGCCTGAAATCCCGCAAGGAAGAAGAACGAGTCCATGAAGAAGACGAACGGAAGAAGCCGAACCAAGCGTAGACGAACGAATCCTCACGATCGCAACGAAACAGGAACTAACAAGAAGAAGCACACAACATAGGTAAACACCCCACACATAGACAAGACATGATGCACAACAAGCATGATGCATGACAACACTACATGAAGGTACTCATGGCAAGAGATGATGCAAACAAGAGCAATACATCAAGGCAAATTTAAATGAGGCCGGGAACAACATATAACAATTCTGGTAAGTCCTCATATGCAAATTTCGAAATTGGTCCAGATCTGAATAAACCTTATGTTCAAGTTGTTAAACAGCAATTTAAACAGCACCAAGAGGATCTACACAAAATTCTAGTCAAGTTACATATAAAGTTCATTAGATTCGGAGCTACGGCCTAGAAGATATGAGCAAAACAAGTTAAACATGGCATTGATGCAAAATGCATACAAACATCAAGAAAACACCTCAAAACAAGGATGCAACATGATAATATGAAACTACATGCAAAATCAAGCAAGTTTCATATAGAGCACACTCAAAACGGAGCAACGGATCAACACATACACACTATACAAGTTATAGCAACAATCTGTCCAAAACAGCAACTAGGCATATTGCAAGCATCAAAACAACATGCTACAGGACCTCAACAAGAAAACAAAAGGCATGGACATGATGTACAGGTAAAGCATTACAAAACATGAACACTGAGCTATCTCCAGAAATCACTAGAACATGCTCAAAATGACATGGCAAGATTGCAAATAATAACAGTTTCAGGCATTGGCAGAAATAACATCAGGTTGCAATGTTTAGAGCTATCAAACAACATGTTACAGGAACTTATCATGGCAAACAAAGGCATGGCATGAATCTACTACTTGCATAGAACAAAAGTCCCTTACTGACCATAAGCCAAAAAGGATCAGAAGATATGATGGCACCCATGTAAACATGGCAAGTTATATAACAGATTGATACATGGCAGGAACAACAATAAGTAGGCATGTTGGTGAGCTTGAACCACTCACCACAGAGCAATACA
Organism: Aegilops longissima; assembly: GCA_021605205.1. Lineage (NCBI taxonomy): Eukaryota > Viridiplantae > Streptophyta > Magnoliopsida > Poales > Poaceae > Aegilops > Aegilops longissima. The sequence goes on along the minus strand of CM038679.1, from coordinate 302,825,386 downwards.
TGGCATGGCAAGGCAACCAACAGTAATAAGACATGTTATAGAAGCTATACATGGCAAGAACAACATCATATCATACACGGATCAGCTACGACATCCTTGGCAAAATTGAATAACATGTAAACAATCTGCCAGGAAACATTTTATAGCAAAAGTAGAGCTCGATTGACTCAAGCTATGGCACTCCATAATTGCAAACAAGGGCATGGATGGATAGAGCAAGACATGAAGAACAAAACATCCTTACTGAAGTATCTCAAAATAAGCATGGATCTCTCGGTAGCATCAAGTTAACATGGCATAAAAATATCAGCAAAACAGGGCTGAAATCAGCAACATCAAGACACCTAGTTTGCATGCTTGTGCTAGTCACCACATAGATCACAAAAATACATGGCATATACCCCTGGAAAGATGGCATGGCATATTACAAAACACATGTAGGACTCAAGTCCATAGGGTGCACACATCAATCATGGAAAAAATGACAAAAGTGCATGTTCTGTTAAGAAACAGAAACTAACATCACATAGCACTCTTCCAACAGCATTTCGGGCATCAAGATGAGCTCAAATGAAAATGATGCAATGGAATGAAATGATCTACTCATCGAGAAGAACATTTTGACATATGACATGCGCAAAACGGAGCAACGATGACAGAGTTATGATGCGATGAAAATGCAACAAAATGTTGACAGATTCGGGACTTAGATGAATTTGGAGGGGAAAAAGGTCAACCGCATGGCACGGATTACGAGGCGAGCCGGATCTCGCCGGAGACGACAGGGACGGCGGCCGGAGACTCGGGCCGGGCGGGAGGAGGGCGGAGCGGCACTGGCGGAGGAGGCGGCGAGGCCGGGACGGGCGGCGCCGGGAGGCCGGGAGGCGCGGCTCGGCGAGGAGCCGGGCGGCGGGCGGTTGAGGCCAAGTGGCCGCTGGCGAGGGAGGCGACCCGGGCGGTCGGCGAGGTCGGTGGGGCAAGGCGCCTGCGGCGCCAGCCACCGGCGAAGACGAGAGCGGCGGTGGGGGGCGGCGGCGCGAGTAGCTCCGGCATGGTGGCGGCGTGGCGAGAGCCCGGCCGGTGGGCGGGAGCGGAGCGGTCGGGCGGCGGCTCGAGGAGCCGGCGTGGAACGGGCCGAACGGCGGCGGGACAGGCTCGCTGGCCTCGGATGGGCTCAATGAGCCCATGGTGCAGGAGAGAGAGAGAGGCGGCGGGACAGGTGGCGGGATCCGATTAGGCGCGCGGGCGGACATGTCCGTGCCGGATTTTGTCCGGGCGGGGAGGAAGAAGGCTAGGGTTAGGGGATTTTGACCGCGAATTTGGAAGGATGACATATTTATAGGTAGAGGAGCTAGGAGAGTCCAAATGAGGTGCGGTTTTGCCACGCGATCGTGATCGAACGACCGAGAGCATGGAGGGAGTTTGGTGGGTTTTGGGCCACTTTGAAAGGGTGTTGGGCTGCACACAAAGAGGCTGCGGTTACCGGTTAACTGTTGAGTACCAAACGACCTCCAAATGATCCGAAACTTGACAGGCGGTCTACCGGTGCTATACCAAGGCCGCTTGACAAACCTCGGGCCATTCAGAGAACGTTTAACACCCGCACATGAAAAAAGGTAAAAGGGAGCGCCGGGAGACATAGGAGTGCCGAATTGCAAAACGGACAACGGGGAAAATGCTCGGATGCATGAGACGAACACGTATGCAAAATGAAATGCACATGATGACATGATAAAAATGCAGATGATGACATGGCAAAGTGCAACACACAAGCACATGACATGGCAACGACGGCAAATAACTGGAAGACACCTGGCGCATCGAATTCGGGGCGTTACAACACTCCTCCACTAACAAGAGATCTCGTCCCGAGATCTTAGGACCGAGACGGAAGGGAAAAAGGATGAGGTGAAACAAAAACTCAAGAGAAGAAGCAAAGAATCGAGAGCACTCGAGAAGAAGAGAGGAACGACGAGAATGACGAGAATCGAAAGCTCACGGAATCAAGATAGACTCTGAAACAACTCGTTCTAACCGGAGTGGTTAGAATGGAAGAAGAAACGGATAAGACTGAAACGATTTAGGCAGCACACCGGCTGAAACAAGGAAGGAATAGAATCTGAACTTGAGAAGATGGAATGACACCTGATGAGCTCTTGAAGAATGAATTAAATCATGAAGAACCACCATGAAAAACTCCGGTAACGAATTAATGATGAGATAGAATGAAGGACGAAAGAATAAGATCCGACGAAATGGCCGAGGAAACTGAACTCCGGATAAGAAAAGATGGAAACACTTGGAAGTAGAATTTATTCATCAAGAACAAACTCCAAAGGAAAGGATTACTTGACGATGATGAAACAAGAATAAGATTTATTGTATGCTTATCCTTCATCAAATTAAATTGATGGCAAGAAATGGATTTGGCATGCAACTTATTCTTCTTGAAAAAGGATTGAGAAGTGACATATCGCAAACTTGAGAAGGTCTTCATGAACCACCGGTAGGATTGAAAGAACGAATGGATGAAATGATAATCAAGGAAAAAGAATCTTGAACGAACCACCGTAAGAATTCGAAAATGACTGATGAAAGAGAATGGATCACCGGGAAGAATTAGAAGAACCAATAAGCTAGAGGGGATTTAGATGCAAAAGAACGAGGAGATCATGAGCTGATTAAAGAACACTTGAACGAAGCACCGGAAGAATATTGAGACGAACGAAGGGGCACGGATATAGAATAATTGGAGAACGACTTTGAAAACTTGGAACGAAGAAATCTTCCGAAAAGATGGCCCTTCGGATGATCGAGAGAGAAAGCAACTCCTGAAATGCTCCGGATGGATGAAAAGAATTTGCATGACTAGAAACAATTTGATAGGATAATCATCGAGCTAGCACCATGAATCTCCGGGGGAACGGACAAGATTTAAGAGAAACTCTACTTCGGTCTTCAAAGGACGACGAGAAACACCACCAAAATTTGTTGATGCACTCCGGGAGAACGAAAAAACGAAGAGGTTGAGCCGACGATGAAAAAGATTAGGAGTCGAACTTGGAAAGGTGTCTGACTGATGAAATTCATACTTACGTCAAACTACGAAAAGGATTTGAGAATAACTCCGGAATAATTAGAAGAGTCAGGTAAGATCCTGGGAAAAACCTGTGGGTTAGGGCCCACTGAAATGGAAAAACACCGTTGGAAAGGGATGTTGAACAGGTAGATGATGCACCGGAAGAACTGAAATATTTGAATGAGGTGACAACCTCGAATCAATTGGAACACAGACGAATCTCTTGAGATGTCTTGCACACTCCGGAAGGATAAACTGGCGAGAGACAAACGAGCAAGGAAAAACACTTGAGCCGAGAGAAAGAATATGATCAACACCAAAAAACTTGAATTGAGTCCACCGGGAAAAGAAAAGGATGAAGAATGACGAACGAGACGAGAATTCACCGGTTGAAACAATTAAGGGAAGACTGGAGAGGCTCCACACGAATGGAATTGATGGTCGGAAGAAACTCGAACTCCGGGAATAATAGGGTGGGAGGGCGGGAAAAAAACAAAGGCAACTGGAAGGGGCAATCAACGAATATCTTGAATAGAAAACACCGGTTGAAATCATTGAGGAAAGAAAGCAACGACTTCACACGAGTAGGATGGATACTCGATTACGGACTCCGGTTCCGAGAAGAAAAGAGGTGGGCGGGTGGGAAAAAAACAACTGGGGATTGAACTCAAAGATGAAGATGCTCGAGCCAACTTGACGAGAAATGCACCGGATGCAAAGAGCTGAGGAACAACGATCGGAAAACCAACTGCGTGAACCTAAAGAAAAATTTGAAGGGGAAGAGGAGTAGTTCAAAACACCTACGTCAAGATTCCTCACCGAGCGACGAAGGGCTGAGGAGTAAAAGAATTCCTACTCTCGATATAACTAGACTCAAAATAGTTTTCTTCTAGACTCAACAACGGCCAAACTACACGATCAATCAAGGGGCTCCTAGGGTCGGTCGAGGCTCGATACCAACTTGTCACGCCTAATATGCGACCCTATCCAAAAGGAACTCAAGGTCCCACCAAGGATAGACCCATATTGAAACGCTTTTGCAAGGCGGATATCATTACATCAACATTACATAATAGATGGGGATACATACATAAGGCACAAATGCCACAAGAATACATCAACATCATATACAAGATCAACATCCGACTACGGATGAATCATAAACAGAAACTTAAACAATATCCACCTTGCTAGCCCAGGCTGCCGACCTGGAACCTATCCCCTGATCGAAGAAGAAGTAGAAGAAGAACTCCAATACAAGTAAACACCGCTCTCACGTCAAGATCATCACAACCTGTACCTGCAACTGGTGGTGTAGTAATCTGTGAGCCACGAGGACTCAGCAATCCCATTACCATGGGTATCAAGACTAGCATAGCTTAAAGGGAAAGGAAGGGGTAAAGTGGTGAGGTTGCAGCAGCGGCTAAGCATATATGGTGGCTAACCAACGCAAATGAGAGCGAGAAGAGAAACAAAGGAACGGTCGTCAACTAGTAATGATCAAGAAGTGATCCACGAACTCCTACTTACGCCGACATAACCCGAAACCGTGTTCTCCTCTCGATCAACCCCAAAAGAGACACTCACGGTTACGCTACGGTTGGTGTATTTTAGAAGAGTTTGCTTCAAGTTACTACAACCGGATATTAACAAATTCCCATCTGCCACATAATCGCGGGCACGGCTCTCGAAAGTTTATACCTGCAGGGTGTCCCAACTTAGCCCATGATAAGCTCTCATGATCAACGAAGGATATTCCTTCTCCCCGAAAGACCCGATCAGTCTCGAATCCGGCTACAAGACATTTCGACAAACAATAAAACAAGACCAGCAAAGCCGCCCGATGCGCCGACAATCCCGATAGGAGCTGCACATATCTCGTTCTCGTGGCAACACCGGATGAGACATCCTACGAGTAAAACCAAACCTCGAGTTGCCACGAGGGGCCCCGCAGATCTACTCGGTTCGAGCCAGCACTTAGAGAAGCACCGCCCGAGGGGGGGCTAAAATAAAGATGACCCTTGGGCTCCTAAACCCAAGGGAAAAAGGGCTAGGTGAGGCAAATGGTAAAACCAATGTTGGGCCTTCTTGGAAAAGTCTTATTCAAAGCGAATCGTCAAGGGGTCCCATAAATCACCCGACCGCGTTAGGGACGCAAAATCCGGGAACATAATACCGATATGACGGAAACTAGGGCGGCAAGAGTGGAACAAAACACTGCATAAGGCCGAGCCTTCCACCCTTTACCAAGTATATAGATGCATTAATTAAATAAGATATATTGTGATATCCCAACAAGTAAACATGTTCCAACGAGGAACAACATCTCCATGTTCCAACAAGGAACAAACTTCATCTTCACCTGCAACTAACAATGCTATAAGAGGGGCTGAGCAAAGCGGTAACATAGCCAATCAACGGTTTGCTAGGAAGGGTGCAAAAGGTTAGAGGTCGACATGGCAAATAGGGGGCTTGAGCAAGCAAGTGATAGGTAGCGCAAGCATAGCGAAAGAAGCGAAGCAACTAGCATAGCAATGATAGTAGTGACATCCAGGGTAGCGGTCATCTTGCCTGAAATCCGCAAGGAAGAAGAACGAGTCCATGAAGAAGACGAACGGAAGAAGCCAAACCAAGCGTGAGCGAACGAATCCTCACGATCGCAACGAAACAGGAACTAACAAGAAGAAGCACACAACATAGGTAAACACCCCACACATAGACAAGACATGATGCACAACAAGCATGATGCATGACAACACTACATGAAGGTACTCATGGCAAGAGATGATGCAAACAAGAGCAATACATCAAGGCAAATTTAAATGAGGCCGGGAACAACATATAACAATTCCGGTAAGTCCTCATATGCAAATTTCGAAATTGGTCCAGATCTGAATAAACCTTATGTTCAAGTTGTTAAACAGCAATTTAAACAGCACCAAGAGGATCTACACGAAATTCTAGTCAAGTTACATATAAAGTTCATTAGATTCGGAGCTACGGCCTAGAAGATATGAGCAAAACAAATTAAACATGGCATTGATGCAAAATGCATACAAACATCAAGCAAACACCTCAAAACAAGGATGCAACATGATAATATGAAACTACATGCAAAATCAAGCAAGTTTCATATAGAGCACACTCAAAACGGAGAAACGGATCAACACATACACACTATACAAGTTATAGCAACAATCTGTCCAAAACAGCAACTAGGCATATTGCAAGCATCAAAACAACATGCTATAGGACCTCAACAAGAAAACAAAAGGCATGGACATGATGTACAGGTAAAGCATTACAAAACATGAACACTGAGCTATCTCCGAAATCACTAGAACATGCTCAAAATGACATGGCAAGATTGCAAATAATAACAGTTTAGGGCATCAAGAAATAACATCAAAGTTGCAATGTTTAGAGCTATCAAACAACATGTTACAGGAACTTATCATGGCAAACAAAGGCATGTCATGAATCTACTACTTGCATAGAACAAAAGTCCCTTACTGACCATAAGCCAAAAAGGATCAGAAGATATGATGGCACCCATGTAAACATGGCAAGTTATATAACAGATTGATACATGGCAGGAACAACAATAAGTAGGCATGTTGGTGAGCTTGAACCACTCACCACAGAGCAATACATGGCATGGCAAGGCAACCAACAGTAATAAGACATGTTATAGAAGCTATACATGGCAAGAACAACATCATATCATACACGGATCAGCTACGACATCCTTGGCAAAATTGAATAACATGTAAACAATCTGCCAGGAAACATTTTATAGCAAAAGTAGAGCTCGATTGACTCAAGCTATGGCACTCCATAATTGCAAACAAGGGCATGGATGGATAGAGCAAGACATGAAGAACAAAACATCCTTACTGAAGTATCTCAAAATAAGCATGGATCTCTCGGTAGCATCAAGTTAACATGGCATAAAAATATCAAGAAAACAGGCTGAAATCAGCAACATCAAGACACCTAGTTTGCATGCTTGTGCTAGTCACCACATAGATCACAAAAATACATGGCATATACCCCTGGAAAGATGGCATGGCATATTACAAAACACATGTAGGACTCAAGTCCATAGGGTGCACACATCAATCATGGAAAAATGACAAAGTGCATGTTCATTAAGAAAGCGAAACTAACATCACATAGCACTCTTCCAACAGCATTTCGGGCATCAAGATGAGCTCAAATGAAAATGATGCAATGGAATGAAATGATCTACTCATCGAGAAGAACATTTTGACATATGACACGCGCAAAACGGAGCAACGGCGACAGAGTTATGATGCGATGAAAATGCAACAAAATGTTGATGATTCGGGACTTAGATGAATTTGGAGGGGGAAAAGGTCAACCGCATGGCACGGATTACGAGGCGAGCCGGATCTCGCCGGAGACGACAGGACGGCGGCCGGAGCTCGGGCCGGGCGGGAGGAGGCCGGAGCGGCACTGGCGGAGGAGGCGGGCGAGGCCGGGACGGGCGGCGCCGGGAGGCCGGGAGGCGCTGGGCTCGGCGAGGAGCTGGCGGGCGGCGGCGGTTGAGGCCAAATGGCCGCTGGCGAGGGAGGCGACCGGGCGGGCGGGCGAGGTCGGCGGTTGGGCGCGACGCTGCATGGGCGGCGCCGGCCACCGGGCGAAGACGAGGGGGCGGCGGCGGGGATCCGGCGGGGCGTGAGGCAGGCTCGGCGCTGGTGGTGGTGGGCGAGCCCCGGCCGTGGGGAGGCGGAGCTGGCCGGGCGGCGGCTCGGGAGGAGAGCGCGAGCGGGCTGAACGGCGGCGGGACGGGCTCGCTGGCCTCAGATGGTTTCGGCGGCAAGGGCGCGGCGCAGAGAGAGAGAGGCCGGCGGGACAGGTGGCGGGATCCGATTGGGCGCGGCGGCGGGGCGGACATGTCCGGTGCCCGGATTTTTGTCCGGCGGCGGCGGGAGGAAGAAGGCTAGGGTTAGGGGGGATTTTGACCGCGAATTTCGGAGGGATGACATATTTATAGGTAGAGGGAGCTAGGAGAGTCCAAATGAGGTGCGGTTTTCGGCCACGCGATCGTGATCGAACGACCGAGAGCATGGAGGGGAGTTTGGTGGGTTTTGGGCCACTTTGAAAGGGGTGTTGGGCTTCACACAAAAGAGGCTTCTGCGGTTACCCGGTTAACCGTTGGAGTACCAAACGACCTCCAAATGATCCGAAACTTGACAGGCGGTCTACCGGTGCTATACCAAGGCCGCTTGACAAACCTCGGGCCATTCCGAGAACGTTTAACACCCGCACATGAAAAAAGGTAAAAGGGAGCGCCGTGAGACATAGGAGTGCCGGATTGCAAAACGGACAACGAGGAAAATGCTCGGATGCATGAGACGAACACGTATGCAAAATGAAATGCACATGATGACATGATAAAAATGCAGATGATGACATGGCAAAGTGCAACACACAAGCACATGACATGGCAACGACGGCAAATAACTGGAAGACACCTGGCGCATCGAATTCGGGGCGTTACATCCGTGGGCACGGGGTCTCGGGGGGCCGTGTGCACGGGGTCGCCTGGGACTTCCTGTCCAACTGCTTTAGTGCTCTGTCTTGATCCGCGTGGCCTTGGGGTGGTCCTCCTTCTCCGTGGTGATGCTCCTGAGCTTCTTGGTGGTGTTCCTCTTTGTACCTAATGAGGCATAGCATATTTTGTTGAGGTAGCAACCAAGTTCCATTTGTATCCATATGCAAGTCAAGTAGGAAGGAGTTCACCTCGGTTTCCAATACACGTGATCTAGCTCTTGTCATAGGTCCATGTTGGGCTTGATGTGTTGGTGTAGAGTCCATGGGGATGATGGAAGGATGCTCCGCATCATTTCCCCCCTGGGAGAGTCCGTCCATGGATCGTGATCTTCATAACCATGGTACTTGGCCAAACCTTTGACGTTGAAGATGTCGCTTACATTGTACTTGTCGCATGGGATGTCAATCTTGCAAGCGTAGTCGTTGTAGCATGTTGGCACCTTGAAAGGTACATCGGCTCATGGTAGAAGCTTTGATTTGCGCTAGTTGGTGAAGCGGTCGTTGCGAAGGTGAAGCCATACAAGATCGCCAGGTTGGAACACCATGGGTGTCTTGTTGATGTTGAGCTTGGTGGCGATGCGATGTACTTGACGCTCGATTGTTGCCCTTTTATCTTTATGCATCTTCCTGAGGAAAGTTGCCCTTGCACTTGCATCCATGTTTGCGCGTTCTTGGAGCGGAAGAGGAAGAATGTCCAATTGGGACAATGGGTTGAAGCCGTAGACAACCTCGAAGGGGGACTTGTCTGTAGTAGTGTGTCGAGCTCGATTGTAGGCGTACTCAGCGATGGGTAAGCCCTCCTCCCGATGTTCTTCTTGATCAACACGCGTAGGAGAGTAGATAGTGTCCGGTTGGTGACTTCCGTTTGGCCATCGGTTTGGGGGTGATAGGCCATGGAGAATAGAAGCTTGATGCCGAGCTTGGCGCATAAGGTCTTCCAAAAGTAGCTAAGAACTTGACGTCACAATCTGACACAATGGTCCTTGGTACTCCATGTAACCTCAAGATTTCCCCACAAAAAAGATTAGCAACATGAGAAGCATCGTCTATCTTGTTGCATGGTATGAAATGTGCCATTTTTGAGAATCGGTCCACAACAACAAAGACGAAATCCTTTCCATTTCTAGTTCTAGGCAAACCAAGCACGAAATCCATACTAATATCTTCCCATGGTTGATATGGAATTGGAAGTGCTATATGTAAACCATGAGATAGGGCTTTGGACTTAGCTTTGTGACATGTAGCATTTGTTGGTGAAGCGTGCCACGTCGCGGAACATCTTTGGCCAAAAGTACTTGAAGGAGAGTGTGGCGAAAGCCTTGTCGCGTCTGAAGTGTCCCATAAGTCCACCTCCATGAGCCTCTTGCAAAAGCAACAAACAAAGAGAAGACTCGGGTATACAAAGTTTGTTAGCACGCATAAGGTAGCCATCTTTGAGATAAAAGTTCTCCCAACAAGTATGAGTAAGACATCTGGCATAAGGAAGTGCAAAAGAAGGATCATTTGCATAAAGATCTTTAATATGCTTAAAGCTAATCACATTTAATTCTAGTTGAGTAACAAGCATGCATATGCGGGAAAGAGCATCCGCCACAACATTTTCTTTGCCCTTAATGTACTTGATCACATAAGGAAAAGACTCAATAAATTCACTCCATTTAGCATGCCGTTTATTCAACTTAGTTTGACCTTTTAAGTACTTAAGTGTCTCATGATCGGTATGTATGACAAATTCAGTGGGCGAAGATAATGCTCCCAAACATGCAATACTCGCACTAAAGCATATAATTCTTTATCATATATAGGATAGTTAAGTTGAGAACCGGAGAGTTTTTCGCTAAAATATGCAACGACTCGCTTTTCTTGCATCGAAACTCCACCAATTCCATGGCCACTAGCATCACAATGAACCTCAAAAGTTTTGGTGAAATCGGGTAATGCAAGAATTGGGGCATGTGTAAGCAAAGATTTGAGCTCATCAAATGCGGTAGATTGAGATGGTCCCCAAACAAAAGGTGCATTTTTCTTACTCAAAGCATGCAACGGTGCGGCGATATGCTAAAGTCTTTCACGAAGCGACGATAGAAACCCGCTAGACCAAGAAAACTACGCACTTGTTGCAAATTAGTGGGTTGGGGCCAATTTTTAATTGCTTCAATTTTAGACTCATCTACATGAACTCCCTTGGAAGAGACAACAAAGCCTAAGAAAATGATCTTGTCAACACCAAAAGTGCATTTCTCCATATTAGCATATAGACGTTCTTTTATAAGCGTTTGCAAAATGGCCCTAATATGATTCACATGCTCTTTGAGGGATTTCCTAAACACAAGAATGTCGTCAAAGTAGACCACAACAAATACACCAATGTAAGGACGAAGCACATAATGCATAAGACACATGAAAGTACCGGGTGCTTCCGATAAACCCATAGGCATGACTAACCACTCATACACACCAAACATTGTTTTGAAAGCGGTTTTCCATTCATCACCCTCTTGTATGCGAATTTGATAGTAACCACTTTTAAGATCATTTTTGGAGAAAATAGTGGCACCGCTAAGCTCATCTAACATATCATCGAGGCGTGGAATGGGATGACTATAGCGAACGGTGATAGCATTGATAGGTCTACAATCGGAACACATGCAAAAGCTACCGTCTCTTTTGGGCACAAGAATGACCGGTACGGCACAAGGACTCAAACTTTCACGCACATGTCCATGATCTATGAGATGTTGTACTTGCCTTTGTATTTCTTTGGTTTCTTCGGGGTTGACGCGATATGGTGCCTTGTTAGGAAGGGGTGCACCGGGGATGAGGTCGATCCGATGTTCGATGCCTCATAGAGGAGGAAGAGCGGGAGGTAGCTCATCGGGAAAGACATCCACGAATTCCTGCAACAAATTAGACAACACTAAAGGTAGAGGATTAAAAGTGTTAGTCTTTGTCACCTCTTCTTGGCATAATAGGACATAGTGGATGACACTCGATGGGTTCTCACACACTTCTCTCATCTCTCTTTTTGTGGCTAGGAGGATTGAGTTTTTCTCTCGCGGCGAAGAGTCGCTCATTTTTGGCTTGTGGCGCTCACTCTCTTTTTGGTGGTTCACTCTCTCACTAGTCTCTCCTCCATGTGTGGTTGCTTGCTTGTCGGCGATCACTTGGCTTGGAGACATAGGTCACAACACGTACTCCATTCCCTTCATCTTGAAGCTATAATGGTTTGTCCTCCCATTGTGGATGACACCGCGATCGAATTGCCAAGGTCTTCCCAATAGGAGATGGCACACGGTCATGGGAAGGATGTCACACTCAATGGTGTCCTCGTAGGCGCCGATCTTGAATGGAACGTGCACGGTGTGCTCCACTTGAATTGTGCCGGTGTTGCTTAGCCATTGAACTTTGTAGGGGTGAGGGTGCTTCTTCTTGACCAATTGCAGCTTGCAACATAGCTCTTCACTTGCCTAGTTATGGCAACTCCCTTCGTCGATGATGACTTTTACGGAGCGCCCATTGATGCCGGCCTTGGTGTGGAACAAGTGACACCGTTGGTCTTCGTCTTGTTGGTGTTGAAGCGTCAAGACCTTGGAGACCACGAGAGCGGGACGAATCGTTGTCACAATAGATGTGAGCATCTTCTTCTTCGTTCACTTGACAGAACTATTCTCCTCCATCTTGCAGCTATAGAACTTATTGGAGACTTCATATCTATCAATTTGGGCATTTGCTTGAAATATTAACTTCAACTCCTGGAACATCTCATATGCTCCATGCCGTTCAAAACGTCTTTGAAGTCCTGATTCTAAGCCGTAAAGCATGGCACACTGAACTATCGAGTAGTCATCGACTTTGCTCGCCAGACGCTCATAACGTCCGGAGTTGCTCTCAAGAAGAGGTCTTGCACCTAGCGGTGCTTCCAGGACATAATTTTTCTGTGGAGCAATGAAGATAATCCTCAAGTTACGGACCCAGTCCGTGTAGTTGCTACCATCATCTTTCAACTTAGCTTTCTCTAGGAATGCATTAAAATTCATGGGAACGGTAGCACGGGCCATTGATCTACAACAACATAGACATGCAAAAACTATCAGGTACTAAGTTCATGATAAATTAAAGTTAAATTAGTCATATTACTTAAGAACTCCCACTTAGACATCCCTCTAGTCATCTAAATGATCACATGATCCATATCAAATAAACCATGTCCGATCATCACGTGAGATGGAGTAGTTTTCAATGGTGAACATCACTATGTTGATCATATCTACTATATGATTCACGTTCAACCTTCGGTCTCGGTTCCGAGGCCATATCGCATATGCTAGGCTCGTCAAGTTTAACCCGAGTATTCGCACGTGCAAAACTGGCTTGCACCGTTATATGTGAACGAGAGCTTATCACACCCGATCATCACGTGGTGTCTCGGCACGATGAACTGTAGCAACGGTGCATACTTAGGGAGAAAACTTATACCTTGAAATTTAGTGAGGGGTCATCTTATAATGCTACCGCCGTACTAAGCAAAATAAGATGCATAAAGGATAAACATCACATGCAATCAAAATATGTGACATGATATGGCCATCATCATCTTGTGCCTTTGATCTCCATCTCCAAAGCACCGTCATGATCTCCATCGTCACCGGCTTGACACCTTGATCTCCATCGTAGCATCGTTGTCGTCTCGCCAACTATTGCTTCTACGACTATCGCTAACGCTTAGCGATAAAGTAAAGCAATTACATGGTGATTGCATTTCATACAATAAAACGACAACCATAAGGCTCCTGCCAGTTGCTGATAACTTTTACAAAACATGATCATCTCATACAACAATTTATATCTCATCACGTCTTGACCATATCACATCAGAACATGCCCTGCAAAAGCAAGTTAGACGTCCTCTATTTTGTTGTTGCAAGTCTTACGTGGCTGCTACGGGCTTCTAGCAAGAACCGTTCTTACCTACGCATCAAAACCACAACGATTTTTCGTTAAGTTTGCTATTTTAACCTTCAACAAGGACCGGCCGTAGTCAAACTCGATTCAACTAAAGTTGGAGAAACATACACCCGCCAGCCACCTGTGTGCGAAGCACGTCGGTAGAACCAGTCTCATGAACGCGGTCATGTAATGTCGGTCTGGGACGCTTCATCCAACAATACCGCCGAATCAAAATAAGACGTTGGTGGTAAGCAGTATGACTATAATCGCCCACAACTCATTGTGTTCTACTCATGCATATAATCTACGCATAGACCTGGCTCGGATGCCACTGTTGGGGAATGTAGTAATTCAAAAAAAGTTCCTACGATCATACAAGATCTATCTAGGAGATGCATAGCAAAGAGGCGGGAGAGTATGTCCATGTACCCTCGTAGACCGTAAGCGGAAGCGTTTAGTTAACGCGGTTGATGTAGTCGAACGTCTTCACGATCCAACCGATCCAAGTACCGAACGTACGGCACCTCCGTGTTCAGTAGACGTTCAGCTCGATGACGTCCCTCGGGCTCTTGATCCAGTAGAGGGTCGAGGGAGAGTTCCGTCAGCACGATGACGTGGCAACGGTGTTGGTGATGTGATCTGCGCAGGGCTTCGCCTAAGCACTACGACAATATGACCGAGGTGGTAAACTGTGGAGGGGGGCACCGCACACGGCTAAGAAACAACTGTTGTGCCTTTGGGGTGCCCCTGCCCACGTATATAAAGGAGGGGGAGGAGGAGGCCGGCCCAAGGGGGGGCACCAAGAGGGGGGAGTCCTACTAGGACTCCGTTCCTAGTAGGATTCGCCCCTCCTTTCCTTCCAACGGAGAGGGGGAAAGGGGAAAGGAGGTTGAGGGAGAAGGAAAGAGGGGGGCCACGCCCCTCCCCTTGTCCAATTCGTATTGGGGCAAGGGGGCGCGTGCCACCTCCTGTGGCCTGCCTCCTGTCCTCCACTATGGCCCATTAGGCCCATTAACTTTCCCTGGGGGTTTCGGTAGCTTCCCGGTACTCCGAGAAATCCCCAAACCTTATCGGAACCATTCCGGTGTCCGTATATAACCTTCCAATATATCAATCTTTACCTCTCGACCATTTCGAGACTCCTCGTCATGTCTGTGATCTCATCCTGGACTCCGAACTAACTTCGATCACCAAAACACATAACTCATAATACAAATCGTCATCGAACGTTAAGCCTGCGGACCCTACGGGTTCGAGAACTATGTAGACATGACCGAGACACATCTCTGATCAATAACCAATAGCGGAACCTGGATGCTCATATTGGCTCCTACATATTCTATGAAGATCTTTATCGGTCAAACCGCATAACAACATACGTTATTCCCTTTATCCTCGGTATGTTACTTGCCCGAGATTCGATCGTCGGTATCATCATACCTAGTTCAATCTCGTTACTGGCAAGTCTCTTTACTCGACTACAAAAAAAAGACACATCCATGACATTTTGGGCCGAACGATTTTTTTTCTGTAATACATATGACACTTCTATGACGATAATTGTGACAAAACCCGGTATCATCATAGATGTGGTGGGCTCCTACTTCTATGAAAAAAATCATGATAGAAAATGGGCTTTTCGTCCGGGCGGCTGGAGACACCGCTGCATGACATTCTTTGGGCCGCCCATGACGGAAAAACCATGGTAGAAGCGAGGGGGAATTTTCGAGGAGTTCCGGTTCACGGTGGGAGGTCGGGGCGAGCGATGCACGCTTTCTCGCACATGTACACGCGCTGTGTGTGCGTGCGGCGTTGGCTCTAATCAACTCGAAGCGAGGCGTTGGGCTCTAATCGAACCCGAAGCGATTGACCGCAGCTACGTGTTATCGAACCCGAGCGATCGATCGATGGCTGTTAATCAACCCGATCGAGCGATTCTTCGCCATCGCCGCTAATCAAGCCGATCAATGCTACTCTGGGATGAACAAAGAAGCGTTGCGGGGGGTTGGATGAATAAAGGAGCGGTGGCGTTGCCTCCGGACGAACAGACCCGTGGTGTGGTGGAGGGCTGATGAACGATGAGACGGTGGAGATGTACCGTGGAGGGGTGGTTGAACAGACCCCGTGGTGTGGAGGGCTGGATGAACAGAGCGGTGGAGGGGTACCCGTGGAGGGGTGGTTGAACAGGACCCCGTGGTGTGGAGGGCTGGATGAACAGTAGAAGGTGGAGGGGTGCTTGAACAAGAGGTGTGGAGAAGCGCGCGGTGGAGGCTGGATGAACAGAGCCCGTGGAGGCTGGAGGAGGTCGACGGTAGCCCGTGGAGGCTGGAGGAGGTCTCTGGTGTAGATGAACAATATCGCTTGAGTCCTGCTTTGCGTACGCCACACCCTCCCGGCGAACAGACCCTGTTTTGACCGTGAAGGCCCAACACAAGTCTGTTTGGTCCGCTTTGCGCACGCCACACCTCCCGATCAACAGACCCCGTTTGACCGTAGGAGGTCCGCTTCTCCGCTTTTGCGATACGCCACACCTCCCGATCAACGGGACCCGCTCGAACGTAGGAGGTCTGTTTCCTCCATTGTGCGGCACGCCAGCCTCATTTCCATCGCTGTCCGCCCAAGCCCTCCCGATGAACACGACCACGCATTCCGCTCCGACCCGGCCGGTTGGCTCCCACGCGCCCGCTGACTCCTCGGCGAACACGACGCATTCCGCTACCTCCCCATGAACACGACGACGACGCTGTTTCTCCGTTCACCCAGCCATGTACATGAGCCCCGCCGCACGCATACATACATGGCCGTATTTTCTTTCTTGCACCATGGCCGCTGCACGTACGTGTACATGGTACGTGTGCGCCTCTACTACGAGACGTGCGCGCCTCTACTATGACACGTCGGCGCGCTCTACATCGACCGGTATGTATGCATATCGTTCGCGACTGAATGACAACGCTACGTACGCTTTGACCAGGTGGGTCCCGACTGTCAGGCACTTCCTTGTGTGCGATGATGTAGCTGGTGGGTCCCAGCAGTCAGGGGGGTGAATCGTTTTTTTTGCCCGGACGCACTTCCTTTCGTGCGAAGATGTAGCCGGTGGGTCCCAGCAGTCAGGGGGCGAATCATCTTTTCCCCAGACGCACTTCCTTGCATGCGAAGATGTAGCTGGTGGGTCTCAGCAGTCAGGGGGCGAATCGTTTTGTTTTTTTGCCCGGATGCACTTCCTTGCGTGCGAAGGTGTAGCTGCTGGGTCCCAGAGTGGGGCGAATCGCTTTTTTTTGCCGGACGCACTTCCTTGCGTGCGATGGTGTAGCAGTGGGTCCCAGCAATGGGGGGCGAATCGTTTTTGGACGACTTACTTGCGTGCGAAGATGTAGCTGGTGGGTCCCAGCAATGTGGGGGCTAATCGTTTTTTCCGGATGCACTTCCTTGCGTAAGATGTAGCTCGTGGGTCCCAGCGGTCGTGGGGCTTAATCATTTTTTCGCAAAATACGGTGGCCCGTCCGGTGGGTCCCCGCCGTCCGTGGAGGAATAATTATTTTGCGCTGTAATAAGGAGGCACTTCCTTGCGGCTGCCGTGGACCCACTGTCACCTCTCCACATACTGATCCACGTCCGATGGAAGTCGTTCCTTGACCATGTTGACCACGCCCGCCGAGAGCACCACGGCGGTGGACGACGGCGAGGCCTAGGAAGGGGACGACACGAGCCGGGAAGACGCGGCGTTGAATGCATACGTGGAGAGGAGTACGAGGTTCATTGGTTCGGCCGCTTATTTGTCGCCGCCGAGAATAACAGGGGTGTGGGTGAGTGGAGGGATGGCCTCGCCAGCGGTGGGAGTAGTAGGGGCGGTGAGGCCTCGCGGCAAAGACACCGCCATGGAGGCGGGAGCGGCGGCACGACCGCGCTGCTTTGGGCGGCCGGAGCAAGAAGACCAGAGGTTGAAGAAGCACGACGGCCGTTGGATGGACATCGTCACGGCCACCGCAGCTAGAATCGTTTATATTGACTAAGTTGACAAATCCCTTGGTACGTCAACTTAGTAGGCTCACAGGTCAGCTTCCGAAACGGTGCGCCCCAGATGTCAGGGGAAGGAATCAGTTTTTCGGCGGGTGAAGCTAGAATATCCGAGATTGAAGAAGAATCACGACATCCGTTGGATGGACATCCAACGGCCACTGCTACTAGAACCGTGTGTTGACTATAAGTTGACAAAGCCTTGCATACGCGTCAACTCTGTTTTTTTAGGGGATGCGTCAACTTAGTAAGGCCAAAAGTGTGTGGCAGAGAACTTATAGCCCATTTGAGATTTGTAAGAATGTGTATCCCATTTTTGAATTCTAATGGAATTTACTACAACCCATTTACAGTTGGTTAAAAGTACATCTCATTTCAACCAACCGTTCAAAACAGAGTTCAATAAAATTTCCCACATTTTGATGGGATCCGAAATATTTATCCCGAAATTTCTAGTCAGATTAAATACAATTTCAATATAAATTTATATTACGTAAAAATCCAACGAAACATTGCGCCAAGAACAATTAATGAAATTAAAAATTTAATATCCAAAATAACAATTTATAAAGTAATCACGTGTTTGGTGCATTTTTTATAGTTCTTGCCCAGCTTTTACAATTACATCCCTTTATTATTTCTTAAAGCCCATTTTCTTGTTAAGCCTAATGCATCCCTCCTAGGAAAGATTTGCAGCCAATGGGCGGAGAATAACAACTTGACCTTGCTCGGGTATTCCTAAAAAAGTATAACTAGGCTAGCCATTTTCAACTTGAAAAAATTAATATTTGGGCTGGATATCTGCTCGGGCTAGACGGGCCACAGCCCGCCAAGTTAATACCTGCAGCGATGTTTTCGTTGTTGTTCGGAGGAGAAAATTAATATCTGGGCTAAACATCGAAAAACTCTGCACAAATACTGCCGAGCTGCTTGGTCCCGGCTGTCGGCCGCTTTTGTGCAATTCTCTTGTTTATTGACTACTCCAGAGGTTGACAATGGTGTGGGACCGTGATGTCGTGAAACCAGGAGGAAGCAAAATAAATTATAGTTATATATATATATATATATATATATATATATATATATATATATATATATATATATATATATATATATATATATATATATATATATATATATATATAATAAGGAGGCACTTGTGTACGTGAGGCTATGGACCTGTGGGTCCCCATTGTCATCCTCTCCAAGTAAAGTCATCTCGCCCACGCTGGCGCTTTCCGCCTGAAATAGTCGGCGCCGCCCGCTTCGCTTCGGTGCAGCGATTGCTCCACCTTCAAACGACACAAGTGCCGCCCATCCGTCCATCGCCGCCCACATTAATGATACGCGGTTCCCGAGGCGGCTACTCGGCGCCACACGTCCGCCCCTCCGCCCGCCCACCATTGTTATATAAACCGCTGCGCCGCCATAGCCGCGATCATCCGCATCCGCTCCTTTCTCCTGCCCACACCACTATCGCTACCATGGCTTCCTCGCGCACTAGCGCTCTTCGGGACGGGCGGACGACAGACCACAAGGAGATGGCAGCCATTGCTGCCGACCGGCTAGCCGGCAGGCAGCGGAGGACGACGACGTCCCAATGGAGAACATGGTAGTCGATGATCCAGCGCCAACCCCCTCCTCCGTGCCATCCTCGCCGGTGCATTGCACCATGACCATCGGCGAGGCCCATGCCCAATATATGGACAGGGGAGGCAGATGCGTGAGGAGCAGTTCCGGGAGGCGCAGGCCGACGCCGCCTACAACCACCATCTCCTCCAGGAGCACCTGCAAGCGGAGGAGCAGATCGCCGCGGAGCAGGAGGCGCTGCTCGACTCGTACCGCTCCGCCTGCAAGGGCCACCTCGAGCGCTGGCGGTACCGCATGCGGGCGCCTAAAAAGAGTCTAGCAAAGAGGGTGATGAAGCGGGCGAGGCGCTGTTTGGCGAGACCGAGGATGAGGCAGAGGACGATGCCGGCTCCGACGAGTCCCCACTCCGCTGGCGTCGACGAGGCAGAGGACATCACCGGCTCAACCGCGGCCCCACCCTGCCGGCAACGTGGGGGAGGATTTCCACCGCTCCGCTGAGGCGCCGCCCGCCGGCAACGAGACAGAGGACATCACCGGCTCCGTCGAGGCCCCTCCCCGCTGCCAATGATGCCGCGCCCCATAGAAAACGAGGAAGAGTAGAACATGATAGGTCGCCGCCGCTCGGGTCCAAGTAAGGCCACTTCTGCTACCCTCCGGTTGAAGCCAAGCTAGGCGGGTTGACCATTGACGTCCGGTTAGCTTCTTGGCGGCGACGTGAGTCGGAGAGCTGCGCCGAGAAGAATGTTGCTTCTACTTAGCTCGCTGGTGCAGTTGGCTGATCGACACGTGGGCCCAACATGCCACATGTCGATTACGCAACTGCACCCGCAGCTAAGTCACTAAAGCTTCGCTCGCCTCGGCGGGACACATGTGGGTAGCTTCGTTAATTAATTATACCTCCAGTAGCACCCTTTTTAGTTGAAGAATGTATGAAATGTAATGAAATCCGCATGTTTATATGAAACCGACCATGTATTAATGAATTTATTTCATTAGTTTGAATTCTCAGATCACGGCATTGGATGAACATGCAAAACAATATGTACTAGCATTATTCCTGTGGTGATCACCTCGCTTGCAGTAGTTTCACATGTACTCCCTCCGTCCTTTCTAGTCTGCATACAAGTTTTATCTGCAGTCAAAGTATCTCTACTTTGACCAATCTTATACAAAAACTATGCACTTTCACAATGTGCTAAGTAAAAAGGAATGAATGAGTACAAAGAGTTTGAGCAGCTTTTAGCGTTTCAGACATTGCAATCAAACATACAGGCCTCGGCAATTCATAGAAAACATTCAAAACAATCGATGATTATGCATCTCGGCGACTCACATGTCGAGGCAATATTTACTTCACAACTAAAGAATAAATAAAAAAATTGATCGACTGCTGCCGACAAAGAAAGGCGCCCCATTCAAAAATATCAAACACATGTCTTGCTAAAATCAATGAGCAAAATTTGACAAGGTTGTCCCATTCAAAATATCAAATGCCTACGATTGTGGAATGGGCAGGGTTTGCCATCGATTCGGACATTGACATGGCACCTCGTGCTAAATAAACCAGCTGTTCTTTTGTGCGGTTCCACCAAAATCAACCAAATTCAGCGTAGCTTGTATGATTTCGCCCTTATATGTTGCAACGCCTTGAACTTATCGGCGCCTCCTTTCTTGTGGTGGAAATGAATGATTCGATGTATTCATGAACATTTTGTGTAGTTCCCATTGAAATCAAGTTGAGCACCCTGTTTGCACAAATACAAAAAGTGATTAGTATAAAGCAAACAAGTACTATGATTTGACAGTTTCAACAGAACATACATGGTCCATGTAGAGCACACTTTTAGAAAATGGAACTCACCATAAAGAATCCTAGAACAACATTGTACTCGCAAGATCACAGAAAAAAATGGAGATTTGTCACCCTTCCGAGCTGAAGTTAGTTTGGTCTTGTGGGGAGTAATGTAACCATCCTTCAACTGCTCCTTCTGATGAGAAGATAGACATGGCTTCTTCATACTGGCATAATCGGAACTAGTCACTTCACGTACTCCATATTCTTCTTCAGAGGAAGATGATCCTGTCGTGCAAAGACAAGAGGACTACTAAATGCTAGCATCCATGTTTGCTCGAAAAAAAGGAAAGCAAATATTTAAAACAGCACAGATGAAGCACTTCTCAAGGACAATACCACTTTTCATGACAGTATCTAAACAGTAGCACAACACCAATAGAGATGACAAAGCTCAATCGTATGGATGAAATCAGTGGGCGAGTACCAACCTTTGTCAGGAGGCTGATTGTGTAGAGCATACAGATGAAGCACTTCTTCGGAACCATCTGTTGCTATCTACGGGGGTGGCCATGCTTACTATATACTCCTCGATTAGTTAAATGTTTCCCATCTTCATGTGCAGTTCCACTAAAATATATGGTATCTTCAAAGAAAATCCCTGTTTACACAAGTAGAGATAATTACGTATGGCATCAAATCAGTGGCAAAACAATTGCTCATTCCAGCCATAGCAATAAATTAAGATGCAAAACTATATCATTACTTGTGTCATCACAGTTCCAGTGCTTCATTACAGCACCGAGAGTTGATTTTTGTTTTTCTTCCGCTTGTTCTTCCCCTTCATCACTTGGTTCAATAACAGACAAGCTTCGCCTTCAATGTAAGATTTGGCATGTCAATTAGGGAGCACAAGTATAGTACTAAACTTAATTTTCTCGATGAAAGTGGCAAAATACAGGCAGCAGTTGTGAAATATCCTTATCTTACCTCAATGGGATATTACGATGCACATACTGATTGGAAGTCTTGTCTCCATTTGTGCAGTTCACTAAAATCAAGCAACATTATCGCACAAGTAGCACAACATATGAAAGCACACCGCAGAATCATGTGAAAGAAGGCTAGTCTCGACCTCTCATGATGCGAATTCAAACAACTCACAAGAAGAAGATCTGAACCAAATTCGCTTTAACGGATAGGAAGTAAGATCTCCTCTTGTGCAGTTCCACTAAGATCAAGCAATCAAGCAACATTGTCGGTGTGACATTTTGGTTGAACTGCACAAAACACTCTTAAAACAAAAGTGTTTTGTGCAAAGGCAACAAAAGGTCACAATGGCAACGAGGTGAAGTAGATAACCCTGTTTACACAGAGGTGCAAAGGAAACAATTAGTGGTCAATAACGGTGGATGACACAGAAGCCAACAAAAAGAAGCATCTACCTTATCTAAATGGGAAAGAAAGCAAGACAATAGCATTTCTCAAACGGGGGCATTGATTAATATTAACATAGAGATTATATTAACAATAAAATTCGTTAAACATGTAATTTGCTTTTAACTGTGGCATTGCATCAATTTTCCAGCGGCATTATTAGAGGGTGTTTGTTTACAGGGACATTTTGGTGTAGGGACTAAAAAAACTTCGTGTCAGTCCCATCTAAACCAAACAGGAGGGACTTTTAGGGACTAAATGTGGGCATTTGGGACTAAAGAAAGAAGACCCCGAGGAGTCTTTTTGGGACCTTTTCCAACAGTTGCCCCTGCCATGCATCACACCTTGTTTCTATTAGTTCATTACTAGGGGTAACATGGTCTTTTAGCATGTCATTTAATAACCTCTAGTCCATGTTTAGTCCCAGGAACCAAGCAGGAGGGACTAGGAGTTTTAACCAAACAGGCCTTAGATTAACAACAGCTAATGAGTTGCAGGGACGGTGGACGACCAGCACCATGTGCATCTACCGATGTACTGTGGTCATGCACAGTCTGTTGCAACAAAGAACAAACAACCAAGGAGCATATTTGTGTTTGTCCCAATTTTGTTATCTTTAGACACCTTTCCCTATGTGAGCGCAACAAATCTAGTCCTGCTCAAACTCTACAGCCTTGTCCCTTCCTTTTCTTTTTGAACTAGTACTTTCGCCCCTTGCTTTCCTCTTTGAACCACGTCCTAGATTTATGCGATACAACTTTCCCCACTACTTTCCCACATTCCTTTCCTCTTTGAACCACGTCCTAGATTCATGCTATACAACTTTCCCCCTTCATTTCCTCTTTGAACCATGTCCTAGATTCATGCTATATACTTCCTCCATTCCTAAATATAAGTCTTTGTAAAGATTCCACTATGAACCACATACAGATGTGTATAGATGCATTTTAGAGTGTAGATTCATTCATTTTGCTCCGTATGTAGTCCTAGTAAAATCTCTACAAAGACTTATATTTAGGAACGGAGGGAGTACAACTTTTCCCACTACTTTCCCCCAC
Organism: Aegilops longissima; assembly: GCA_021605205.1. Lineage (NCBI taxonomy): Eukaryota > Viridiplantae > Streptophyta > Magnoliopsida > Poales > Poaceae > Aegilops > Aegilops longissima. Next base: position 302,801,886 of record CM038679.1, on the reverse strand, counting down.
TCCTTTCCTTTTTGAACCACGTCCTAGATTCATGGTATACATGCAGCTAGAGCAATGCATGTGGAGTAAGTAAATTATACCTTAAGGTTCTTAGGGCGTGGTTCGGTGGGCGACGGGACGGCGGCGGCGAAGAAGGGGTCGGAGGCCCTCCCGCGCCGCCGCTGGGTGGAAAGTGAACATTGCTTGTAGTGGATTCCTCCTTGCCGACGGCGACATCGTTAAGCCTCCTTCCCTTCCCGGCGGACGGATCCCGCCGGCTCTTTGAGCAGCAGTGAGGGGAGAGAGAGGCCAACGAAGTCTTGTTTAGATCTGGAGAGGGCGAGAGAGTGTGAAGAGAGCAACTACAAGCGCTGAGGCTCCAGCGGGAGAGGGCGAGAGAGTGTGAAGAGAGCAAATACAAGCGCTGAGGCTCCAGCGTGTATATATATATATATATATATATTTACTGGAGAGAGAATGTGAAGCATGCAAACCCTAGAAAACATTTTGACCAGTCAAAGAATCCTCCTGGCAAAAATTATGCTCAAGTGTAGTTATCGAACCCGAGACCTCAAGTTTGATGAGTGAACAGGCTAACCAGCTACACAACCCTCCCGTTATGTTCAACGAGAGGAAAATAACCTTTTATACATTCCTGCATTCATGTGACAAGCATGCCGTGTTTTTTTTGTGTGTGTGTGGGAGTCATTGGGATTTCAATCATAATCGTGTCATGTGGCTTTGGTGGTAAGACAATTCACAGTGGTGCAGAAATAATGCAGCCTTAGTCACCTTACCTCTCTCCACGTAATACGTTGGGTCCCACCAGCTAGAGGGTGAAACAAACAAATTAATAAGAAAAATTAAAAGCGCCCATGTGTATCTTACTCACACATCTCGCATCGCTCGGGAACACTGTCCAATTGATCCTCTGCTCGCCAATGCACTATTTTAAGTGAATCCTTATTATAACATGCACACAAATTTTGGGCACTTGTATTCGACTTAAGTCAGTGTGCCACCGTATCTCGTATACTTACTACTCCCTCCGTCTAGGTGTAATACGTCACGTCAGAAGGTGCAACGGGACCAAGGTGCGTGCGTGTGTGTGCGTGTGTGTTTAACAACATGTGTGTGTTAGAGAGTGCGACAAATCGACCTACTCCTACAGAGAGATGGTGTGTAGTGTATGATTTTAGCCGCGAGAGTTGGTGCATCCTCTCGTTTCGGAGCGTGTCCGGTAGGGACATGCGGACAGCTGCCACACCCGCTCTCGACCAGCTGGCCCACCCAAAGCCCTCCATCGCCAGCAGGCGCTTCCCGCCTGAAACGGTCAGCGCCGCTCCAAAGAATCGATGCCGCATTCATGCCCGGTAGAGCGGAAGGGGCCTCTCACTGGCGCAAGAGTGATGGTTGCTTCGTCCGCCCAACTTACTGCTGGGTGATGTGATTTGACGGCTCATTGGTCTTTATTATCGAGGTGGTAGGACTCTTTGGATGTCCCACGCTTTTGCATACTAGATTACAATTTTCTCCATTCTTACAAAGGAGGAGTGCAAGAGCAGTGAAAACACGCAGGCTCGGTGATTACATGGTCCACCTCACACTATCACCGTCGACACCTAACTCTTTACATAGTACTCCTCCGCTCCTAAATATTACTAGATGAGTCCTTGCGCTGTCATGAACAACGGTATATCTCTCTGCACAAAATTATCGATTTCTTAGAACTAAAAAAAAACTCTATAACCGCATGAAAAATGTGGTAGCCAAACTAAATAAACTCCCATCATCATTTAGATCATCCCACGTAAGGAAAAAAGATCAGCCAACTCCTACTGCATAATGGGATTCTATTTTTTTTGACATGTTAATGGGACTTAAAAGCTCACTTACATGCATGCTATCGGTGCATGCTTGCATGCAGACATGTTGATGTGATTTAAAACCCACTCACATGCATGTGCCACGGTATTTCTGCATGCTTGCATGTGGCTTAGTGCGGAGCCTCTCAACGTCTAGATCAGACGGCTACTATGGACTGATTTACTTCATCTAATGGCTACATCAATTTTGATGATGTGGTTCAAGGAGAGGATAGAGAATTCCTAGTAGTGGGGGCTAGCTATTACTAGTAGATAAGTCTTTGTAGAGATTCCACTAGGTGAACTACATACGGAACAAAATGAATGAATCTACACTTAAAATGCATCTATATACATCCGCATGTAGTTCATGGTGAAATCTCTACAAATACTTATATTTAGGAACGGAGGAAGTACTAGTATAGTACGTACTGTAATTTATCAGCAAGATAAATTTGTACAATGCTATGAAGCTTCCAGCTTCTGTTACATGTATCTTCGTGGCCCAAGGTTGCCCGCTGCAACATTTCATCAAATACAAAGGAGACTAACATGCATGCTATTGCATCTCAATGATTGATGATCATAGCAAATATGTACTCCTCCGCTCCAAAATAAGTGTCTCAACTTTGTGCAAACTTTATTACAAAGTTGTACTATCACATGCGTTCGGGAACGGGGTCCCAGACTTGCTCGCTCATGGGTCATGGGCGTGGCTCAAGTGGGGCCTGCCACGACCCACTTCATCACTCAACTCAAGACCTCGCGAGGAGCCTGAGCCTGCTGGGCGGACGATGTGAACCTTCCTCAGAGCAGCCTGTCAGGCAGGCTCACGAGGAGGCGGAGAGATCAAGGCGTGGTACCTCACAAGGGTGCCCCGTGACGCAAGCCATGAAGATCGAGATCAGCGGGAGCAGGCGGGCGCCACTGCCAAGATGTCCTCGCTTCCCCTTTGGTGCAAAGGAGGCAAGCACTGTGCCAAGGCATCGTGCAAAGGTTACCGCCTGGTGCAACAAGACCAAGACCAGCAGAGCGGCCGGATGGAGGTCATCGTGGAGCCCAGACGGCGCCACCGCGAGCCTTTGGTAGCCAAGACCAACTTTAGTCAGATAAGTGTACTAGATGTTCCCTTCAAAATGGCTAATTGTTGGCACCCTTCCCGCCATTATTTAGGAAGAGGCCCAAGGCCTCCCTCTATAAATAGGACTAGCCACCACAGAGAGAGAAGAATGGATCAAAACTACCAGAGAGAGAGAGAGAGAGAGAGAGAGAGAGAGAGAGAGAGAGAGAGAGAGAGAGAGAGAGAGAGAGAGAGAGAGAGAAGCGACTGGACTCACCCAAGCAGTCCATCGCACCAGCTCAAGAACAGCCCCTCGCGAGGCTGTTCTTCCTTTGTACTGTTCTTCATCAGCCCCGGAGGCAATCCACCACACCACACACTGGAGTAGGGTATTACACCACAACGGTGGCCCGAACCAGTATAGATCTTGTGTCTCTTGTGTTGTTCATCATTCCTAGTTTAGATCCCTTGCAAATCATTAACGCGTGAGCTGGTAGGGGAAAGATCTCCGTGCACACCCCAGAGTTCGAACCTCAAGGGTCTGTTGGAACCCGAAATCTGACATTTGGCGCGCCATGTAGGGGTGGCCGAATCTTTCTTCCATTGGTCGCGGTGATCTTCCGTCAGGTTCATGGCTAACGCCGCCGAGCTCGCGCCGAAGGCTGGCTGCTCGCGCCGCCGAGTCGCCCCAGACGGCTCCTGCCGGCGACACCCCTGCTGTCGTTCGCCGCCGCTAACGCCACCACCGCCCGGCGGGGAACGAAGCGGCAGGCCTTTGTCCTGCATCCATCGGTGATGCGAGAAGGCCGCACCGCTACTCCTTCGCCGCCTCGCTGGTTTTTCGCCGTCGCGCCAAGCACAAGGCCCCATGGAGGCTCGAGCCGCCATCGCGCAAACGAGCTCCTGCGCCATCGCCTCTATCGACGACGCTCACGAGGAGTGGCTCGACCGCCGCCGAGCCTCGCCCACGCCGCAGGGGCCCCTGCCGCCCCTCTCTGCATCGCCTTCACCCCGCTGGGAGGCAGGGAGCCGCAGGTGCCCCGCCACCTCCTCCCCAAGAAGGCGCCTGCCCCATATGTGGGCCCCGGCCGAGACCCTCCGCGTCCGGCGCCTGCAAGAACAAGAAAGGAGCTGCCAGAGATCCTCGTCCCCAAGAAGGTGCTCGCGTGCTCCCAAGACCGGAGCGCCGCGATCGCTTCTCAGCGCCACAGCGTCAAGACCCGCTGCTTCCAGTGCAGCAGTGCGTGGAATCCACAAGAACAAGCTCCGCATCGCCAGAGAGCCCGGTGGCTAATCGTAGGCTGCCGCTTTCACCGCCGAAGCTAGTGTTGCATGGCCCGCAAGTTCAAGCAGACCTGCCTCCTTGCTACGACGGCACCGCCAACCCCACGGAGTTCCTTCAGCTCTCACGAGCTGGCCATCGAAGCCGCCAACGGGGACGAAAAGGTCATGGCAAATTGGTTCCCCATGGCGCTCAAGGACGAAGCCCGAACCTGGCTCCTGAACCTGGCTCCTGAACCTGGCTCCCGGCACGATCTCCTCCCGGGTCTAGATGCGCACTCGCTTCATCGCCAACTTCCAAGCACATTCGCGATCGGCCTCCGCCGTGAGCGACATGCGCCACATCAGCAGCAGCCAGAGAGACCTCGTAGTACATCCGGTGCTTCAACAACGCCCGCCTCAAGATCCCTGTGGTGATCGAGAAGCCATCATCTCAGCCTTCCCGATGGCGGCGTGGACGCCAAGATGAAAGAGGAGCTAGCAATGCATGAAGACGTGTGCACATCCCTGGAGTTGTTCAACTTGGCGACCAAATGCGCCAGGGCTGAGGAAGGGCGCCTCTCCCTCCTTGAGCTTCCGGCTGTCGATCCAGAAGAGAAGAAGCCCAAGGTCAAGGACTTGAAGCACAAGGGGGCTGTCGTGCTCACGGCAGAACCAGACACCAAGCGAGGCAGGGATCAACCCAAGTCATCCAAAGGCAGCTGGTATCACAGATACCACTAACCTCCACACCCACAACACCAACGAATGCCGGAGCTCAAGGCCGCAGGCGAGAGTGATCGCCGACGCCCGAGCACAATGATAGGGGCTACGGCCGAGGAGGAGGAAGAGGTGCAGGACGCTGGGAAGACTGTGGCCCTTGTCGGTGTCAAAACCGACGGATCTCGAGTAGGGGGTCCCGATCTGTGCATCAAGGCTGATGGTAACAGGAAGCAAGGGACATAGATGTTTGCCGAGGTTCGGGCCCTCTCGATGGAGGTAAAACCCTACTTCCTGCTTGATTAATATTGATGATGTGGGTAGTACAAGAGTAGATCTACCACGAGATCGTAGAGGCTAAACCCTAAGAGCTAGCCTATGATGGTATGATTGTAATTGTGATCGGCCTTCTATGACCAACCTCTCCAGCTTTATATAGGCACCGGAGAGGGCTAGGGTTTACATGGAGTCGGTTACAAGGAAGGAAATATAATATCCGGATCGCCAAGCTTGCCTTCCACGCCAAGGAAAGTCCCATCCTGACACGGGTCAAGTCTTGAGTCTTCTATCTTCACGCTTCAATAGTCCTGGACGTAGTACACAGTCCGCTGTCCGGATACCCCTAATCCAGACTCCTCAAGAGCTCCTCGAACCAGGCTTCAATGAAGATGAGTCCGCGCGCAGATTGTCTTCGCATTGCAAGGCGGGTTCCTTCTCCGAATACTCCAAAATGCTTGTTACGATTTAATAGTGTCCGCCTCCAATCAATGTTGTGCTCCTCGGCTTCGTGCCTCAAGAATGACCATCTCCACGTGTCGAGCGTAATGCGAGGGGTCGAGGCATTTTTCCATTTGCCACCCTCAATCCTCCGGCTAACTGCCTATTTGAAGGACGGAATTTCGACCCAAACCTCACTCTCCCTCACAGAGCCAAGATTCAACAGAGCGCCCGCGAAAAGCCATTCCAACATGGCCGGGCCGTCAGCAGTTTTTTCTCGCTTGCCCTTCTTGTTCCAAGTCGGGATTGGGGAGAGTGTTCAGTTCCTCATAGCCGCTTGACAAAGTTACAAACCCAAGGGTTTCTCCCACCGGCGCTCATGGTCTCTCGTCCCGAGCTGAATAGCCACTTATGATGAGGAGACCAAGCCGAGGGATCTCCTAACCCATCTCCCGGAGGAGCGATATGTCTCGATCCTCATCCGCCGAGGGGCGCGGGTTCCCTATCCACCCGCTTTCTCCGCTGGGCTCCCGGAGTTATACGGCCTCCATAACGATCTTACCCCTGCCTCTATTCTCGCACATAGCGGGTATGTTGCCTGGCGAAGCTGTTTTAGGCTGCGAACCACACTTCGGATTATGGTGGAAGCTATTTCGCCGCCCCCGCACCTGTGGGGAGTCCCTATGTCAAGTGGGCAGGGCAAGTATGGCGCATTGCCGAGACCGGATACCTGTCTGGCACTCCTAAGAAGGCACCAGAAAACTGGCCTTCAGAGTGGTTCTATATGAACGACGTCCCCCTTTCGGATCCAGTCCGGACAGGTCTCCGCAAGTTCAGCAACGCCCCGCCAAGGGCACGCTTGTTGGCGCTTCGGGCCCTCAAGAAGAGGACACGAGGGAAATATTCCTGCTGATGGACAAGATAAAGTTACTGGCCAAATCCGGACTAACAATAGTTGAGGTTATGGCGATATGTATAAGACGGGGAGTACAACCGCTCCAATATCGGGGGAAGCCCATGTGGCATTTCAACGGGAAGACGACACCACCCGCTGCGGCCAGAAGGTCCGGACCGCCGCCACTGCAAGGATATTGTCCGATCTGTACAAAGGGGAAGAGGAGGAATTCTTCACATAAAAACGCTGAAGGATTCTCCATGTACAACCCCCCAGGGTAAGTTGCCATTATTTTTCCCCGCTTGCTCCAGCCGCTTTTCCGCTAAGATTACTTGCATCAATGCTTCTAGGCAGGAATTGAGGAGGGTCAGAAGGAATCTTTCAGCCCTCCCCGCAACTGTGAGGACCTCGAACGCCCTAGATCCGGACTTCAAGTGGATCCGGATATCACCGTGGAGCTCGCTAACGGGTATTTTAAGAGGCGAGCCGATGTCGCCCTAGTGGCCATTACGGCCGACTACCCTGGACTGCTCCCCGCCTGTGTGTTCTAACTAGAAAGCCCTATCTTGAAGAGGACCTCCTGTGTGTTATAATTTACCTTGAGGCGCGTCTATTTGCGTAAATGACGATCGGAGCGAGGGGCCGAGCCCATAGGGACTCACAACCACGGGCGCCCAGATCGGGCAGGTTTCAAGAGGAAGGCGAGAGTTGACACACCGCCATGTAAGTAAAACAATAACCTGTCCTGTAATTATAGAATTTAAAATATGACAACGCCTTTGTGTCCGGCAGGAATAAGAATAACCGGACTATATCCAGAGACCTTACTAATCACGCTTCCACCAGCCGGGTTGCGTAACTGCTTCAGGGCGGATGCGACACGGGCTATCACCGCATGGTTTCCAACAGAGAGTGCGGATATGCTCTCAGCCACGATTCAAGTAGAGAGCGCCATGAATCACATGCCGACGGCCGCATTGAACAACATCTTTCCAAGAGGCGTTTAATGCCTTCAATTCGTGGACGCCAGACGCCCAAGTTGCTCAGTATGGCTTGCCTAAGCGACAAACCAAGATACCAAAGACATACGGGTGAGAAATTGTGATAAGTATGTATAGCAGTAGCCCCCGAGACTTGAAACGGTTCAAACAACAGTTTTAAGGATCAATTCATGTACAGTGTCCTTGTAGAGAAGAACTAACAATTGTTTCGAGTGGAGGACTGCAAGGCCGAACTGAGGGCCATAGCAAGCAAGTTAGAGGAACCCCAAAGGCCCTCATCTGTAACAATTATCTCACCAGCGAAAATGCTCCAGCTTAGTAAATGAATATTATGACAAGTCTGCTCGGAAAATTCTGCGCATAATCCCGGGTGAATCCAGAGGGCGAGGGAGAGGACGATCACATCTCAAAAAGCAGCTAGAGGCTGGCGAAAGCGATTCTTACGAGAGTTAGGCGGATAAGAACGATCTTCAAGATGCCAAAGTCCAGCTGGACGGAGTTAAAAGATCTCCGGCCAAATGGCGGACTCCATGAAGGAGAACAAGAGGCTTCGATGCGACATTTATAGTAAGTGCCTAGAAGAACTGTTGTCTAGTTCGGCGAGGAAGTATATTGAAAGGATTTTATTTGCAGGAATGTTAACGGGTCGCCCCGAGGAGGAGATGCCCTCTTCTGCAAATGATTTATCGCAAGACCTTTCACGATCGCACGAGCGAAGCTCGCAAGTGATGCAGGTGTTGCTCGTGCTTTGTGGCCATCGCTTCATCGCCGAATGGCATGGGGGAACTTGTGGACCTGCTTTCATGAGCCCGCGCGCTTCCATCTATGGAAGATATCAGCATGCCGACAAGGAGCAAGAGAAGCTCGGGCAATGGTGAAGACACGCCACACCAAGTGGACCCAAACCATATGGTCAAGGGATCAGCGGGCCCGATGGGCAAGAAATTCCCGTTAGTCTGGTGTATGACCAGGTAGCGTTAGCCGCTAAGTATTATCAACAGGATTGTAAGCTAGATAGCCTGTTGGACGGTATAGAAGAGGAATTTAATCAGTCCAAATGACTATGTAAATTAATGGGCATGATTAGCCCCTAGCCGGATTAAAATCATTTGTCATGGCGGACCTTTTCGCTTCAGCCCCCGGGCCCTATAGTCTGGGATGTGTCCGAATACCCGCTCAGCTATACAAAACCGGGATATGCGTGGAAACAAGGCGTAGGGGTCTTAAGTGCTTGAACAGACAAGTACCCAACTAGTTATGTTATATTACATGGATAGTAAGAAACATCTTCCGTAGAGAATAGTTCCTTTAGGGTTCCTTTCCTGGCACGCATGCGATTTATGCACATGTCCGATCGCGAACGATGGCGCATGATACAAGACTTCGGGATTTATGTTATGATAAATGAATACATCTTTTGTTCACCGATCAATATTCTCTTAAGGAAGTTAGCTTTCGCTTCACCCACCTGAGGTACACATCCCGCTGAACCGGCAAGAATAATCGCAGAGGTGCTCCCCTTATGCCCCAGCCAATTAACTAACGTAGGGCATAAACACAAGAGCCAGCAACCCAGCTTGGCAACATCTTAAGTCATATTGATGCATATAATGGTGAAGAAAAGGAACATATGGAAAAAGAATGCATATGCGACGGGCGTAAAGCCATGTGAGTAATCATTTTAAGCTTCCGATAGGAAGCCCTGTGTATTGCTTACACACTTAGTGCGCCCGACTCATCCAAACCGCACTGTATTGAATACTTTGTGTGAAGATAGAAAAGGTCGAGAAAGGAAAAGGGATGGGGAATAATTAAAAGGAGGGGTTAGGAGACTAACACTGTTTGGCGCTAGGCGAGTCTCCGTAGTCTTGCCGCTGCTCCATGGGTTCGCTCGAGTCTCGTTATCGGATGCATTACGAAGCGGTATGCTCCTCCGGTGAGAACTTTGTCAATGACGGCGACCTTCCCACTTGGGTTTGAGTTTGTCCTTCGCCTTCTCCGTAGTCGAGAACGAGCTCGCCAATATTGTAAGTTTTGGCCCGCACTTCTCTCGCGCTGGTACCGCCGAGCTCGCTGCCGATAGAATGCGGAACGGGCTTTTGCGACATCACGCCCTCCTCCGTGGCATCCAAATTATCCTGCCGATCTAACTCGGCTTCCTTCTTCAGACATGCGTACGCTGGCTAATCATGTATTATGTCACAAGGTAATATCGCTTCGCCACAGAACCCATAAAAATGGTGTGTATCCGTGCTGCGATTTGGCGTGGTCCGTAGCCCCGTGAGTATGGAGTCGAAGCCCTCCACCCAAAGGCGATCCGACTGGCCAAGGATCACACTAGCCTGGGTTTGATACCGCTCATAATGAGACCATTTGCCCGTTCTACCTGGCCGTTGGTTTGGGAATGGTAGACGGAAGCGTAACCGAGCTTGATGCCCATTTTTGTGCACCAAGTTTTCACTTCGTTGGCTGTGAATTTGAGCCATTATCAGTGATGATGCTATGGGGGACATTGTATCGGTGTACGACCCCGGATATGAAGTCTATAACTGGTTCGGGTTCAGCCATTTTAACTGGTTTAGCTTCTATCCATTTGGTGAATTTGTCCACCATGACCAATAAGTATTTCTTCTTATGGCTTCCCCCTTTAAGAGGTCCGACCATATCCAGCCCCGAGACCACAAAGGGCCACATTATGGGGATTGTTTGGAGAGCGGTAGGGGGCATGTGACTCTGATTGGCAAAGAGCTGGCTACCGACGCAATGTTGGACAAGGTCTTGTGCGTCCGCTCGGGCTGTCGGCCAATAGAAGCCTGTACGAAAGGCCTTGCTGATTAATGCCCGAGCACAAGGCGTGGTGCCCGCCCAGGCCGGCATGGATTTCAGCCAAGAGCTGCCACCCTTCCTCTTCGGAGATGCATCTTTGTAGCACTCCGGTAGCGCTTTTCTTGTAGAGTTCCCCTTCATAGACTTTGTACGCTTTAGAGCGCCGGACAATGCAGCGTGCTTCATTTTGGTCTTCGGGGAGCTCTTGCCTATTTAGGTAGGCCAAGAAGGGCTCGGTCCACGGGGCGATTACAGCCATGATTTCATGGGCCGAGGATATTATTCGGGGGTAGAACCTCCGACTATGTCTGATGGTTTGGACTCCGAGGATGTATTCGGGTCCGTGCTAGTATTGCCGGACTCTCCTTCCCATACTACGGACGGCTTGAACAGCCGTTCCAAGAATATGTTAGGTGGGATTGGGTCGCTAGCCGATGCAAGCGTGACATTCGCCGCTGATTGTTTTCTCGAGCCACATGGTGGAATTCGAGCCCTCGAACCGAAGCCGACATTTTGAGGACGGCATTACGGTAGGCCGCCATTTTCGGGTCCTGGCATCAAAATCTCGCTTATCTCGTGATATTGCGAGGTTCGAGTCCCCGCAAGACTTCTAGGCGCTGAATGCCAATAGAGACCGCCATCCGAAGATCAGGCAATGTAGCCTCATATTCGCTGCATTGTTGATTCTGTATAGTATTTGGAGGACGACGACCGTGGTCGCCGGTGGGAGATGTCAGACTACCCTCGCTCCCAATCCGCCAGCATTTTAGAGCCGCCGGCGCATGATCCAGCTTTGAGTATGCGCCGATTTTAGTCGGCTTCGTCCATTCGCGACGGTCAGCCAACACTTATGCATTTGATGGCCCGCCGTGGTTTGTACGTTATGTCAAATGGAAGAGCTCAATAGCCCACTTGGCAATCCGGCCCGTAGCATCGCGGTTATTTATTATGTCATTGAGTGGTACTTCGGAGGCCACTGTAATCGAACACTCTTGAAAGTAGTGCCGTAGCTTCCGGGATGCCATGAACACCGCGTATGCTATTTTCTAATAGTGTGGGTATCGGGATTTGCATGGGGTTAGGACCGTGGACACGTGGTAGACCGGCTTCTGGAGCGTGTATTTGTATCCGTCGGCCGCTTGTTCGACGACGAGCACTGCGCTTATGACTTGGTGCGTTGCAGCTATGTACAACCGCATGGGTTCATCGATATTCGGCGCTGTTAATACTGGATTACTGGCCAATAAGGTCTTTATTTCATCCAGTCCGCCGCGCTGCCTCCGCCCATACGGTGTTCGTCCACCAAGAAGGCGATAAAGCGGTAGTGCATTTTCTCCTAACTCGAGATAAAGCGCCGAGAGCAGCCACGCATCCGCCTAGCTTTTGGATGTGCTTGAGGTCCGCTGGTATAGCCAATCGCGGTCGAGCTCGGATTTTGCCGGATTCGCCCAATTCCTCCGTTGGAAACGATGAAGCCGAGTAGCTTCCCCGAGGGACGCCAAAACACATTTTTCCGGATTCAGCTTGATGTCGTATGTCCGGAGATTGTCGAATGTAAGCCTCAAGTCATCTATAAGGGTTTCGACGCGTCTTGTTTTTATGACCACGCCGCCCACGATGCCTCCACCTGCTTTTGCCGATTTGTTTTTCCGCATGTTTGAATCATGCGCTGGTAGGTTGCACCGGGCGTTTAAGCCCCGAAGGCATAGTGTTGAAGCAAAAGGGCCATATGGCGCTATGAAACTGTTGTAGCTTGGTCGATTTCGCCATTTTTATTTGATGGTATCCAGAGTATGCGCCGAGGAAACACAATGAAGTCGCGGTCCAGCTATGGCATCGGCGATTTGATCCACGCGAGGGAGGAAAGGGATCCTTGGGGAAAGCCTTGTTGAGGTCTTTGAAATCGACGATAGTCGCCAGGATTTATCCTTCTTGGCACCATCACCAAATTTGCCACCAATCCGGATGTTTGATATCTCCGATAAACCGCCTCGAGTAGCTTGGCTAACTCTTCCGCCATTGCTCGTCGCTTGGGCTCGAGAATCGCCTTTAGGGTCTGCTTGACTGGTTTATATCCTTTAGAATGTTGAGGCTGTGTTCGCCATCATGGGATGCCCGCATGTCCGATAGGTGCCAGGAGAAAATGTCCCAATTCTCGCAGAAGAAATCTCAGAGTGCAGCATCGATCGCTGGGCTCAACTGTGTCCCGATGGAAGCTGTCTTTTGGGGTCCGCTGGTGGACCTAGAATTTTACTATCTCGCTCATGTGTTTGAATGAGGTGGACTTGGGTCGCTTTGTCTAGTATCACGCCGTTCTGTCCACAAAGTGGGTCCGCAGTTGTTGTTAACTCTTCGCCACTAGGGCTTCAGATAATGCCTCCAAGGCTAGAGCTGCGGTTTTATTTTCGCGCCGGTTTAAACATCCGGATCATCGCTAGAGTGATGATTCCATTGGGTCCGCGCATTTTAAGCTTCATGTACCCATAATGGGGTACAGCTTGAAAGCTTGTAAATGCGTCCCGCCCTAGAAGGGCATGATATCCGCTGTTAAAAGGAGCAACCTGGAATGTGATTTCCTCGGACCTATAATTCTCCGGGGTACCGAATACCACATCGAGTGTGATTTTCCCGCACACCGCGCTTCCCGGGTAGGGATAATTCCCCTGAAGGTCGTGCTGCTTTGTTCAATGCGGCTTTTATCCAGCTCCATCTTGTTGAGCGTTTCTTCTTAAATCAGATTTAATCCGCTTCCGCCATCCATGAGTACTTTGGTGAGCCGAAAGCCATGTACGATTGGACTAAGGACCAGAGCGGCTGGTGCCCGGACAGCCCGGGATCGAGGTTCATCACTGGCATTAAAAGTTATAGCGGTGTCATTCCAAGGGTTTATTTTCGCCACATGGTAAATTTCAGCAGAGCTTCGGCGAGCTCTCTTGCGCCTATTGTTTGAGGCGAAAGTCTCGAAGACTGTTAGTACCAGACAGTTTTGTGGCGGATGTTGTTCCGCTTTTTATGGCCCGCAAGAAGATCCTGCCATTTTGTGCCACTCTGCCGGAGTATCCAACATCCTCAAGGCTATGAGTAGGTGTTGTATCCGAGTACTATGGAGCTTACATGGCCCGCCGAGCCATTCTTCCAATACGGATCTCTCGCTCGGGCGTGGGCTTTGGTTTCTTGGGGTTGGGTCGGACGACTTACGGAGTTCATCCGCTTAGTTCGGACAAAGGTTTTGGCGAGAGCGTACTATCCCAAAATTCTGTTTGGGTCTTCCAAGCGCTTCCATCGCCCAAGATTTCCATACTATGGTTGCCAAGTCCGCTGGCGCATTTATGTCGCGCGCGCTTGTAGCATTGAGGAGTCCTTCGTCTGCATAGCTTTTGCGCATAAGTGAGACCATGTCCTCTTCAAGGCAGTCCCTGACCTTGTTAAGCGCAAGGAGGAATCTGGCCCAGTAGCGATGTACGATTTCCTGGGGCTCTTGCCTAATGCGGGAGAGACAGTTTAGGTCTAGTTTAAAGTCCGGATTTTGATCCGATCTAACACCCGAGGGCGCGGGCGCTCCCGAGCTAAACAGGTCAGGATCCGGGGTGCCCAATTTCTTCGGCCCGATGCCCGATTCTAAGTCCGGGACCTGGGTCAGGTTTTCCTTTGTGCAGGTCTTTGGCTCAAGGAGTTCGGTGATCCGAACACAGCTTGTCCTCAAAGTTGAGGGGCAATCCGCGTGGTTCCTCCACAATCGCTATCTCCTGGTGGTCTGGTGGGACCCGATGTCCTTTGGTCGGGTTTAAGCCCGATCCGGTCGTAGTCCAGAAGCGACCTTCGTAGCGGCGATGCGATCCAAGAGCTCGTTAAGGAGGAGAGCTCCATTGATCCATCTGCTCGTAAGTTCCGAATCGACGCAGGTTATGATTGATGATCCTAGAAGTCATCGTCGGCGCCACCGCCAATGGGGCGGCCATGATAAAGCTGCAGAGTCGGAGCGGCCCGCCTACAGCCGTAGCCCCTCCGAAGTAATGTCGCCCCGACAATGAGACGAGCCATCGAAGCCGGACGGTGACGACATTGCAGGAACTTTCAATGAAAGCACCAATGTCGTGTCAAACCGCGGATCTCGGTAGGGGGTCCCGATCTCAGGGCCAAGGCTGATGGTAACAGAAGCAAGGGACACAGATGTTTACCTGTGTTCGAGCCCTCTCGATGGAGGTAAAACCCTACTTCGCTTGATTAATATTGATGATATGGGTAGTACAAGAGTAGATCTACCACGAGATCGAGAGGCTAAACCCTAAGAGATAGCCTATGATGGTATGATTGTAATTGTGATCGGCTTTCTAGGATTCAACCTCTCCGGTTTATATAGGCACCGAGAGGGCTAGGGTTTACATGGAGTCGGTTATAAGGAAGGAAATATAATATCCGAATCGCCAAGCTTGCCTTCCACGCCAAGGAAAGTCCCATCCTGACACGGGTCAAGTCTTGAGTCTTGTATCTTCACGCTCAATAGTCCGGACGAGTACACAGTCCGCTGTTCGGATACCCCTAATCCAGACTCCTCATCCTCGCCAAGGATGGCGTGACAGCACTGGCGAGGACTGGGCAGTGACCAGCCTCACGAGGGTGGTTGGAGGACCAGCCTCGTGAGGACTGCCCTCAAGGCAACGCAGGCTCCCACCTCCGCCGAGCCACCAAGGAGGTGCAAGACCATCATCAAGACGAGGGGGCTGGGGCTTCCGTGAGCCGCGCGCGATCGCCAGCATCCCGGTGGCGCCAGCCCCAGCCTCAACAAGATCTTCAAGCAGTTTGCTCACGAGGTGAATGCAGTCCTCCCTGCCCGAGGCCACACGCCTCTGTGGTCGCCTGCGCGCTATCACGCTCAGCTCGGCGGATCAGCTCAAGAGTGGCAACGGCCGGAGTCCTCCCCATGCTTTGCTCACCACCATCAAGAACGCAAGTCACCGTGACCCTTATCAACGGCGGAGCAGGACTCAACGCCCCATCCGCCGAGACATTCAACGATCTCCTGCGCCATACGATCAGCTTCAGCCGACCAAGCCTTTCTCAGGAGTCAACGATAGATCCACCGTCCCGATAGGGAAAGTTTGCCTTCCCGTCACCTTCGGACAGCGCAACAACTACGTCACCGAGCTCATCGACTTTGACGTCGCCCACATTCGCCTGCCATACAATGCCATCCTCGGGTACCCAGCTTTGGCCAAGTTCATGGCGGTGACTCACCATGGCTACAATGTCCTCAAGATGCCAGGAAGCGAAGGAGTCATCACAAGACTTGTGAGGAAAGGGATGCAGCAGTTTCTCTTGAGCGCGCCTTCCAAGCCGCAGCAATCGAAGACCCAGATCACAGGAGCGGGAGACTTCCCGAGGCGATCCCTAAGAAGAAGAAGGCTTTGTCTGGTCCAAGCCCTCATGGGGTAGGCACCTCCGGAGGCGTGGCAACAGACCCAGTGCCTGCTCAAGGGCGCCATCCTTGTCGTGACAGGGAAGGCACGCCGATGCCCTCCTCAAAGGGGCTCGGGGTTTTTCATCGCGAGCCACCGACCCAGCCGAGTCACGAGGGAGGCGCTCGGGCACCACTTGGAGGCATGCTTCAAGGCTCATTTCCCTCAGGAAGGTATGAGGCAAGGAGGGCCAAACCGTCACGAGTTCATCATGAGGAACACCCAGGAGCTACAGGAGTCAAGAGTCATGCGCGGCTGCCGCCGCCTTGCTCGCCGTGGCCCCACATCCAAAGCGAGGATGCTAGGCTGCGAGTCTGCATCGACATACCAGGGTCAACCGGCTGCGCCTCAGAGCGCCTGCCCTCACGCTGCGCGCGGCGAGGGTCCACTCACAGCCACGCTCGCATGCCTTCGCCTACCGAATGCGGTCGCCGCCCATCAGCGCCACCGAGGTGCGCCCGAGGCTCGGAGGTCAAGTAGCTGCTGGTCCTCGGCAGAGATGGAGATGGCTCGAGGAACCCTCAGGTCCCCGGAGCCTCCCGAGGCTCCGGGCCCGAGGACTCGTGAGGGCCGGCTTCCTCATCACGCCATCCCCACCTCAACATCCCGCCATCTCCACCATATCGTGACACATTTCCAAGTTCCATTTTCAGCTGGGAGCGGCCCTCGGCTGCATCATTCCCAGTCACAGGTCCGTCCTCGCTGCATGTATCCATTTTGCTTATGTTCTTACTTACCTTGTTGGGGCGCCTCGGCTGCATTATCCCCAAGCTGCTCTGCCAGACCCAAAGGGCGGTGCTCTCTCCACACCTATCTAGATGGATTTGCTTATTCATACATAACATGCTTGACCTAATCGCCTGCTCGATTGACACCTACCTTTGGAGCCGCTCGCTCAGGCACGGCACTTGCGCACGGGTCTGTCCCTGCAACACCGATAAATTTGAGTGGCTGAGCTCTGGCCGCGGCAGCCCCTCAAGGTGCCACCTCACCAAGCCCTCGCTCCCTGGACACCCTCTGAGCGACCAATAGTTGGCTCGCAACCGTGAATTCACGAACCTTGTTTCCTCGTGATTGGTACACATGACCTGCTCCAGAGTAACATCGCGCATCACGAGCCTTCTCTCCTCCTCTCCGGCGCGATCCGCTTGCACGTTGAAAGGGGGGCGCCTGAGCATCGCGACTCATGGGCTCTTACTGGTTCTCCAGCCCTCAGCCCCTGTCCTTGACCCACGGCATCGCGACCTGTCATACCAGCGGCTGCTAAGCTCGCTCGAGGGCCTGGACCTGAGGACGTAGAGCATTAAGAAAAGAGCGGGGGAGAGGGAAGAAGCTCGCGAGGACCCAACCCAGCGACACCTCAGTTGCCGTCGCGCAGGCACGGCACCTCATTGAACGCCACTCCAAACCCGCAAGATAAGTCACACAAAAACTGATCCAACTCAGTGCTAAACCTCGCCATCGCTGCTCACACGACAAAGCTGCCTACCTTTCTTGCCCAATGGAGGCTGCTTGAGCGCTTAAAGGAGACCTCCGAGCATCGCGACTCGGGGCTTTCATCGACCTCGGCTGCTCACCTCCTGGCCTTGACCACGCATCGCGACCTAGCATACCAAATAAGGCTAAAGCCTACCCGGGATCGGACACAACAGCAGAGCACCAAGCCCTCGTGAGGAAAGAAAGGGGTAGCTGAGCCGGGATAGAACAAGCATCTCGCACCGATTCATCATAAGGATATAATATTCACAAAAACATGGCCAGCGCCTTACATACCCCCGCGGGGTGCTACTTCGATTCTTCATAGGAAATAAAAGTAGCTAATCCTAAGGAACGCCGACTACGCATGCCTCCCCAGAAGACGCCATCATCAACAGCGGGCCACCAGGCGCCGGCGCCAACCCCATCCAGATCACCGGCGCTGGTAGCCTGAAGCGCCCGCCCGGCTCCGAGCACGACGCGAGCTCGGGGGCTCGTAGCTGTCATCGCTCGTCTCCGGAGTCGCCAGAAGCTTGGCGGAGGTGCTGGACCCTCCGGCCCCTTCGTTGCTGCCCGAGGAGCTGCCGAGGGGGCGACCGGCGGGCCTAGTCCTCGCCACGGCGATGCCCGACCGCCTCTTCCTGGGGCAGCATTCCAGCCAAGGCCCTTCCGTGTCAAGACCTTGAAGAACATCAAGGAGGCGCCATCGATTCTAGGTGGATCACGAGGGTGCCCTTGTCCGGCAGACTGGCGATCTCGCCCAGCCTCGGTCATGTAGACCTTGCCCGAGCGACGACCGCAACCTCCACTCCGGTTAGCTGGGTGCTGCAGCCAACGGGCCGCAACCAGAGCTCAAGAGAGCCCCTCACCGGGATCTCAAGGCTAAGGAGGGAGGAAGGCGAATCCAAGATTGAGGAGGCATGGCGGGCGTGGAGCACGAGTTTCTGGAGGAGCCCCTGCATGGACTCCAGAGGAACGACGCACCGCTGCGACGCCGGGCGCCGACGGAGGTGTTGTCCGTGTCGCCGGGCGCCTACTCCTCCGTGGCCCTCGGCGCGGGCGCATAAGGGCAGCGGAACCCCGCGGCGGCCGCCAGTTGCACAGGCCTCGACGCCCTATCGGGCGCCTCATCTTAGCGGCAGAGGATCAGCTGCTTCTCGGCGAAGCGGGTCGGGACCCTTTCGGGGCCTTTCCTTCTTCCGCAGAAACCGCGGATCGGTGCCATTGTCGCAATGCGGAGCAAGGGTGAGGATGGAGAGGAAGGAGTAGCAAGAAGGATGGATCGGAAGGGCTTGCGCCGTCTGCATTTGTAGCAGGAGGAGGCCAATCGCCGGCCTCCACGATCGCTGTGTAATCATGACCCATTTCGCGTAGGGACTTGTCAAGTCATGCGCTTGCCGAGGGATCGGGGAAGCGGAGACGCCCACGCACCGATCAATCGCCACGCTGACGCCTAAGGTCAGAGGCTGTTGGGGCCCGCGACGCTCACACTTGCCCCTTCGCTTCTCTCTTCTAAGCCAAGTCCGGCGCGCTTTGGGCCCCGGGGTTACTGTCGGCGCTCTGGGAACGGGGTCCCTGGGACTTGCTCGCCTCATGCTCGGGCGTGGCTCAAGTGGGGCCCAGCTGCCCAGCTTCATCAGCTCAAGCTCAAGACCCTGCGAGGGGCCAAGCCTCGGGGCGCATTTACGTGAACCTTCCTCAGAGCAGCCTCGCCAGCAGGCTCACGAGGAGGCGGAGAGATCAAGGCAGTGGTACCTCCCGAGGGTGCCCCATGACGCAAGCCATGACGATCAAGATCAGCGGGCGCCACCGCGAAGTTGTCTCGCTTTCCCTTTGGTGCAAAGGAGGCAAGCATGTGCCAAGGCATCAGCAAAGGTTACCGCTTCGTGCAACAAGACCAAGACCAGCAGAGCGGCCGGACGGAGGTCATTAGGAGCCCAGACGGCGCTGCCACGAGCCTTTGGCAGCAGAAGACCAACTTTAGTCAGATAAGTGTACTAGATGTTCCCTTCAAATGGCCAATTGTTGGCGCCCCTTCCCGCCATTATTTGGGAAGAGGCCTGTGGCCTCCTCTATAAATAGGGACTAGCCACCACAGAGAGAGAGAAGAACGGATCGAACCTACCAGAGAGAGAGAGAGAGAAGCGATCGACTCACCCAAGCAAAGTCCATCACACTAGCTCAAGAACAGCCTCATGAGGCTGTTCTTCCTTTGTACTGTTCTTCATCAGCCTTGGAGGCAATCCACCACACCACACACCGGAGTAGGGTATTACACCACAACGGTGGTCCAACCAAGATAGATCTTGTGTCTCTTGTGCTGTTCATCGCTCCTAGTTTAGATCCCTTGCAAACCATTAACGCGTGAGCTGGTAGGGGAAAGATCTCCGCGCACCCCTGTAGTTCGAACTCAAGGGTCCGCCGAACCCGAACCGACTAACTACTACTAAAGTTGACACTTATTTTGGAACAGAGGCAGCTAAAGAAAAATGATCCATGCAGTCCCTAGCCCTTGAACTGCGGAACCCCGACCAGCCTTCAATTTGTTGGCAATGTTCGAGCTTCCTAATAAATGAAGTTTGCAACCTTTTGACCATCGGATCATTTTGTGCAGTTTCACCAAAATCGAGATGAGCATCCCGTGGCAAAGAAATTGAAGAAGCGTGATTAGAATAAGATTACTTGACTAGTTGATGAGACATAAACTCATCACAAATACAAGACGAGAAGCTAGTAGAGGTAAAAGGGGCAAAGAAGTAGAGAAATATCCACAGGAGTGATGCGGCAGCTAGAGCAAAGGTGCAAGCCGGCTGTAAAGGAGTTGTACGTGAGGGACGAGCTCAACCTTGAGGAGGGCGGCGGAGGCGGCAACCGCCCACGCCGCTGCAATGAGCAAGGGATGAAGGCAACTCACCGCTTTGTGAGAGAGAACGGCGGGACCCCTAATCGGACGGTCGACAAGTGGGTTTTCACCGTAGGCGACGCCAACGATCTACACTAAGCATCCACCCTTCCCCAAGCGGACGTGATCCGCCGGATGTTAGAGATGTGTCCACACCGCTTTTTTGCAGAGAGTGTGAAGAGAGCAACCCCGCAAGCAACCGTAGGCTGGCCCGCCCTGACTATGTATATAGTGGAGCAGTTTTTCTCTCGATATGAACCTATCATATTTGCGACGTAAGCAATCAAGAAAAAAACTTTATTTATAAATGACGCGGCACCTACTACTCGTTCTCCTATAACCTTGCGCTTGGCATCTCCAAAATATTAACCTTGCGATTGGCTCTTCGCCTCTTCAGGAAGTCGAGCAATAATCATAGTGTAGTATATATCTTTCTGGCTATATGAGACCGAGTGAATTGCTGCACGTCCACCACGTGGGCGAGGGTCGAGGGGCGAGGGAGAGTGCTACATACGGATCAAAATGAGTGAATCTACACTCTAAAATACGTCTATATACATCAGTGTTTGGAGTATGTACTAGTAGTTCATATTGAAATCTACTAAAGGACATATATATTCCAAACAATATGATATAATCTCTATAACCAAGGTAGTAGGGACGAGGAGTAAACGGAGGGAGTAGTAAATTTTTCTCCTTGTCCTGCGAGCCACCGCACGCATGGGTGAGGGAGCGGGCGAAGGCGGAGCAAGCTTCACCTCATCCTCATGAGCCACCGCGCCTGCATGGGAGACGGCGATTAAGCAAGCTTCTCCTCGCTCATGAAAGTTGACGGACACATCAAAATTCTTGCCTCTAAGGTAGGCCCCACATGGTTTGCCTCTTTTTTAATATAACACGCCAAGTCGCAATTTGTTTGTTCACCCGTGGTAGACGATCCTCCCTCCACCAAGTGGATGAACCAGACACGTGCCAAATTACCACGTGGGCTGCCTTTTTCAGACAGAATTTAGCTCCACCATGTACCGCGCCGGGCGTGGTTGGGAAAGAGACGGAGTACGTATACTGCATGCACCTCTTCTCTTCCTCAGACGCCCCCACCTATGTGGGTGTGTGTGAGAGATACAAACCGCTGCTCAGGAGTGTTTTTTGTTTTGGGGTGGGGGTTGATTTCATGAATTATTTGTGGAATATGTGTCGATGACATCTCAAACAAAATTTTGCATGCAATGTGTGTGTAATGGAGGCCTATCCATATCATACATAGAGGGTCGGGCAATCCACGAGAAGAGAGGGAGGGGTCATAGCTATCGATAGAGTCAAGAGAGGATCAAGTGGGTGGGTGCAAGATCGATGAAGAGAGCCATTGAAATTGTCTGTGTGTGCAAGTCAAAGATATAGGGCGACTGGCCCACTCGAACGTTAGAGGGCACATGTCAAGTTTGTGTCCTGCAGGGAAACATGACTAGAGCGCCTGATGTATCGGTGTGTGTGGGGGGGGGGGGTGGGGGGGTAGGGAGAGGCCTAACTATAGAGGTAGAACGACTCAGATATGTGTTGAGAAGGAGAGACCCAGCTATGTCTTGAGGAGATCAACGACATACATACATAATCAAGGACGTGAGGGAGTCCTCGGACTAGGGGTGTCCGGACAGCCTAACTATCATCTTTGGCCGGACTCCAAGACTATGAAGATACAAGATTGAAGACTTCGCCCCTTGTCCGGATGGGACTTTCCTTGGCGTGGAAGGCATGCTTGGCGATACGGATATGTAGATCTCCTACCATTGTAATCGACTTGTAACCCTAACCCTATTCGTGTCTATATAAACCGAAGGGTTTTAGTCCGTAGGACTAACAACAATCATACCATAGGCTAGCTTCTAGGGTTTAGTCTCTCCGATCTCGTGGTAGATCTACTCTTGTACTACCCATATCATCAATATTAATCAAGCAGGAGTAGGGTATTACTCCATCAAGAGGGCCCAACTGGGTAAAAACATCGTGTCCCTTGTCTCCCGTTACCATCCGCTTAGACGCACAGCTCGGGACCCCTACCCGAGATCCACCGGTTTTGACACCGACATTGGTGCTTTCATTGAGAGTTCCTCCGTCGCCACCTATAGGCCCGATGTCTCCTTCAATCATCAAGAACGACGCAGTCCGTGGTGAGACTTTTCTCCCGGACAGATCTTCAGATTCGGCGGCTTCGCATCGGGCCAATTCACTTGGCCATCCGGAGCAGTAACGAAGCTACGCCTCGCCATCGTGTCAGATTTGGGAGTTTGAACTACACGGCCGACATCCGCGGAGACTTGATCTTTGACGGATTCGAGCCACGCCAAGCGTGCTACATCGCCTCGATGGGCACGATCTAGCTCTCGCCCCAACAAGGCCTCGAGGCCGACCAAGCGCCCGGCCCGACCTTAGCTCGAGTCGAATCCTCGATCGAGGACGAGTGGTTGGACACCGCCGGGGCTACGATCCCAACGGGCGATTGAGCCAACTCCATCCCTCGTCTTTGCGAAGACCGTGACTCCTAGATGCCGGACTCTCTCCGGACCAACCTTCATACCGCCAATCGAATCCGATTACGCCGGTCATGGAGTTCATCGTCATGACATCTTTCAAAGACTCGCCTTTGGCGACATCTTGAATTCACTAAAGTATCTCTTTATCAGAGAGCCCTGGCCGGACTACGGCCAGAAGGTTGGGATGCGGACGACGAAGAAATTCAACGCCCACCCACCACCCACTTTGTAGCCGCCGATGATTTAACCGACATGCTCGACTTCGACCAAGACATCGACGATGGACGACGATGCCGGGACGACTCAAGAACCAGCGCCATGTGGCACCGAAGGCCACCTCGCCATACGATATATACATGGTGGACATCCCAAAAGATGGGAACGACGATGGAACAATGGAGGATGACCCTCCAAGAACAGCCAGCGCCGACGTCAACAAGGGCGCCGCTTAAATCCCGCCACAAGAAGATGGCGATTCCGCACGGGAGACAATAATACCCCTGACAAGGTCAAGACGACCCCTCTAGCGTGACTCAGCGCAGGAGGAGGAGAGAAGTCCGCACGACAAGGCGGGCGTAAAGAGAGGTAGAGGACGATAATTATATACCTCCTTCAAGATGAGGCAAGCCTTGACGATGACGAATTTGTCGTGCCCGAGGATCCCGCCAACAGAGCGCTTTCAAACGCAGGCTTATGGCCACGACAAGCAGCCTCAAGAAAAGCAGCAGCAGCTTAGAGCTGACCAAGACTTGCTAGTCGGACAGATGGATCAAGTCCTTACAAACCAAGAGTATGAACTCTAACGCCTCCAAGAGATACCCTAAACGCAGGATGCTACCCCAATTAGAGGAAGCAGCACCCAAACCTACATCACAACAGATGATGCGCCGATCGCCACCCTGTGGTCGCGACAGAGAGGCCTCTAGACCCTCCATTCAAGCCGCACCAAGGCCGCCGAAAAGTACCAAGGCACGGGAAACACGCCAGCACCTGCAAGACATATTGGAGGACAAGGCAAGGCAAACAAGATCGATCTCACGGATAGCGTGGCCCTACACACGTAATAATAACCGCCACGCCAGATACAGAATTCCGCCGGGTCAACACAATAGACAAAGCTCATTTGAGCTGCAGGATATAACTCAATACAGAGGCGCCAAGACACCCACTATGCTTCACAGATGAAGTAATGGATCATCAACCATGAGGGTTTCAAACCCAGAACATCGAATCATACGATGGCACAACAGATCCTGTGGTTTGATCGAGGACTACCTCCTCCATATCCACATGGCCCGCGGGCGATGATCTACACGCCATCAAATACCTCCCACTCAAGCTTAAAGGACCAGCTCGCATTGGCTCAACAGCTTGCCGCCAGAATCAATTGGTTGTTGGGAGGACCGGAAGCCGTGATTCCTTGATAACTTCCAGGGCACATACGCCACCACCGACGCCGTGACCTCAGCCACATAATTCAGCAAATGTAAGAATCGCCGACACCGGACACAGCTCCTAACCAAGAAAATCAAATAGTTGACTGTCCTGGATGCAGAGGCCCTTGCAGCCTTTAAACATAACATCCGCGACGAGTGGCTTGCCCGCACCTAGGACAGAAAAGCCGAATCCATGGCAGCCCTCACCACACTCATGACCCGCTTATGCTGTGAGAGGACAGCTGGCTAGCTCAGAGCAACAACTTGGCCAAACACCCCGATAGTTCGGATACCAAGGACAGCAATGGCAGGTCGATCACAACAAGCATAAACGCCGATTAATGATGATAATGCTGAAGATACGATAGTAAATGCCGGATTCAGAGGCTCTAAACCCGTCAGCGGAAGAAGCCATTCAAAAGAAATACCTGTGGCCCGGCCCAAATTGGACCGAATACTCGATCGCCAGCGTATACATGGCACCGCTAAAAACCAGCCAACCACACCAACAGGATTGTTGGGTGTTCAAGCAAGGTGCAAGCTAAGTGCCGAACTCAATGACAAGGCTGCATAGCGATGACGAGGAAGAGCCCCTACCACGAACAATAGAGGACAAAGGGCTTCCCCACAAGTGCGGACGGTGAATATGATATACGCAACCCACATACCCAAAAGGGAGCGGAAGCGCACTAAGGGACGATACGCGATGGAGCCACGCCCAAGTTCAACCCATGGTCTTCCCGCCCGATCACCTTCGATCAAGGGATCACCCCACTAGCATCCATCACGGCGGTTTCGCCGCATTGGTTCTGACCCAATTATCGACGGATTTCACCTCACTAGAGTCCCGATGGACGGCGGTAGCAGCCTGAACCTGCTTTACCGTGATACAAAGGCGCAAATGGGCATAGACCCTCAGGATTAAACCGACAAAGTCGAATTTTAAAGGCGCCATACCGGTGTAGAGGCCAATTGTACAGGCTCGTTACACTCAAGTGGTCTTCGGATCCCCGGATAACTTCCGGGCGAAGAGTTAATCTTCGACATAGTCCCATTCCGCAGCTGGTTATCATGCATCGCTTGGACGAACCGCGACGGTAAAATTCAATGCGTGCCGCACCACGATACCTCAAGCTCAAGATGCCAGCCCTCGAGGAGTAATAACGGTCAATAGAAACACCAACGCCTTCCGAACGGAGGAGCACACGGCGTCCTCGCGCGGAGGTGCAAAGCAGCCTCTCACAGCAATTCTCGAGTCCGCTATTAAACGTCCACCACCGCCAAGCGCCGCCTAGAGTAACCTACAACAAGACCGCCTCGCACGATCCGAGCACGCAGAGCACTCCGCCCCAACCCCATCCCTTGCGTAAACAAATAAGCCAAGATTACGCTGACATAACTACGCCCGGAGATACCATGGGCATAGGGAGGGGAACGATCACAGCACGCCTGCACGCGCTCAACCGCACTGTGGGCCCCTGATTGTGTCATTCTTTTTCTTTCTTCTTTTTCTTACTTTCAGACTCCGCTTTCCGTAAGCCCTGTCCGCACTAGAATTGCCAAACTCACGATGCAACAACCTGGGAAGCAGAATGCTACGTCAAGTGTCCAGGTGGTCTCTACTACGATCATTATACCTGTTTTACATACCATCCCGCAGCTTACCCCTAGAGGGGGACATGTTAAATAGTCCCATCCCTTGCTTATCGTGACTATTTGTATCGCTCGCTTTCATTGCAGTACCTTTTGAATAAACAATACATAGATTTTGGCCTATTATTGCACTCCTTTTTATATATATATATATATATATATATATATATATATATATATATATATATATATATATATATATATGTGTGTGTGTGTGTGTGTGTGTGTGTGTGTGTGTGTGTTCATTTCATGACATGTTGCACCCAGACACTTTGGTACGGCCAATACACCAGGGGCTTAAGTACCCAAAAGTATGGTGTGATAAGTCCTAACACTTCCACAAGTGCGGCACCCTAACTTATAGCATTATATGCATCGGTTCAATCATGTCTTGGGTCAATAGTTGGGTTTGCCCAGCTCCCATGTTTTGGTACCTTACGCCCGCTATATCGGCTAAGGTAGGCTGGGAGAACCATCGCGATTGTGCCCTCAAGCTGAGCTGGGTTGAGCACCTCAAGGAGAAAGCTAAAACCGACTGTCATGATAGGGCGAGAGCCGGTCGCTGTTCGAAAGGTTTTTTCGGTCCCTAAAGACTTATGCCGCTTAGAGCGAGGAGTCGGCATTGTCCGCCAAGGCGTGATAGCGCCTGAACTCGGTCTTCCGAATACTAGGGGCTTCGCCAAAATTTAAAATTATAGAATTCTATGGCTAAGGAGAGTGTTCAAGCACTATAAGTCCGATTGCCTTGTTCAATGCTGAGCGCCCCTCGATGGACCCAAGAATGGGAACAAGAGCGCCAAGTTTATCCCAACACCCCAAAGACTGTGGCATGGGGGCTGAAGCCAACGACTTGCCATCTCTCAAATTTGATAAACGGCCGCATGTAAGGTAATATTTTAAATTCACAAGTGTTGCTTAGCGCATATGAACAAGTTTTCAGCGTACAGGATAACAAATGCGAGTCTACTCAAATATTACATCTTTGAAGCACTCATCCGCTATACGGCGGGCACCTTCAGATGCCCTCATAGTACATTTCGGGCTTATGATGCTCCTTGCCCTTCTTCGGTCGGTCTGGTCACAAGCTTTCTCCAAGATCCAGCTTGCCCAAAGGCACTTTAGCACGGGCAAGGGCCCGACGGGCACCTTCAATACAGCAGAGCGCTTGATGACTTCAATCCATGGACAAAGGCCCACCAGCCACCACACTAGCCCAAAGTAGCTCCTGTGCATGGCTTCCACGGCCATAGCCGAACTATGAGGTCCTTCATGGCCTGTTCGGCGATCTTAGGGAGCTCGACCAGCTGCTTCACTGGTCGCTTAGGGGCACTAGATGTCCGCCTCAAAGATATCGAGACCGAACACCTTTCCGCCGACCTCCCTCCTTGGCGCTGTAGAACGCGCAAGATCGCATACACCACGGGCAGATCTCGCGAATGCTCCCGGAGAGCTCGAACCGGGTAAGTAATAGATAATTCATTTTCACATGCTTGCTTTGCATAAAGAATGCCTTACCCACTGCTATCTTCTTTAATGATTCAATTTCCGAGGGCTTTTTGGGCTTCGCCTTAGCGGCTTTGGCACTCTCAAGAGCCGAGGCGAGCCTGACTCGAAGTTCGAGTCACGCCCAAACTCGTGTTTTTTCACGAGAGCCTGAGCTCTTGCCGCACCTCCGCCACCCGCCTCCCGCTTTCTCACTCAGTAGCCCCGCGCATGAGCGGCCATGGACACCGCCTTCTGTGGTCGCCACTCGCCGTGGGCCCCCAAGCAGCATCTATGTTATTCTGTTATCTTTGCAACCTAATCCTTTCTATAAGGTATTTTTTAATAAGGTATTACTTACCTTCCTTGTCCTCGAGCTGCTTGGCAAGGCCGAGCTCGTTCGAACTGCCGAGGCTCGCTTCAATGCATTGACCTCCGTGAGTCAAGGCGGCAGAGGTCAAGCACAGAACCTCGCATTCCCATATTGACATACTTATGTTAGACTCTCAGATATCTTTTTAGATCCTTAGTCCGGCTTTTCTTTCTTAACATCGAACTAAGCATCAGGGGCTACTTATGCGTAATATTTTTACATATTCTAAAACTTACCTCAAAGCCTGTTAGAAGGCTGGTATAGCCACCAGCCCGCCTGGCGGATCGAATCTTCGGATCACCACACTCATAGCAAAGGCGGTGTTTCGTCGATGGAGGCGCTTTAAGCGCTTCCAAAGAAGTTATCTGGTGCCTCCGGATGGACGGAGGTCACCGGCGTCAGAGTCTTACCTTCTACGAAGGGTCCATTTGCGGACTTGAACCATCAAGGTTCCGGTGACGGAGTCCGCACAGGCCGCACATAGAGCCCTCCGGGTCTCGCCTTTGCGCCGTGAGTCCGGGAGGTTGCCTTGCGGGCGCCCAGACCACCTCCCCGGCCGGGCCCTTCCGGACTCCATGCAGCAGTGTTGCCGGTGACACGAGGAGAGGAGGCGGTCGAAGTGAAGTACTATTCACATCCGACGAAGCCCAGTGAGCCGCCGACGAAGCGGCAAGATCGCCCCTGGGCGGGCTACATGGTCATATTCGCGTTAGAAGACACTATGCGACAAATAAGAAGTCATGAACTATTCCGAGTCCGGACACTTACGATCTCGCCAGGGCTTGGCCCTTGGTGGCCACTCCTCCGCCGCGCCGGCATTGGTGGAGAAGTCCCGAGGAAGGGTCCTTCCTTTGATTCTCCGCCTCCCCTGGGCTGGGGCGGCTCTTCCTTTTCTCTCTCCCCGCCGGGGAGAGGCTTTTTTCCTCCTCCTCTTCTCTCGAGGAGGATTCCGCCAGGTTGTCGGGCGATGAGTCCGACAAAGATTCGGTGCCGGAGCTCCTTCGAGTTCCCGTGGCCTTTTCTTGGCCTTCTTCTCCGCACCACGTGAGGTTCCGGAGCCAGATCCCCGCCAATCGGGCGCTCACGGATCTTTCCGCAAAGGGCCGACATTAATCTGTCCTGACGCCTTCAGCCAGTCCTGCCAAAGGTTAGGAGTTTTAGATCCCACATAGATTCAATCTATGAAAACAAGATCCCCATAAAGGGTAAATAACTTACCTCGCTGGCTTGACGCTGCGAGCTGAATCCGCGATTCTAGTAGCGGATGTGGGAGCCTCGGCGCCTTTGAACAAGACCTTCCGTGCATCTTCGCACGAGTGTCAAGAGCCTTTTCAGAGTTGGGTGCCGGCCGGATCGAACTCCCACAATTTGAAGGCCCGCTGTTGGCATGGGAGAATCCGCGGATGAGCATCACTGGATTACGCTGACAAGCCCGAGATTCTTGTCCACCAGGTTTTGGACGAGTTTGGAGTCCGACAGCTCGTCCAATCCCCCACGCCAGCCCGCCTCTTTCCATGATGTGAGCCACGGGGAGGCCAGATCGGAATTGGGGCCGCCCATTGAGAGTCGCGCTGCTCGGTGATGTAGAACCACCCGATGACACACCCCTTTATGGTCTCCACAAAGGAGCCTCGAGCCATAGGACTTGGCCATCTTGCCAACCATGGCACCTCCGACTCCGACATGGCCACCCACTACCTTCGCTTGACATTCAAGATCTTCACCATAAGTCAAGTCGGGCTGGATGCAGAGGAAGGTTTCGCACACGCACGATGAACGCCGAGATGTTGAGGATGAAATTTGAGGCCAGATCGTGGAAGTCCAGGCCGTAGTAGAACATGAGCCCCCGGACAAATGGGTGAAGTGGAAAACCTAGTCCGCGGAGAAAGTGGGTGAGAAACACCACCCTCTCATGGGGCCTGGGGCTGGAATGAGCTGCCCTCGTCGGGTAGCCGGTGCGCTGATGTTGCTGCACAAGTATCCGACCTCCCGATCTTTTTCGATGTGCCCTCCGTGACGGAGGAGGCCATCCACCTGCCTCCCGCCCCGGACATAGTTGGAGAAGGTTGAGGTGGGGTGCGGACTTGGGCGCCTGGAGCTCGAAAGCGCGGAAATTGATGAGCAAAGGAGGAAGAAGGCGAGGTGAAAAGATGGATCCTTATCCCCTTATATGGACGGACGGCTATGCGCCCCCGCCACCGGTAAAACTCGCTTATCTCCCAAGCTACCAGAATCAATGGCGCATATGTGTTACCCACGTCCGTATTGATGGGAATCCTGAATAAGGGGCACGATCTCCGCTTTGATAAGACGTACAAGAGTTCACCCGGGCTGAGGGTATGTACCAGTAGCTATGTGTTTCTCTCTCTCTCTCTCTCGTTCTCTCTCGTGTTCTTCTATGGCACGATCTTGATGTATCCAGAGCTTTGCTATTGTAGTTGGATCTTATGATGTTTCTCCCCTCTACTCTCTTGTGATGAATTGAGTTTCCCTTTGAAGTTATCTTATTGATTGAGTCTTTTATGAACACTTGATGTATGTCTTGCCGTGATTATCTGTGGGTGACAATGGGATATCATGTGCCACTTGATGTATGTTTTGGTGATCAACTTATGGTTTCGTGGACAATTGGGAACCTATGCATAGGGGTTGGCACACGCTCTTGACTCTCCGGTAGAGACTTTGGGGCACTCTTGAAGTACTTTTATGTTGGTTGGATAAATCTGAGATTGTGTGATGCATATCATATAATCATGCCCACGGATACTTGAGGTGACAATGGAGTATCTAGGTGACATTAGGGTTTTGGTTGATTTGTGTCTTAAGGTGTTATTCTAGTATGAACTCTTTATAGATCGATCCGAAAGAATAGCTTTGTGGTGGTTTCTGCATCCGACCATAATCTCTACGCTTGTTCTCCGCTATTAGTGTCTTTGGAGTGACTCTTTGTTGCATGTTGAGGATTGTTATATGATCTATCTATGTTATTATTGTTGAGAGAACTTGCACTAGCGAAAGTATGAACCCTAGGCCTTGTTTCCTATCATTGCAATACCGCTTACGCCACTTTTACCGCTCGTTACCTTTGCTGTTTTTATTATTTCAGATTACAAGAACCTATATCTACCATCCATATTGCACTTGTATCACCATCTCTTCGCCAACTAGTGCACCTATACAATTTACCATTGTATTGGGTGTGTTGGTGATACAAGAGACTCTTTGTTATTTGGTTGCAGGGTTGCTTGAGAGAGACCATCTTCATCCCACGCCTCATGGATAGATAAACCTTAGGTCATCCACTTGAGGGAAATTTACACTGCCCTACAAACCTGTGCACTTGCAGCCCAACAACGCCTACAAGAAGAAGGTTATGAGTAGACATCAATAGTACACATAGTTCATATGTAACTCGAGACTAATCATGTGGTGTGCTGTGAAGATAATACACAAACAATGGTTTAACTTGACAATAATGATGATTGTAGATCTTATTAAACAGAGAAACTAATTCAAATGCTTTGACTTCACAAAAATCATTATCGTACATCTTATTCAAATAGAGAAACGGATTCAAATTTAGTTCATATTGAAGCGGTAGTATATACGCTTGGAATGCACTAAAACGCTCATTTGAGTAGTAGGTTGCATGCATTATACACGAAGCGGAATATTTTAATTGAACATAACATGACTTCAAAGTTTTGAATGACATTTGTAAAGCGCATTGATTTGGTACAAGACACGTTAGGCTTGTCCGAAATTTCAACCCGCGCCTTTATTAGCCCGAAATATTTAAGATATATCTTTGTCTCGCAGTGCTCCAACAACTCCCTCCATCTCAACCCGCGCTTTGCTATTCCAAAATTACAACGCGCAAAAACTCCCACCTCGTGAAATCCCGACACGCCAAATGCCCGTAGTACCCTCGAAACGAAGAACCACCTCAAATCGGTGGGGGTACTTTCGAACTTACCCCACATTTCGACAAGCTGCTCTCTAAGCCATGGTTCCCCACGCCATCCCATCCGCCCACCCATTCAGACACCGAGGCCGCGAAAACCCGCGATGAAACCCCACACCCGCTCCGTCTCGCCACCCAGCCGGAGCCTCTTCCCCGACGACGCCGCCCACAAGAACACTCGACGCCCTCATCCACCGCATCGGATGAGGATCCATCGTCGATCTCATCGCCCCGCCGGTTTGGCCACCCCGCCCTCCACCTCCAAGGAGCTGCCCCGACGTTCCTCGCCTTTCGCGCCACCTCCATTCCCACACCGCCGCCTTCACCGCACCACCGAAGAGCATCATCATCACCGCTTCTCGGATGAAGCTGCGCCTAATCGGCACCACCAAAGAGGTTGTACACTAATCGCCGATTTTCTTCTTGATTCGATCTCACGGTGCTGCCGGGCGCCAGTCCCGAGCCGACACGGCGCTGCTCCATCCACGGCGGCCGCCGCCACTTCTCCATGGCGCCGCTTCCTCGTGGCGACGCCCACATCAAGAGGAGCTGCTGCTGCTTTAGCTTCGCCGCGCTATCGCTCGCTTTGCTCTCGGTCCCCGCTCGGTCTGCTTGTTATTGCTTTTGCTCGCGCTGCTCGCTTCTTGTTTTGCTCTTGCTTATGGCGCTGTTCGACGGCTACACTTCACGACTGAATCGACTTTTGGGTCGGTCGATTTTCGTGGGGTGGGGCGGGGGCTCACCGGGTGAAGGAAGAACCAGCTGAAGCGGGAGGTGGGCTCACGGAGAGGTACCCCACTATCTGTCTTAGGGTTCGTGATGGGGCGGTCGCGGGCGTGGCGGGCGTTGGCGGGCGGTGGCGGGGATCACGGAGAAAAAGCTCGCACGTGGGGGCCTAGAGGGATGGCAGGCGGCAGATCGGCAGGGGAGTATTTTTTGGCGGGCGGCTACACCGCCGCGGGCGGCGGGGGCTGCTATTTGGCCGGTAGTGGTCTGTGCTCGTGGGGTGGAGGTTGAAGATGAACCGCAGCTCCTTGATTTCGTGATTCAACGGCTGCAAAATCGACCGACCAGAGATGAAAAGTCACGACCAACGTAGCCTCACCTTGCTAGTGCGCTTAGTTTCGACAAAGAAAATTCAGTTTTGACAAAGAAATTCAGTTTCGGCGCTAAGTTCGCCGACGCTTAAGTTCGTTTCGACGCTTAAGTTCAGAGATGAGCGGCTGATGTATTTTACATCTAGCACTTTGTGGTTATGTATTTTACGCCATGTATTGAGATGCTATTAGAATTCCACCAGGTTAACGTTGTTCGTTGTCTCTCTTGTCCTCGCTTCAGCCTCGCATCGCATAACTCACCGGAGCTGCTCCAACGATTTAAACTCTCCATCGGAGTGGAGCAGTACGTCGGGCTCCATCTCCAGACGCCTAAGATCTTCTTCCCCTCCTCCGACAGCAAAGTCATGCGGAGCATCCTCACCGGCCAACCCAATCACGCTGATATCAACATGGCTTCGCCAAAGAGGTTGTACACTTGTTGCATCTCTTTTTTACTCTACATGTTATATATATTGTCCACTGAGCACACGGATTTGTTCCTTTAGTGTCTCCTTGAAACAAAAAACATAGGAATTTTAATTTTTACGTGTCCTCCTTTTCAAATTCCTATTCATGAAGCAGAAGACTAAGAGATAGTAGCATAATAGCATTATAACCGTACATTTTCTTGTGGTTTGACTTAATCTCACCATGCTTCTTTTGTATCCTGTGATCTTCCAATTGTTGTGAATCAAACACCCAGATTGGCGTAAATCCGTGTTTTTAAATTCTCTGCTTTGCACGTGCATTCCTATCCTATTCCTGCTCTATTTCCTATCCCCGCATTGTTGGAATCCTCCAATTCAAACGAGCACTTATGTAATTAATTCTCTTACAGATAGTTGTCAAAGAAAACCTTGCGTGGTTTATCCCGCCTCGCTGCGCCGTCGTCCACCCTAGCTCAGCTGCTCCAACGATAGAAGGGTCCAAAGACAGCAGGATCCGCCTCCAGACTATCTTTCGCCTCCGATCTTCTTCCCCGCCACCGGTAGCCATGAAAACTGCATTACCATCATCAACCGAGCAGATGACCTCGAGGACTACACGGTCCGCAAGAGAGGTCGCACTCTTTCGTGGTTCCGCTTACGCTATGCATCGCTAATATTACATGCTACTTTATCGTCCTGTTCACCGATTAGACTCGAGTCACTCCAAACTAATGGTCATACTTGAGTTTTTAAATGGTTGTGCGGTACATATTGGGGCCGCTATCAATAGTATCTATCTACTATCCGTTAATCTCCGTGTCTATTATGAGTTTCATGTTGTGGGAAACAAACAAGAAAGAAGCCATTATCTCGTATTTTTAACTGAAGCCATTATCCGCCTCGCTATTATTGGTTTTGGGTCTATCCACAAAGTTGCTACCATCACTCTGGATTTCGCATGCACTCCTTACATAATCTCACTATGTTTTATTCCTATGCATGACAGCTTATTGTAAACAATGGAACTGAACATGTAGAGCAAAAGAGACGAGCCTTGCGTGGCAATAAAATTTCATGCGACGCCGCTCCATGGTAGGCGCAAAGGCAGCCCCCTCCACGCATTTCGGATTGTAATCGAGAGGAAGATATCTGTTCGAGGGGGATTCGTATGAGAAGACAACTCCTATTTAGCCCCTGAGGTGTTCGCTCTAACTTGGCATCCTGATGTTGGTTATATCATGCATATGGTGTCTTGCATTGCTTACTTTATACATCAAATATGTCATCTTCTTAGTTTAGACATCCTTTGTGTGAATGCCATCTGCTTAGTTTATTCATCGCTTATGTGAATTATGCAACACCTTCTTGTTTAGCCGTGCATCATATATGTGAATTTTTCAATGCCATCTTGCTTAGCCA
Organism: Aegilops longissima; assembly: GCA_021605205.1. Taxonomy (NCBI): domain Eukaryota; kingdom Viridiplantae; phylum Streptophyta; class Magnoliopsida; order Poales; family Poaceae; genus Aegilops; species Aegilops longissima. The sequence continues at coordinate 302,767,346 of CM038679.1, read as the reverse complement.
CCATCTTATATGTAAATTATATCAGCCATCCTTTTTTTGTGTTACATATTACATTTGTCAACAATGTTAGTATATTCAATCGCTTTTCAGGTGCATCAGCCATTTGACACGGTGATGGCAAATTCGGAGTGAAACAAGGTCTTCAGAGCGGACTATGCTATCTCGAAGCGCATATCTCGCTGGTTACGGATAGCTCCTCAGAGGAGGATTCAAAGACAGATGAACAGTCCTATTCCCCGAGGTGTATGCTCTAACTTGGCAGGGTTATGTTGCTCATATCGGGCGATGGTGTCTCGCATTGCTATGTCATTTGATTAGTTTAGACATGCTTTGTGTGAATGCCACCTGCTCAAAGGTCTAATTACCATATAAGTGAATTATGCATTGCCATCTTGTTGCAAGACATTATATATGTGGATTATACAATGCTATCTTGTTGCAAAGGCATTATATATGTGAATTATGCAATGCCATGCTGTTTGGCCAATCATCATGTAGGTGAATTATATCATGCTATCATTTTTTTGTATTACGTGTTCCATTTGTCGACAAGTTTGTATATTCAACTACTCTTCCCGTGCATCAGCCATTTAAAGCGTGATAGAAGTATCTCGAGGAAAACAAGGTATTCGAAGCAGATAATGCTACTCAACAAGGTATATCTTGTTGGTTACAGAGAGCTCCTCGAGGAGGATTCGTAGACCGATGAACAGTCCTATTTCCCGAGGTCTATTCTCAAACTTGGCAGGGTTATATTACCCATGTCATGCATGTTGTCTTGCATTGCTTAGTTTTTACATCATATATGGATTTCCATCTGCTTACTTGCTTAAAATATAAATCATATATTTGAATTATATCATGCCATCATGTTTACATAGTACATACACATCATCTATCTCAATTATGGCATGGCAACCCATTTAATAAAGACATCATATAGTTATATCATCTCATCCTGCTTAGTGTTTACAATCATCATATTTTGAATCATGGCATTCTATCCGTGAATGTATGTGAATTATGGCATGCCAACCTATTTAATAAACACATTATATAGTTATGGCATGTCATCCTGTTTACATAGTCTCATATTTTGAACTATGTCTTTCCATCTTTTTTAGTTAGCCATCATAATGTGAAATTGTGTCATGCTATCCTGTTTAGTTAGCCATCATATATGTGAAATTGTGTCATGCTATCCTGTTTGGTTAGACAACATAAATATGAATTATTTCATGCCCTCTTTTATTCCCCACTATCCATTGCACTTGTCTATCATACAATGTCTATACTTTCAATTAATTTTCTTGTTTATCAGCCATTTGAATTGGAGAGCGTGATGGCAGTATCTAAGGGAGTAACAACACGGTGTTCAGAAAAGATAGTGCTACCAGTTGATGCAGATAGATCCACGGTTGTACTTGCCCAAGGACCAGATCCACCACACATAACGCAGACTCTCGCAGATTGTACCCCTACCCAATTGGACAGAGAACCAGCTACACCCCTTCTAACCCCAACCCCGACAGATAGTAACCCAGTTCCAGTTGACACAGCACCGTCCCCACCATAGAGCACCCAAACACGAGCAGTTAGTAAGGGAACTGCAGTGCCCAAAGCATGAGGACCACCACTCTGAATCCCAACTCAACGTTTAAAGGAGAAGAAGATTTGTTCTCAGGTCAGGTTCTGTAGCTATGGTTCATACTCCTTTGTTGTTGCATTACTGTATTTACTCATACCAACTATTTTCAAATTTGAAGGATGGAATTGAAACTCCAATGGCGCAATGTGTATGTTTTAAACCTGTTTTTTAACTGGTTTGCTGTTGTAACCTTCTCTATGTTGATTTTAGTTTCAATTGAATAAACAGTTATGTTCTCATGTCATGCACATTACAAGTGTTGTTATTGCTCTATAGTTACCCACACTTATATTCTGTCTATTCTTATTTGTCTTGAACAAATATTATTTGAACTGTGTCTCTATCTTGATTTGGCAACAAAAACTAGAATGATATAGACCATAAAGTGACCATGGTACATAGATATATGTTTGTTTCATGCTGTTATCCTGTCCACTTTACTACTGAACTCATTTACCAAAATGAGTTTCATATACAACATGGTAAACATGTGATGTGTCTGCGTGTTTCTCTTCTAGAATGCGGACAAAATATTGGAGAACAAGACGCTGTTATCCAATGGTAAAGGAAGTAATGCGATAAGGTTCAAGATAGTGAGACATCCTGTTGGTCTCCAAGAAAGTCGATAAAACTATCTTGACGATAGTGAGGGAACCCAAAAGTCCTGTCTTGATGTAGTGTTCGATTTACTGGCCACTATTGCTGGCACAAGCTCTCCGAACTCGCTGCCTGAATTAGTTCGTCTTCTTGAGTCTCAACTTCAAGTTGAAAGACATCGATCGAGATGTGTCATGACAGAAGTCAAGGACCGAGGAAGTCCTCGCAGAATTCAGATGCATATTTTCCGTGCAATAGCAAGTTACTGGAGGATTTAAGCGCCAAACAAGAGAAAGTTAATAAGCTTGCTAAGCATCTTGCCAAGATTATGGGTCCCTGTGATATTGTTTCTTGAGATCTTCAAGTGGTTTCAGTTCTGGATTTATTTTGTTGTGGCGTTTATTTGCGCTGGTCGCCAACTTTGACAACCAAAGGTATATGATATGCTGCTTTGTTCCCTATATTGGCACCGTATAACTTTGATGCCCAAAGGATGTAATATGTGTAATAGCAGTGATAGCCTAGCATTAGTTGCTTGCTTATTTATTTCCTTGTTGTCTTGTTTATTTGTTTGCTTGTAGTCATTGCAGTTCTTTTTCCGCGGTTTGCTAGTGGCATCAATAACCTATTTTTTAAGACTAGGCCACAATAACCATGCGCTAATATTTGCTGTAGTGACACTGGGCCTCCATCGTCAGAGAAACATTGGGCCTTCTACGGGTCAGAGAAACAATGGGCCTTCTACGGGGTAGAAACAATGGGCTTTCTACGGGTCAGATCATCAATGGGCCTTATACGGGCTGTATGATTGATTGGTCAAACATGGGCCAAACAGATCAGCATTATGGCCGTGAACGGCTAGAGTTGGAATCGTCTGCTCATGGGTCGACCATAACGGGCCATCGTTAATAGGCCGATTTGATGACGCTATGAAACGCCTAACGATTAACGGACCACAAACGGGCTGATCAGAACCACGGGCTGAATTTGGCCCACAAGCGTAAAATGAAGAACGGGCCGTAAGTAAACGAATGCTGGAAATGAGCCCAAGAATAAATGGGCTCTGAGAAGGCCGAAAGATAACATGGGCCGGAAACGGCTCAACGGAATAACGGGCCGTTAATGGGTATAAAGTGATACACTGTTCCTTACGGTCCAGTTTCACCACGGGCCGTTAATGGGTGTAAAGTGATACACTGTTCATTATGGGCTAGTTTCACCACAGGCTGTTAATAGGCCAAGAGTTACATAGGGCCTCATATGGGCCGAAAGACGTCATGGGCCATACATGCGCCAGAAGTGAAAACGGGCTGGAATCATATTGGATGGCCCAGATGACACTACTGGGCCTAATTCAGATAGGGTGTAACGGGCCTTGGCTTGGCGGGCTGTAAATGGGCTATATGCGAACATGCCGTTAACAGGCTTTCCATGGGCCGGCCCGCCACCTTTTGACCAAGTCAAACGGGCCGGCCTTTTCACAGGAATGGGCCTCTGTTGGGCCGTGCCACGTGTCGACGTAGCATAGGCTCCTTATGTCCAATGAGTGGATGACATCTGTCCCAATGATGAGCAGACACGTGTTTCCTCCAGCCAATGATAATTTTACACGTGGAAAATCCCCATTGGTCAGGGCTGTTAACGGGTTATCGGATCCAAAACCCGACCCGATAGCTTAACAATGTTCCGTTACGGTTAATGCCACGTGCCGGTCACCCTTGAAGAAAGCACTTCTGTGACGCACGATTTATCGTCATGGAAGTGGACACTTCCGTGATGATAATTTTGGTAATGTCATGGAACACTTCTACGACAACACAAGTATGACTATCTTTATTCTGTCATAAAATCGTCATGGATGTACATGCATGACAGAAAACGCGACCTACTGCGACAAACACGTATCATCACGGAAGTGTATTTTTTTGTAGTGTTCTGTAATGCATCATCCCGCAACTAACTCATTAGTCACATTTCTTGCAAGGCTTATAGTGATGTTTATTACCGAGAGGGACCGGAGATACCTCTCTGATACACGGAGTGACAAATCCTAATCTCGATCTATGCCAACTCAACAAACACCTTCGGAGACACCTGTAGAGCATCTTTACAATCACCCAGTTACGTTGTGACGTTTGATAGCAAACACAGTGTTCCTTCGGTATTCGGGAGTTGCATAATCTCATAGTCTGAGGAATATGTATAAGTCATGAAGAAAGCAAAAGCAATAAAACTAAACTATCATAATGCTAAGCTAACGGATGGGTCTTGTCCATCACATCATTCTCTAATGATGTGATCCCGTCATCAATAGGGATGGCAATGGGTCGGGTTTGGGGCGGTGGAGCTGGTCCAAACCAACCCATGACCCATCTTCCTACTCTCGCCCATCCACCAAATTATCTATGGGCGTAACTTGTGCCCATGCCCAAACCTCGCTGGATACCCACATACCCATGGAGCTCCATGGGCATAGAAAAGTCAGCATGAAGCCTTCCCAAAGATCAAATTAGCTCATCATCATTCACTCACAAATGACAACATAAGCTACATGCATAAGTAGGCAACAAGTAATAATGATGAGTCCTAAGCGTGACATACCGTAGGTTGATTCTGCAAAGATATAGCTTATGGCACCAGCTTGTATATTGCCCGCCATTTCCCATTGATTCGCTTCTTTCTATTGTGGCCCCACATGTCATGAGGGTATCCATTGGATATCCATGGAGCACAAATTATAACCGTGCCCAACCCGGCTGTTCGTGGGTATCCATATCCACGGACCCATGGGCGTAAAAGCGCCCATACCCTTGCCCAACTGGTCGGGTATCCATGGGTATCCAGATCCATGGATAAAATTGCCATCCCTAGTCATCAAATGACAACACATGTCTATGGTTAGAAACTTAATTCATTGTAACATCCCAATTTTCAATTTGATGTTATATATTGGTCATCATATGCATATCATATTTTATTTGCATTTTGGTTGGGATCCTAGAAATCTTAAGAAACTCAAGGACCCAAGGAGAGAGTTGGAGATTTCATAATTTTTCATATTTGAATTTTTCTCAAATTTGAAAAGAGGATCAATTTGATTTCAATATTTTTCTTTCCAAATATTTCCAATATTAAAAATAAAAGAGAGAAGATAATATGACTTCTTCAAAAGATAGGAATATTGGAGGAAATTTTTAGAAATCAAATAAATATTCTAGTTGGATTTTATTAGCTATTTTATTTGAATTAAAAAAATATGCATTTTCGAAAATTACATTTTTAGGCCATAAAAATGTTCACTTTGTTCTAAATATTCTATTTAGAAGTGAAAATTGTTTTTGGCGTTTTTCAAACTTTTTAATATTTTATTAGGATTTTTCTTCAGCGGAATTTATTAAAAAAAGGTTTCTCGCCCGACTTGGCCAAAGGCCCAGCCGAGCCGGGCCGAAGCCCACTCCCACCGCCGCCTTCCTCGCGCCGCCGCCTTCTCTGGCACGGACGCCGAGGAGTTCGAGCCGGACTCCACCCCGGGCCGGCCCCTCCTCCAAGCCGCCGCCCCATCGGCTTTTATATACAGCCGTCCCGCCGCCCTCTCCTCCACACATCGCCAGCCACCGACGCCGCCGCCTCCCGAGAGCCGGGCCGCTACCGCTTCTTTCCCATATCGCCATTGCCGCCTAACGCTAACGCTACCGCGATGTCGCCTGCCTTGCCGTTGTTCGCCGCCGCCGGACTTCGCCGGATCTCGCCGCCGCCTTTTTTGTTGAACTCAGAAACCAACCAAACCGCTGTTCCGGTTTTTTAGATCGGTTCGGTATGGTTTTTCGGTTTCGCTAGTTAGCGAACGCTCACTCAACGCCTCTGCTCGTGAATGTTTTCGTAAGTTTGTCTCGCTAGCGTAATGTTCGCTCGATAGCGTTTTTTTTTATTTTATTTTTCGCCAGGACCTATCCACGATTATTTTATCGCAGATTAGCCTCGATCTTCAAACCTCGCAATTTTTGCTCGCTTATCCAAATCCAAAGGAACCAACACCAAAATCTTCGTGATCAAAACCTCTTTCTAGTTAATTAACTTGAACATGGTTTTACAAATTGAAAATTTGGTTTCAAGCATATTTGAATTCAAACTTCTTTGATCGTAGTTTCAGTTCCGTAGTCTGATTCGATTGATTCTTTTTGCAAATCAAGCTCTTCAGCTTGAAATTTTAGTTTGGATCTTTTATTTGAGTTTTACCCTTGCATCTATGCTTGATTTCTTATGTATGCTATTGTTTGTTTATTTATAGAATTTCGGAGCGCGCGTGCTACCACGAAGTCACTAGAGTTTTCAGATCGTCAGCAAGGCACGTAACACTTTGATCATACCCCTTTATTACCCAGTTTTTATGCATTAGTTTCAACCCACAAACATTACATGAGTAGGATCTGCTTAACTTGTGGGTTTGGGAAGTAGATGATGAGGTAGAACCTATTGTCCTTTATTTCAAACCTTGGGAGTTACTTCTACGTTATGCTTACACTGCTATGCTTTGCTCGTAGACGTGGTTTGGTTTGAGTGATTCATGATAGATGTGAGAGATTATTATGAACTAAGGGTTTATTTAAGGTTGCTACTTTAATACACATCTGGGTGGATTGTTTGTGGGCACCTGGGGAATCCAGTGTTGTCCAAGGAGATCCTGGTGAATCCATGTGATCATCCTATGGTTCGCCACCCAGTCTCAAAGGGATCATAAGATTATTCATGGTAGAAACTTCCGTGTGCAGCCACAAGCCATTATGGGCTCGCATAGTTGAGTATGTTGTGTGACCTCTTTCAGGGTAAACTAGCAAATTTAGGGGATGTTGGTGGTACGGTTTACCCATCGAAAGAGTTAATGCTTCTGAAAGACTGTGTCTCGATCATCCGTTTCTCAAACACCTTGTAGTGCGAGAAATTCAACGGAGGAGATCGAGTCTTGTGGGGAGAAGTGCGCAAACCTCTGCAGAGTGTACAAACTAATCATGGTTAGCCGTGTCCCCGGTTATGAACATCTTGAGTATCTGGTGCTTGAATTATTATGTTGATCTCATCACTCTTAATTAATTTGTTGGGTTATTGATTATTAATTTTGGTATTGAGATGGGGTTTCCATTCTCAATGTTTATCAACCAACTTTGTAGTTAAATAAAATATATTCCTTTGCAGTAGGGAAAAATTGGCTATACGCAAAAACTATAACCATAGAGCCTCCAGCAGCCATATATGCATGTAGATATAGCTGTTATCTTGTTCATTGCTCTACAGTGTTATTTTGCCAGCATATTCCATGTGCTGACCGATTTCGGGCTGCAACGAATTATGTAGCAGACTTTTCATGCAAAGAGTAAGGTGTGCTAGGTCGTTGTCCTGCTCTCAGCTATGCCGTTGGAGTTGATGGACTCATTTAACTTCGATGCTTCCTTAGTTATCTTATTTAGATGGCCTTAAGCCATATTATTGTAATAAGTTCTCTTTTGAGACATTCAATGTAATAAGTGTGTGATTTCACTCTGTTATAAATCCTTCAAGCATCGTAAAGATTACCGATCCGTGGATGACACTTATGCACAGAGATTTGACCGTTTGAGGTTGGATCGCTACAAGATGGTATCAGAGCCCACGCTGACTGTAGGACGCAACCACTAAGATAAGCCATAGGTCAATATTCTCTACTCATTTCTGACTCTCCTCCATATTCCAATCTATAGATGGCAGACCCGAGGAACAAGTTTGCTCAACCGGATGAAGACACACCATTTGGACAACACTTGAAGGAAGTCACTAGGTACCTGAACATCCGAATACCAAGCTTCACCGGGACCTACACCATCACTTTACCAGAAGAGGAGCGTTGGATGATTCGGGTTCATGTTCCAGGAAGGACATTCACGCCAGTTACCGAGCCCATAGAGTATTCCTTTGATGCACCAACCTGGAGTCTAGGAAAGAGCATGGCAGCCCACATCGCCATGGGACGCATCAGCGACGCCTACAACAAGGATCTTAAGGACACCATCTACCGGATATGTGGGCGCCGAGATGAGCAATGGGAGATGATCAGCACCAGGAGGGACAAGTCCATTACAGCCTTCATCCAGGAGTTAAACCAGCACATACGCCGCCAGGAGAACCAAATGTGCGCCAACATGATAGATCTGAAGAAGGTGATGACCATGAACATGGAGCTTGAAGAGGAACTCAAGTCTACACGCGATGGATATGAGGAGGAAATTGTAGTGTTACTGGAGAAGAATGAAGACCTGAAGAAGAAGCTAGGAGTATTCATGGGAGACCCCACGCCAGGAGATGACAATCGTCCCAAAGACTACATCATCGTCGAAGACACCGACTCCGACCCCGACAGTAGGGATGATGATTACGAAGATAAAGCTGGAGCAGATATCATGGAGTCTTCCCCCGATCAAAATTTCTAGTTGACCACCATATTATCAGTAGTATTCCCCCATGTATATAGTATTAGTCCGAGTATTTTGTAACTTAGTTAGATCGTTTGTATGCCCTTGTTTGAATTGAGTGGTGTGATATGAATGTGTTTGTCTCATGTGCATATGGGTAGTGCTTTCTCTTTAGACCTCATTCTATTCTAATCTCTCCCCTCTAAACCCATTAGATGCCTCCGAGACGTGACCCCGGATTTGTCTTCCCACCGGAGCTCACTTAGTTGATCCAACAACAAAATGCCTTGATGCAGCTACTGGTTCAGAACCCAGGCAACAACAACAACAATAACCCGTCGCCACCACCTCCAGTTGACAACTTAGCCCATTTTCTGAGGTTGAATCCGCTGGTGTTTTCCAGTAGCACCGAGCCGATAGTTGCAGATGATTGGCTCTGCAGGATTGGAAGGGAGCTGACCACCGCAGGTTGCACAGATGCTGAGAAAGTGCGTTTCGCCGCACACCAACTGGATGGACCTGCAGCCTCATGGTGGGAGAATTATACAACCACTTTTCCCATAGACAATGTCACATGGGATCATTTTCAGCAAGCGTTCCGGACTGCTCATGTCTCAACTGGAGCTATAAGCATGAAGAAGCGTGAGTTTCGCAACTTACGCCAAGGAAATCGTATTGTGGGGTAGTACGTGGATGAGTTCAGCAAGTTAGCTTGTTATTCACCGGATGATGTGGCCACAGATGCCGCGAAGCAGAAGTTTATGGAAGGGCTGAATGATGAGCTGAGTATGTGTTGGGGAACGTAGTAATTTCAAAATTTTCCTACACACACGCAAGATCATGGTGATGCATAGCAACGAGAGGGGAGAGTGTTGTCTACGTACCCTCGTAGACCGTAAGCGGAAGCGTTAGCACAACGCGGTTGATGTAGTCATACGTCTTCACGTTCCGACCAATCAAGTACCGAACGCACGGCACCTCCGAGTTCAGCACACGTTCAGCCCGATGACGTCCCTCGAACTCCGATCCAGCCGAGTGTTGAGGGAGAGTTCCGTCAGCACAACGGCGTGGTGACGATGATGATGTTCTACCAACGCAGGCTTCGCCTAAGCACCGCTACAATATTATCGAGGTTGACTATGGTGGAGGGGGGCACCGCACACGGCTAAAAGATCAAACGATCATTTGTTCTGTCCACGGGTGCCCCCTGCCCCCGTATATAAAGGAGCAAGGGGGGAGGCGGCCGGCCAAGGAGGAGGGCGCGCCAAGGGGGGAGTCCTACTCCCATCGGGAGTAGGATTCCTCCTTTCTTTGTTGGAGTAGGAGAGAAGGAAAGAGGGGGAGAGGGAGAAGGAAAAGGGGGCTGCACCCCTTGTCCAATTCGGACCAGAGGGGGGGGGGTGCGCGCCTCCTTCATTTTGGTCTCTCTCCTCTATTCCCGTATGGCCCAATAAGGCCCAATACTTCCCCGCAAATTTCGTAACTCTCCCAGACTCGATAAATACCAATCACTGAACCTTTCCAAGTCCGAATATAGTCGTCCAATATATCGATCTTTACGCCTCAACCATTTCGAGACTCCTCGTCATGTCCCCGATCTCATCCGGGACTCAACTACCTTCGTACATCAAAACACATAAACTCATAATATAACCGCCATCGAACTTTAAGCGTATGGACCCTACGGGTTCGAGAACTATGTAGACATGACCGAGGCACGTCTCCGGTCAATAACCAATAGCGGAACCTGGATGCTCATATTGGCTCCCACATATTCTACGAAGATCTTTATCGGTCAGACCGCATAACAACATACGTTGTTCCCTTTGTCATCGGTATGTTACTTGCCCAAGATTCGATCGTCGGTATCTCAATACCTAGTTCAATCTCGTTACCGGCAAGTCTCTTTACTCGTTCCCTAATACATCATCCCGCAACTAACTCATTAGTTACAATGCTTGCAAGGCTTAAGTGATGTGCATTACCGAGTGGGCCCAGAGATACCTCTTTGACAATCGGAGTGACAAATCCCAATCTCGAAATACGCCAACCCAACAAGTACCTTCAGAGACACCAGTAGAGCACCTTTATAATCACCCAGTTACGTTGTGACGTTTGGTAGCACACAAAGTGTTCCTCAGGTAAACAGGAATTGCATAATCTCATAGTCATAGGAACATGTATAAGTCATGAAGAAAGCAATAGCAACATACTAAACGATCAAGTGCTAAGCTAACGGAATGGGTCAAGTCAATCACATAATTCTCCTAATGATGTGATCCCATTAATCAAATGACAACTCATGTCTATGGTTAGGAAACTTAACCATCTTTGATTAACGAGCTAGTCAAGTAGAGGCATACTAGTGACACTATGTTTGTCTATGTATTCACACATGTATTATGTTTCCGGTGAATACAATTATAGCATGAATAATAAACATTTATCATGAAATAAGGAAATAAATAATAACTTTATTATTGCCTCTAGGGCATATTTCCTTCAGTCTCCCACTTGCATTAGAGTCAATAATCTCGATCATATTGCCATGTGATTTAACATCAATAGTTCACATCACCATGTGATTAACACCCATAGTTCACATCGTCATGTGACCAACACCCAAAGGGTTTACTAGAGTCAATAATCTAGTTCACATCGCTATGTGATTAACACCCAAAGAGTACTAAGGTGTGATCATGTTTTGATTGTGAGAGAAGTTTAGTCAACGGGTCTGCCATATTCAAATCCGTATGTATTTTGCAAATATATTCTATGTCTACAATGCTCTGCATGGAGCTACTCTAGCTAATTGCTCTCACTTTCAATATGTATCCAGATTGAGACTTAGATTCATCTGGATCGGTGTAAAAGCTTGCACTGATGTAACTCTTTACGACGGGCTCTTTTATCACTTCCATAATCGAGAAATATTTCCTTAGTCCTCATTAAGGATATTCATGACAGCTGTCCAGTGATCTACTCCTAGATCAAAATTGTATTCCCTTGCCAAACTCAGAACAAGGTATACAATAGGTCTGGTACACAACATAGCATACTTTATAGAACCTATGACTGAGGCATAGGGAATGACTTTTCATTATCTTTCTATTTTCTGCCATGGTCGGGTTTTGAGTCTTACTCAACTTCACACCTTGCAACACAGGCAAGAACTCCTTCTTTGACTGTTCCATTTTGAACTACTTCAAAATCTTATCAAGGTATGCACTCTTTGAAAAATCTTATCAAGCGTCTTGATCTATCTCTATAGATCTTGATTCTCAATGTGTAAGCAGCTTCACCGAGGTCTTTATTTGAAAAAACTCCTTTCAAATACTCCTTTATGCTTTACAGAAAATTCTACATTATTTCTGATCAACAATATGTCATTCACATATACTTATCAGAAATGCTGTAGTGCTCCCACTCACTTTCTTGTAAATACAGGCTTCACCGCAAGTCTGTATAAAACTATATGCTTTGATCAATTTATCAAAGCGTATATTCCAACTCTGAGATGCTTGCACCAGTCCATAGATGGATCGCTGGAGCTTGCATATTTTGTTAACACTTTTAGGATTGACAAAACCTTCTTGTTGCATCATATACAACTCTTATTTAATAAATCCATTAAGGAATGCAGTTTTGTTTATCCATTTGCCAGATTTCATAAAATGCGACAATTGCTAACATGATTCGGACAGACTTAAGCATAGATACGAGTGAGAACCTCTCATCGTAGTCAACACCTTGAACTTGTCGAAAACCTTTTTGCGACAATTCTAGCTTTGTAGATAGTAACACTATTATCAACGTCCGTCTTCCTCTTGAAGATCCATTTAATCTCAATGGCTCACCAATCATCGGGCAAGTCAATCAAAGTCCATACTTTGTTCTCATACATGGATCCCATCTCAGATTTCATGGCCTCAAGCCATTTTGTGGAATCTGGGCTCATCATTGCTTCTTCATAGTTCGTAGGTTCGCCATGGTCTAGTAACATAACCTCCGAACAGGATTACCGTATTCACTCAGTGCGGATCTTACTCTGGTTGACCTCCGAGGTTCAGTAACAACTTGATCTGAAGTTCCATGATCATCATCATTAACTTCCTCACTAATTGGTATAGACGTCACAGGAACCGGTTTCTGTGATGAACTACTTTCCAATAAGGGAGCAGGTACGGTTACCTCATCAAGTTCTACTTTCCTCCCACTCACTTCTTTCGAGAGAAACTCCTTCTCTAGAAAGGATCCATTCTTAGCAACGAATATCTTGCCTTCGGATCTGTGATAGAAGGTGTACCCAACAGTAACTTTTGGGTATCCTATGAAGACGCACTTTTCCGATTTGGGTTTGAGCTTATCAAGATCAAACTTTTTCACATAAGCATCGCAACCCCAAACTTTAAGAAACGACAACTTAGGTTCTTGCCAAACCATAGTTCATACGGTGTCGTCTCAACGAATTAGACAGTGCCCTACTTAATGTGAATGCAACTGTCTCTAATGCATAACCCCAGAACGATAGTGGTAAATCGGTAAGAGACATCATAGATTGCACTATATCCAATAAAGTACGGTTATGACGTTCGGACACACCATTATGTTGTGGTGTTCCAGGTGACGTGAGTTACGAAACTATTCCGCATTGTTTCAAATGAAGACCAAACTCGTAACTCAAATATTCTCCTCCACGATCAGATCGTAGAAACTTGATTTACTTGTTACGATAATTTTCAACTTCACTCTGAAATTCTTTGAACTTTTCAAATGTTTCAGACTTATGTTTCATTAAGTAGATATACCCACATATGCTCAAATCGTCTGTGAAGGTCATAAAATAAGGATACACGCCGCGAGCCTCAACACTCATCGGATCGCATACATCAATATGTATTATTTCCAATAAGCCAGTTGCTTGCTCCATTGTTCCGGAGAACGGAGTTTTAGTCATCTTGCCCATAAGGCATGGTTCGCAAGCATCAACTGATTCATAATCAAGTGATTCCAAAATCCCATCAGCATGGGGTTTGTTCATGCGCTTTACACCAATATGACCTAAACGGCAGTGCCACAAATAAGTTGCACTATCACTATTAACTTTGCATCTTTTGGCTTCAATATTATGAATATGTGTATCACTACGATCGAGATCCAACAAACCATTTTCGTTGGTGTGTATGACCATAGAAGCTTTTTATTCATGTAAACAGAACAACAATTGTTCTCTAACTTAAATGAATAACCGTATTGCAATAAACTTAAAGGAAGAAGAACGAGTCCATGAAGAAGATGAAGCCACGTAGACGAACCAAGCGTAGACGAACGAATCCTCACGATCGCAACAAAACGGGAACTATCGAGAAGAAGTACACAACATGGTAAACACACCACACATCACAAGGCATGATGCTCAACCAAGTATGATGCATGACAAGGCTACAAGAAGCTACTCATGGCAAGATAGGATGCATACAAGAGCAACACATCAAAGCAAGTTTAAATGAGGCCGGAACAACATAGGACAATTCCGGTAAGTCCTCATATGCAAATTTCGAAATTGGTCCAGATCTGAATAAACCTTATGTTCAGATGCACCACGATGAGCTACACAAAATTCTAGTCAAGTTACATATAAAGTTCATTTAATTTGGAGCTATGGCCTAGAAGATATGAGCAAAACAAGTTAAACATGGCATTGATGCAAAATGCATTCAAACATCAAGAAAACACATCAAAACATGGATGCAACAAGGTAACATGAAACTACATGCAAATCTAAGCAATTTTCATGAAGAGCACACTCAAAACGGAGCAACGGTTCAACACATACACATGAAACAAGTTTAAAGGACAAGCTGTCCAAAACAGCAACTAGGCATATTGCAAGCATCAAAACATCATGCTACAGGATCTCAACATGAAAACAGAAGGCATGGACATGATGCAAAGGTAAATCATAACAAAACATGAACACTGAGCTATCTCCAGAAACTACTAGAACATGCTCAAAAGGACATGGCAAGATTGCAAATAATAACAGTTCACAGACTTAGTGGAAATCACTGGGCATGGCAGAGATAACATCAGGTTGCAATGTTTAGAACTATCAAACAACATGCTACAGGAACTGATCAAGGCAACCAAAGGCATGGCATGAATCTAGTAATTTCCTAGAACAAAAGTCCCTTACTGATCATGAGCCAAAAAGGCATAGAAGATATGATGGCACCCATGTAAACATAACAAGTTTCATAAACAGATTCATCCTTTGCGAGCTCGATTCACACATCAAAAGACATTGCATGACAAGATAAGCATACCTATAGCAAGATGACATGTGCATGAAGCTAACCATGGCAATAGCAAGTTCATAGCAATGCTTGGATCACTAACAACAACCATGGCAAAATTGATTAACATGTAAACAATCTGCCAGGAACATTTTATAGCAAAAGTAGAGCAAGATTAAGACATGCTAGAGCACTCCATAATTGCAAACAGGGGCATGTATGGATATAGCATAACTATATGTTCAAAACATGGTTACTGAAGTATCTCAAAGTAAGCATGGATCTCACTGTAGCATCAAGTTTACATGGCATCAAAATAACAGCAGGAAAAGAACTTGGCAAAATCCTAAGTCCCTGAAAACAGGAACATCACGAAGCCTAGTTTGCATGCTTGTGCTAGTCACCACATAGATCACAAAAATACATGGAAAGCACCACTGTAAACAAGGCATGGCATATTTCAAAACACATGTAGAGCTCATGCTCATAAGATGCACACATCAAATGCAACAAAAATGACAAATCAACATAATCTGATAAGTAACAGCAGTAAACATCAGCACTCTTGCGACGATGATTAGGGCATCAAGATGAACTCAAATGAACATGGCACAATGCAACAAAATGTAGAGCACAACCTGATGAACATTTCGGTATAACCTGTACGCAAAAAGGAGCAGTACACAGAAAGATACAAGGTACACAAGATGCATGCACGATGTGGAAAATCTGGGGACTTGGTGGAATTTCAACCACGCAGAAAACGGGACGGAGCCATGCGGGATGGAGGGATCCGGGACGGAGGGGCCGCGTTTGAATGGCCGGGCGGGAGGATCTCGTCCCACCCGCCGGATCCGGCGACGAGGTGGCCGGCAACGACGGCTGGAGGGCGGGGCGGCGCCGGAGGAGGTCGGGGAAGGCCGGAGGGAGATGGGCCGGGGAGGCCGAGGCCCACGCGGGGCGCGGTCAACGGCAGAGGGGCGACGCGGATCGGGGCTCCTTCCGATCCCGTCAGGCGGCGACGATGACGGGAGCTGACGGCAGCGGCGATGACTAGATCCGACCGGCCGGTGCCGGATCCGGCATGGCGGCGCCAAACGGGCCGGCGGCGACAGCGAGGCGCGCGACTCGACGAGGAAGGACGGCGGCGAGGCGGCGCCGGTGGCGAAGCGGAGCGGCGGGCGGCGAAGCGGCGTGGCGGCGGCGGCGGGAGGCGAAGCTGGGCGGCGAACGGGCTCAGCGGGCCCGCGATGGGTTCGCAGAATCGCGCAGCGGGCGTGGTGGAGGCGACGTGGCAGCGCCGGATTGGCACGGGGCGGCGGCGGGATTTGTCCGGCGGGATCGGACGTGTCCGGCGGCGCGAGAGGAGCGGGGCTAGGGTTTGGGCTGCGAAGAATTCGGAGGGGATCACATATTTATAGGTAGAGGGAGCTAGGAGACTCCAAATGGAGTGCGGTTTTCGCCCACACGATCGTGATCGAACGACCGAGAGCATGGAGGGGGTTAGGATGGGTTATTGGGCCACTTTGGAGGGGTGTTGGGCTGCACAAAAAAGAGGCCTTTGCGGATACCCGGTTAACCGTTGGAGTATCAAACGGACTCCAAATGGCACAAAATTTGACAGGCGGTCAACCGGTGGTGTACCAAGGCCGCTTGGCAAACCTCGGTCCATTCCGAGAAAGTTTAACACCCGCTCACAACAAGAGACAAAAGGGGGACGCCGGAGGACATAGGAGTGTCGGATTGCAAAACGGACGGGGAAAATGCTCGGATGCATGAGACGAACACGTATGCAAAATGAGATGCACATGATGACATGATAAAATGCAACACGCAAGCAAATGACATGGCAATGACGGCGAATAACTGGCAGACACCTGGTGCATCGGATCCGGGGCGTTACATTATTACAGCCTATGCTGATACCCGAATGGAAGTGGGAAAAAGCTTTGTACGGATTTCATCACTGGATTACCCAGGACCCGATGAGGATATGATTCTATCTGGGTAGTAGTTGATCGCTAGGCCAAAGTGGCTCATTTTATCGCAGTGAAAACAACGTATACAAGTGCGAAGTTGGCCAAGATATATATGACCAGGATCGTATGTCTGCATGGAGTTCCGAGGACCATCGTATCAGATAGAGGGACGCAATTTACCTTGAAGTTTTGGAATCAGCTGCCCCATACTTTGGGTACTAGGCTAGAGTTCAGTACAACCTTTCATCCATAGACAAATGGACAGACAGAGAGAGTTAATTAGATTCTGGAGGACATGCTAAGAGCCTGTGCGCTAGATTATGGATCTAGTTGGGATGATAATTTTCCCTACGCAGAGTTCTCATACAACAACAGTTATCAAGCTAGTTTGAAGATGGCACTTTTCGAAGTTTTGTATGGAAGAAGGTGCAGGAAACCGTTAATGTGGGATGAAGTTGGAGGCCGTCAGTTGTTTGGACCGGATCTAATTAAGGAGTCTAAAGAGAAGGTCAAGTTGATTAGAGACAGACTAAAAGTAGCTCAGTCCATGAAGAAGAGTTATGCAGACACCAAACGCAAGGAGGTAGTCTATGAAATCAGAGATAAAGGATATCTTCGTGTGTCACCTCTGCGAGGAGTTAAACGATATGGAGTTAAGGGAAAGTTAGCCCCGAGATTTGTAGGACCATACCGAGTTTTGGAGCGTATGGGAGAAGTGGCCCACAAGTTGGAGTTACCCGAAGGACTGTCAGGAGTTCATGATGTGTTTCGCGTTTCCCAGTTGAAGAAGTGCCATGCTGAGATGGCCGATATTCCTTTGAGAGATACAGTTCCCCTGGAAGCAATTCAGTTGGATAGTGATCTGACCTACGAGGAGAAACCCGTCAAGATTCTCGAGTTTGCCAGCCGAATTACACGCAGCAAGGTTATCAAGTTTTGCGAAGTTCAGTGGAGCCACCATACCAACGATGAAGCCACCTGCGAACGAGAGGAAGTCCTACGGAAATACCACCCACACCTATTTTCTAGCCAACCCGAATCTCGAGGGCGAGATTCATCTTAAGGGGAGTAGGTTTGTAACATCCCAATTTTCAATTTGGGTGTTATAAATAGGTTATCATATGCATATCATATTTTATTTGCATTTTGGTTGGGATCCTAGAAATCTTAAGCAACTCAAGGACCCAAGGACATAGTTGGAGATTTTATTAAATTTTCATATTTGAATTTTTCTCGAATTTGAAAAGAGGATCAATTTGATTTCAATATTTTTCTTTCCAAATATTTCCAATATTAAAAATAAAAGAGAGAAGATAATATGACTTCTTCAAAAAGAAAGGAATATTGGAGGATTTTTTTTAAATCAAATAAATATTTTAGTTGGATATTATTTGTTATTTTATTTGAATTAGAAAATATGCATTTTTAGGCCAGAAAAATGTTCACTTTGTTCTAAATATTTTATTTAGACGGTGAAAATTGTTTTTGGCATTTTTAGATTTTTTAATATTTTATTAGGATTTTTCTTCGGTGCAATTTATCAAAAAAAAGGTTTCTCGCCCGACTGGGCCAAAGGCTCATTAACCGGGCAAGCCCACTCGCCGCCGCCGCCTGTCGGCCGCCGCCTTCGCACGGACGCCGAGGAGGAGTCCGAGCAGGACTCCACCCCGGGCCGGCCCCTCCTCCAAGCCACCGACCCCCCTCGGCCTTTATATACCGCCGCCCCGCCGCCCTCTCCTCCCCACATCGCCAGCCGCCGACGCCGCCGCCTCCCGAGCCGTCGCGCCGCCGCCGCTCTTTGCCGCACCGCCATCGCTGCCGCCCGTGCCGTCCGTCTCCCTCAAGACCGACGCCGCCGCCCCGGACGCCGCCATGCCTCGTCGTTGCCCGCCGCCGCCGTCGGGCTCACCGGATCTCGCCGCCACCAGTTTTTTTGTTGAACCAGTAAAACCGACAAAACCGTCGCCCTATTTTTTCAGATCGGTTCTGTTTTTTTTGGTTTCTTTAGTTAGCGAACGTTCACTCAAACGTCTCTGTTCGTGAACGTTTCCATTCGTTTGTCTCTGCTAGCGAACGTTCGTTCGATAGCGTTTTTCTTTTTATTTTATTTTTCGGCCAGGGACCTATCCATGATTAATTTTATCACAGATTAGCCCGTGATCTTCAAACCCTCGCAACTTTTTGCTCGTTTATCCAAGTCCAGTGAAACCAATGCCAAAATCTTCGTCTCGAAACCCTCTTTCCAGTTAATCAACTTGAACATGGTTTTTACAAATTTAAAATTTGGTTTCAAGCAGATTTGAATTCGAACTTATTTTGATCATAGTTTCAGTTCCGCAGCTCCGATTCGATTGATTCTTTTTGCAAATCGAAGCTCTTCAGCTGAACTTTTAGTTTGGATCTTTTTATTTGAGTTTTACCCTTGCATCTATGCTTGATTTCTTATGTATGCTATTGTTTGTTTGCGATAGAATTTCCGGAGTGCGGAGCGTGCTACTACGAGTCACTAGGGTTTTCAGATCGTCAGCAAGGCGAGTAACACTTTGATCATACCCCTTTATTACCCAGTTTTTATGCATTAGTTTCAACCCTCAAACATTGCATGAGTAGGATCTGCTTAACTTGTGGGTTTGGGAAGTAGATGATGAGGTAGAACCTATTGTCCTTTATTTCAAACCTTGGGAGTTACTTCTACGTTATGCTTACACTGCTATGCTATGCTCGTAGACGTGGTTTGCTTTCAGTGATTCATGATAGATGTGAGAGATTATTATGAACTAAGGGTTTATTTAAGGTGGCTACTTTAATACACATCTGGGTGGATTGTTTGTGGGCACCTGGGGAATCCAGTGTTGTCCAAGGAGATCCCGAGGAATCCGTGTGATCATCCTATGGTTTGCCACCCAGGCTCAAAGGGATCATAAGATTATTCATGCTATAAACTTTCGTGTGCAGCCACAAGCCATTATGGGCTCTCGCATAGTTGAGTATGTTGTGTGACCTCTTTCAATGGTAAACTAGCAAATGTAGGGGATGTAGGTGGTACGGTTTACCCGTCGAAAAAGTTAATGCTTCTGAAAGACCGTGTCTCGGTCATCCGTTTCTCAAACACCTTGTAGTGCGAGAAATCCAACGGAGGAGATCGAGTCTTGTGGGGAAAAGTGTGCAAACCTCTGCAGAGTGTACAAACTAATCATGGTTAGCCGTGTCCCCGGTTATGGACATCTTGAGTATCTGGTGCTTGAATTATTTTGTTGATCTCATCACTCTTAATTAATTTGTTGGGTTATTGATTATTAATTTTGCGATTGAGATGGGGTTTCCATTCTCAATGTTTACCAACCAACTTTGTACTTAAATAAAATATATTCCTTTGCAAGAGGGAAAAATTGGCGTTACAAAAAACTATAACCATAGAGCCTCCACCAGCCATATATGCATGTAGATATAGCCGTTATCTTGTTCATTGCTCTACAAAGTGTTATTTTGCCAAGATATTCCATGTGCTGACCTGCTTTGGGCTGCAACGTATTATGTTGCGCACTTTTCGATTTAAGAGTAAGGTGCGCTAGGTCGTTGTCCCGCACTCAGCTATGCCGTTGGAGTTGATGGACTCATTTACCTTCGGTGCTTCCGCAGTTATCTTATTTAGATGGCCTTAAGCCATATTATTGTAATAAGTTCTCTTTTGAGGCATTCGGTGTAATAAGTGTGTGATTGCACTCTGTTATAAATCCTTCAAGTACTGTGTGTGTCAGCATTACCAATCCAGGGATGACACTTATGCACAGAGATTTGACCGTTTGGGGTTGGGTCGCTACAAGATGGTATTAGAGCCCATGCTAACTGTAGGACGCGACCACTAAGATAAGCCATAGGTAACTCTTCTCTACTCATTTCTGACTCTCCTCCATTTTCCACTCTATAGATGGCGGACCCGAGGAACAAGTTTGCTCAACCGGATGAAGACACGCCATTTGCACGACACTTCAAGGAAGTCACGAGGTACCTGAACATCGGAATACCAAGCTTCACCGGGACCTACACCGTCACTTTACCAGAAGAGGAGCGTTGGATGATTCGAGTTCGTGTTCGAGGAAGGACATTCATTCCAGTTACCGAGCCCATAGAGATTTCCTTTTGATGCACCAACCTGGAGTCTAGGAAAGAGCATGGCAGCCCACATCGCCATGGGACGCATCGGCGACGCCTCCAACAAGGATCTTAAGGACACCATCTACCAGATATGTGGGCGCCGAGATGAGCAATGGGAGATGATCAGCACCAGGAGGAACAAGTCCATTGCAACCTTCATCCAGGAGTTAAACCAGCACATACGCCGCCAGGAGAACCAAATGTTGTCGGCGTACAAAAAGAGGGGCACGCTTTTGTACGCCTTTACCTGTGCACGGGCAGTCGGAGTCGCGCCCACGGTCACACCAAGCAGAACAGGGGAGGTGAGCCAAGGTAAGACCGAAGCCCAAGATAATGAGAGCAACGCCAAGGCCGAGACCACAAGGAGCAGAGGGACGAAGCAGGATCCCTCGGCAAGAGCCTTGCTGGGGCAGCCTCAAGAGCCCGGCAAGACCCTTTGTCAGTAGGCAACCCGGCAAGACCCTCGCCAAGCAGCTCGCCCACACCAACAGAGCGAGCCACCCTTGAGCCCACGGTCCCCAACGCCATCATCCACGTGGGGCGGGGCTCGGAAGGCACCTCTGTGGTGGCATGCAGATCTTTGTGAAGACATATTCAAGATCAGATGAGGATTAGAAGATGACGATCCTCGGCAAGATCCTTGCCGAGGAAGGCCACCAGACCCCCGGCAAGGCCCTTGCCGGGGACGACAACGCGCCATGGCAAGACCCTTGCCGGGGCACACGGCAAGACCCTTGCCGGGCCACCCGGCAAGGCCCTCACCAAGGACGCCAGTAGGGCCCCGCCAGGCCCACACCAACCAAGCTTCCACCGCCGTTCACATGCAGCTACCAGCCCAACCAGCTGGGCGGGCACCTGCGTGGGAACATGCAGCCCCCAGGCCAACTCACCGAGCTCCTGCGTGGCGGCATGCAGATCTTCGTGAAGGATCCACCACCGCGCCACCTCGGCCTGCTGCCGCCTACATGGCGCCAAGACGATCGCTAGCCAAGGCGCGCGGTCGAAGCAAGGAGGAGGGCGACGACGGACGGGCCTCGCCCGCCCCCGATAAAGCGGGGGACACCTAAGCTACACATTAAATGCGTCTTGTCCTGTAATACGAGCGATAAGCTCAGGGCACTGTGCGCCTTTCCACCTCCTGTGTGCCACTGTGGCAGCCCCTTTCGACTATAAAAGGAGGCCCATGGCATACTGGAGAAGGATTCGACTCTTTGGAACCAGGCACTCACCACAGCTAGTTCGAGAGCTCAAGAACTCTCTGAAATACACCCACCAAAGCAGGACTAGGGTTTTACGCATCCTTGTGGCCCGAACCTGGGTAAATGCTCCTTGTGCTGGCTACTGATCCTGCTCTTCTTGCAACCCCGCGCCCCGGCAACCGTAGTAGGGATTCTTGTGATCCCATAGGTGTCGTTTCCCCCGACATCTTTGGCGCGCCAGGTAGGGGGCACAATTGTGAGAATCTGGACTAGTAGTTAGCCTAGCAGTTCTTCGTCGCCATGGCTCCTAAGAAGAAGACGGCCATGGCGATCGGCTCGTTGGGATTCGAACGGCCCATGCTGGTGCGGACGAGCAGTGGTCCGCTCACGGACAGGACCCGGGCTGCGGTCCGCGAGCACCAGCATCGCCCGGTAGTTGAGCTCGGGCGAAGGGCGTCGTTTCGCAGGCGCACGACGACCGCCGCACGCCGCCAGATCCAAAGACGGAGCTGCCCCCCGCAGCGCACGGGCCCTCTGGGGTGTCGCCGTGCCACCTCCAGCGGCGCAGCGACCTCCAAGATGCCCACACCGCGACCACCGCGCTCTTCCCATGGTGTCTTGCGCCGAGCAGCGCCCCCATGTTGGTGACCCCGGCACCGCCGGAAGAGCCCCTGTCGCCATCCGCAAGATGAAGGGGTTCAAGACGCCGCCAAGCGCCGCAAAATGGCACGCAGCCGTTGGGTCGTAACGGAGCTCCCTCTAACGTAGTTAGGAGTCGAAGAGTGCCGCGATCCACGCAGCTGTCGCCGCCGCCCACGCCAGCGGAAGCTTTGGCGCGCGCACAGCTGCTCCTCGACTTCCCTCCTGCTGCAGAGAAGCTCTACGAGTGGAGGGCCACCATCCGAAGCCTCGTCGCCGTCACCAACAAAGACGATCCGCGGCCGGCGGGGCCCTCGGTTCGGCGCTCCACCGAGCCACCACATGCTAGCGCTGGGAGGACTGGGGGAGCTACAGCCCCAGTGCACTCTCCTCCTCCTCGCCAGCCGCCGTGGGCATCGGCTTGTCATGACGACGTTTGTGATAACATCTCCGTAGCATCGTCCGACCCGCGGACCCTCCACGACCAGCGCCAGGTCCTTCGGGAACGAGCTCACGAAGACACTCGAACCACCGTCGAGCGTCGGCGCGAAACGCACCGCCAGTCGGACAAGCGGGCGGGACCCGCTATGGACCACCCGGCACCGGGGGGCCCTGGCAGCCTACCTTACGAGGTGGGCCGTCCGGCCTTTACCCGTGAGCTGCGGCAGTTCCAGTGGCCGTCCCACCACATGTTCAAGCCCGACGTCAGCGAGAAGTACACTGGCAAGACCTATCCGTCTGAGTTCCTCAGCATCTACACCATCGCGATGCAGACTGCTGGAGCTCGCGACGAGAAGGTGCTTCCCAACTATTTTCCGCTGGCGCTGAAGCCCAATGTGATGTCTTGGTTGATGCACCTGCCGGTGGATTCCATTTCTACTTGGTCGGATCTGTGCCATGAGTTCGTTGGCTCCTTCACAGGAGGCCACCAAGCTCATGGCCAGGCCAGTGATCTGCATATCATTCCCCAGAACGAAGGGGAAACCCTACGCAAGTACATCCAGAGATTCAGCCGGGTGCAGTACAACATCCCCGACGTTCATCCTACCGCTGTGATCAGCGCGTTCCACCAGAACGTGCGCAACCGCAAGATGCGCGAAGAGCTGGAGATGACCAAAGTTAAGGATGTGGCCGAGCTCTACGTTCTGGTCGATAGGTGCGCCCGGGTTGAAGAGGGAAGGAAGTACCCTGGTGAAGGCGTCGGCGCGGAAACTGACTCTACCGATGAAGACACCGCTACCCCGACGAAGAAGGGCCGGTGTCGCAATAGGAAACGCAAAGGCAAGGCCGTGCTTGCCGTTGAGGGATCTGACGACACCGGTGCCGGCAAGAAGGTCTAGGCAGACGCCCCCGGCAAGGACATTGTCGGGTGCGCTGCCTGCCGGGCCTTGGCGGCTACCGACAAGCCAGGAAGCTCCGACAAGCTGTCACGCCCAAGATGCGACCCTATCCTAAAGGAACTCGATGGTCCCACCAAGGATAGAAGCGCATCTTGAAGACGCTTTGCAAGGTGGATATCATTACATCAACATTACATAATGCATAGGGATACATACATAAGGCACGAAAAGCCACAAGAATACATCAACATCATATACAAGATCAACATCCGACTACGGATGAAACATAAATGAAGCTCAAACGACATCCACCCTGCTAGCCCGGGCTGCCGACCGAACCTATCCCCGATCAAGAAGCGAAGAAGAACTCCAAAACAAGCACACATCGCTCTCGGCCATGATCATCGCATAATCTGTACCAGAATCGGTAGTGTAGTAATCTATGAGCCACGAGGACTCAGCAATCCCATTACCATGGGTATCAAGACTAGCAAAGCTAAATGGGAAAAGGAAGGGGTAAAGTGGTGAGGTTGCAGCAGCGGCTAAGCTTATATGGTGGCTAACATACGCAAATGAGAGCGAGAAGAGAAACAAAGGAACGGTCGTCAACTAGTAATGATCAAGAAGTGATCCTGAACTCCTACTTACGTCATACATAAACCAAAAACCGTGTTCTCCTCTCGATCAACCCCGAAAAGAGACACTCACGGTTACGCACACGGTTGGTGTATTTTAGAAGAGTTTGCTTCAAGTTTACTACAATCGGATATTAACAAATTCCCATCTCGCCACATAACCATGGGCACGGCTCTCGAAAGTTTATACCTGCAGGTGTCCCAACTTAGCCCATGATAAGCTCTCGCGATCAACGAAGGATATTCCTTCTCCCGGAAGACCCGATCAGTCTCGAATCCGGCTACAAGACATTTCGACAGAATAAAACAAGACCAGCAAAGCCGCCCGATGTGCCGACAAATCCCGATAGGAGTCGACGTACTCGCTCGTGGCACACCGGATAGGTCAGCCTACGAGTAAAACCAGCCCTCGAGTTGCCCCTGGTGGCCCTTGATCTGCCTGCTTGGACCAACACTCGAAGGAGCACCGCCCGGGGGCTAAATAATATGACCCTTGGGCTCCTAAACCCAAGGGAAAAAGGGCTAGGTGAGGCAAATGGTAAAACCAATGTTGGGCCTTCTTTGGAGGAGTCTTATTCAAAGCGAACTGTCAAGGGGTCCCATAAATCACCCGACCGCGTTAGGGACGCAAAATCCGGGAACATAATACCGATATGACGGAAACTAGGGCGGCAAGAGTGGAACAAAACACCAGGCATAAGGCCGAGCCTTCCACCCTTTACCAAGTATATAGATGCATTAATTAAACAATAGATATTGTGATATCCCAACAAGTAAACATGTTCCAGCAAGGAACAACATCTCCATGTTCCAACAAGGAACAAACTTCATCTTCACCTGCAACTAACAATGCTATAAGAGGGGTTGAGCAAAGCGGTAACATAGCCAAACAACGGTTTGCTAGGAAGGGTGCAAAAGGTTAGAGGCTGACATGGCAATTTGGGAGGCTTGAAGAGCAAATGATAGGTAGCGCAGCAAAGCGATAGAACGAAACAACTAGCATAGCAATGATAGTAGTGAGATCCAGGGTAGCGGTCATCTTGCCTGAAATCCCGCTAGGAAGAAGAACGAGTCCACGAAGAAGATGAACGGATGAAGCCGAACCAAGCGTAGACAAACGAATCCTCACGATCGCAACGAAACATGAACTAACAAGAAGAAGCACACAACATGGTAAACACACCACGCATGAACAAGGCATGATGAACAAACAAGCATGATGCATGACAAAGCTACATGAAGCTACTCATGGCAAGAGATGATGCATAACAAGAGCAACACATCAAGCAAGTTTAAATGAGGCCGGGAACAACATAGAACAATTCCGGTAAGTCCTCATATGCAAATTTCGAAATTGGTCCAGATCTGAATAACTTTATGTTAAAGTTGTTAAACAGCAAGTTAAGATGCACCACGATAATCTACACGAAATTCTAGTCAAGTTACATATAAAGTTCATTAGATTTGGAGCTACGGTCTAGAAGATATGAGCAAAACAAGTTAAACATGGCATTGATGCAAAATGCATACAAACATCAAGCACACACCTCAAATCATGGATGCAACATGATAATATGAAACTACATGCAAATTCAAGCAAGTTTCATATAGAGCACACTCAAAACGGAGCAACGGTTCAACACATACACCCTATACAAGTCATGACAACAATCTGTCCAAAACAGCAAATAGGCATGTTGCAAGCATCAAAACAACATGCTACAGCATCTCAACGTAATAAAAAAAGGCATGGGCATGATGTACAGGTAAAGCATGACAAAACATGAACACTGAGCTATCTCAAGAAATCACTAGAACATGCTCAAAACGAAATGGCAAGATTGCATATAATAACAGTTCAGACTTATCAGGAAATAACATCAGGTTGCAATATTTAGAGCTATCAAACAACATGTTACAGGAACTTATCATGGCAAAAAAAGGCATGGAATGGTTCTACTAAATGCATAGAACAAGAGTCCCTTACTGACCATGAGCCAAAAAGGATCAGAAGATATGATAGCACCCATGTAAACATGGCAAGTTATATTATAGATTCATACATGGCAGGAACAACAATAAGTAGGCATCTTGGTGAGCTTGAACCACTTACCACAGAGCAATACATGGCATGGCAAGGCAACTCACAGTAAGAAGACATGGCATAGAAGCTATACATGGCAAGAACAACACCATAGCATACACGGATCAACTACAACAACCTTGGCAATATTGAATAACATGTAAACAACCTGCCAGGAAACATTTTATAGCAAAAGTAGAGCTCGATTGACTCAAGCTATTGCACTCCATAATTGCAAAAAAGGGCATGGCTGGATATAAAATAACGATATGTTCAAAAAATCCTTACTGAAGTAACTCAAAATAAGCATGGATCTCTCGGTAGCATCAAGTTTACATGGCATAAAAATATCAGCAGAACAGGGGCTGAAATCAGCAACATTATGAAGCCTAGTTTGCATGCTTGTGCTAGTCACCACAGAGATCACAAAAATACATGGCATACACCCCTATAAAGACGCAATCATGGCAAAAATGACAAAAGTGCATGTTCTGATAAGAATCTGAAACTAACATCACATAGCCCTCTTCTAACAGCATTTCGGGCATCAAGATGAGCTCAAATGAAAATGATGCAATGAGATGAAATGATGTACTCGTCGAGGTGAACAATTTGACATATTACACGCACAAAACGGAGCAGTATGCAACAAGTTGTGGCATGTTAAATATGGCAACATAATGCAAAAAATCTGGGGGACTTAGTGAAATCTCGGGGTCAACCTCGTGCACGGATTCTGAGGATGACCGGGGCTCTCGCCGAAGTTGCGGTAGAGGCGGCCGGAGCCGTGGGAGAGGCTCCAGCGGGAGGACCCGGCCGGATCTGGGCATGGGGCGGCGCCGTGCGGCCGGGGCAGAGGGAGGCGGCGCAGCGAGGTCGGGCGCCGCAGACGGGATGCTCCGGCAACGGCTGGGGAGCACGGGCGCGCCGCACGGCAAGGGGGTAAGGCGGCGGGTTCCGGGACGCGCTGAACGCGGGCGGCGGCGGCGAGGGAGCGGGCGGCGCTGGCAGGATAAAGCGGATGGGCGAGGCGGGCGGTGTTGGCGCTGGGCCGGACGGGCGGTGCTGGCCCATGGCGGATCTGGGCTGCGCTGGGCCCCGGGCGGCGGAGACGGCGGCGGCGGCGACGCGGGCGGTTGGCGATTATGGAGGGCGGCGGAGCGGACGTGTCCGGGCCGGGTCGGACGTGTCCGGCGCGGAGAGGGAGGAGATCTAGGGTTTCATCTGCGGGAAATCATCCGCGAATTTGGACGAGGAGCACATATTTATAGGTAGAGGGAGCTAGGAGAGTCCAAATGAGGTGCGGTTTTCGGCCACGCGATCGTGATCGAACGACCGAGAGCATGGAGGGGAGTTTGCTGGGTTTTGGGCCACTTTGAAAGGGGTGTTGGGCTGCAAAGAGAAGGTGGCTTTTGCGGTTAACCGGTTAACCGTTGGAGTATCAAACGACCTCCAAATGGCACGAAACTTGACGGGCGGTCTACCGGTGCTATACCAAGGCCGCTTGACAAACCTCGGTCCATTCCGAGAAAGTTTAACACCCTTTACTAAAAGAGGCAAAAAGGGGCGCCGGGAGACATAGGAGTGCCGGATTGCAAAACGGACAACGGGGAAAATGCTCGGATGCATGGGACGAACATGTATGCAAAATGAAATGCACATGATGACATGATATGAAATGCAGATGATGACATGGCAAAGTGCAACACGCAAGCAAATGACATGGCAACGACGGCGAATAACTGGAAGACACCTGGCGCATCGAATCCGGGGCGTTACAACACTCCTCCACTAACAAGAGATCTCGTCCCGAGATCTTAGGACCGAGACGGAAGGAAAAGGGATGAGGTGAAACACGAACTCAAGAGAAGAAGCAAAGAATCGAGAGCACTCGAGAATAAGAGAGGAACGACGAGAATGACGAGAATCAAAAGCTCCTGGAAACATGATAGACTCAGAAACAACTCCGGTTCGAACGAGATAAGAAATTAATAAGACTGAAAGGATTTAGGCAGCACTCCGGCTAAAACATGGAGGAATAGAACTTGAACTTCACAAGATGGAATGACACTTGACGACATAAGCAACGCAATACCTCCGGAAGAATTGGAAAAATTGAATGAAAAGTACTTAGAAGGAAGGATTGAACGGAGTTGTTGAAAAAAAATCACCCACGAAAAGAATAAGATTGTTGTGGACTTATGGATAACCTCTCAAAATTATGAGGTGATAACCAACCACAATCAGAAAAGATTAAATAGCTGAGAAGAACGAAGAAATGCAAAACTCCGCTTCAAAAGAATACTGAGATTTAGTTGCACTTCGAGATGCAAGAAGAAAAGGTACTTGAATTCCTCCAAAAGAATCTTGATGAACACTTGAAGAATGAATTAAATCCTGAAGAACCACCGTGAAGAACTCCGTTGACAAAAAGGATGGTGAGATAGAATGAAGGAAGAAAGAATAAGATGAGCCTTGCGATGATTTAGATAGAGGTTCCGTCGAGATGGCCGAGGAAATTTCTGAACTCCGGAAAAGAAAAGACGAACGACTTAGATCCGAGAAAATCTCTCATCACGAACAAACTCCAAAGAAAGAATTAATCAACTTGACCACGATGAAATGAGAATAAGAATTATGTTATGCTTATCCTCCACCAATTAAATTGATGGGAAGCAATGGATTTGCATACTACTTATTCTTGATGAAAAGGATTGAGAAGTGACATATCGCAAACTTGAGAAGGTCTTCATGAACCACCGGTAGGATTGAAAAGAACGAATGAATTAAAATGATAGTGAAGGAAAAAGAATCTTGAACGAACCACCCTAAGAATTCGGAAATGACTGACGAAAGAGAATGAATCACCGGGAAGAATTCGAAGAACCAATAAGCTAGAGGGGATTTAGATGCAAAAGAACAAAGAGATCATGAGCTGATTAAAGAACACTTGAACGAGGCACCGGGATAAATAGAGAACGATAACTCGAATTTGAGGACGAAGAATTCTTCCGGAACGATGGCCTCCGGTGAAAAGAAACATAGGTCAACTCCTGGAATACTCCGGATGGATGAAAAGAATTTGCATGACTGGAAACAATTAGATAGGATAACATTGAGCTAGCACCATGAACCTCCGGGAGAACGGACAAGATTTAAGAGGAACTCTTCTTCGGTATTCAAAAGACGACGAGAAACACCAACGAAATTGATGAGATACTCCGGAAGAATGAAAAACAGAGAGGTTGAGCCAACAATGAAATGATTTTGAAATCGATCTTGACAAGGCATGTGACTGATTGAATCCATTCTTACGTCACACTTGAAAAGAATTGAGAATAGCTCCGGGGAAATAGAAGAGTCAGGTAAGATCCTGGGAAAAGACCTGTGGGTTAGGGCCCACTAAAAGAAAACACCGTTCGAAAAGATTGTTGAACAGATAGATGATGCACCGGAAAAATTGAAATATTGGACTGAGGTGACAACCTCGAATTAATTGGAACACCGACAAAACTCCTGAGATGACTTGAGCACTCCGGAAGGATAAACTGGCGAGAGGCGAACGAGCAAGGAGAAAACATTTGAGTCGAGGAAAGAATATGATCAACCCGAAAAACTTGAATTGAGTGCACCGGAAAAGAAAGAGATGAAGAATGACGAACGAGACGAGAATTCACCGATTGAAATAAATGAGAGAAGACTGAAGAGGTTCCGCACGAAAGAAATTGATTGATCGAATAAAGACTCAGACTCCGGAAATAAAAGGGGTGGGAGGGCGGGAAAAACAAAGTCAACTTGGAACGGGAATCGACGGGTAACTTGAAGAGAAAAGCACCGGTTGAAATAATTGAGGAGAGAATGCAAAGGCTTCGCTAAAGTATGAAGGATACTCGATTACGGACTCCGGTTCCGAGAAGAAGAAGGGAGGGCGGGTGGGAAAAAAACAAGGACAACTTCGGACAAGGAAACTACGACGAGAGAGAAAGAACTGACGACTGATCTTGCAAAAGACAACGAGGGTCGAATCCACTCGAAGAGAAATGCACCGGATTGAAAAGAGGATGGACAACTCATGAAACTAACCACATGATCCTAAAGAAAAATTTGAACGGGAAGAGGAGTAATTCAAAACACCTACGTCAGGATTCCTTACCAGAGCGACGAAGGGGCTGAGGAGTAAAAATAATTCCTACTGTCCGATATAACTAGACTCAGAAAACAATTTTCTTCTAGACTCAACAACGGCCAAACTACACGATCAATCAAGGGGGCTCCTAAGGTCGGTCGAGGCTCTGATACCAACTTGTCACGCCCAAGATGCGACCCTATCCTAAAGGAACTCGATGGTCCCACCAAGGATAGAAGCGCATCTTGAAGACGCTTTGCAAGGTGGATATCATTACATCAACATTACATAATGCATAGGGATACATACATAAGGCACGAGTGCCACAAGAATACATCAACATCATATACAAGATCAACATCCGACTACGGATGAAACATAAACGAAGCTCAAACGACATCCACCTGCTAGCCCAGGCTGCCGACCGAACCTATTCCCCGATCGAAGAAGCGTAAGAAGAACTCCAAAACAAGCACACATCGCTCTCGCGTCATGATCATCGCATAATCTGTACCTGCAACTGGTAGTGTAGTAATCTGTGAGCCACGAGGACTCAGCAATCCCATTACCATGGGTATCAAGACTAGCAAAGCTAAATGGGAAAAGGAAGGGGTAAAGTGGTGAGGTTGCAGCAGTGGCTAAGCTTATATGGTGGCTAACATACGCAAATGAGAGCGAGAAGAGAAACAAAGGAACGGTCGTCAACTAGTAATGATCAAGAAGTGATCCGAACTCCTACTTACGCCGACATAACCCGAAACCGTGTTCTCCTCTCGATCAACCCGAAAAGAGACACTCACGAGTTACGCACACGGTTGGTGTATTTTAGAAGAGTTTGCTTCAAGTTTACTACAACCGGATATTAACAAATTCCCATCTCGCCACATAACCGCGGCACGGCTCTCGAAAGTTTATACCTGCGGGGTGTCCCAACTTAGCCCATGATAAGCTCTCGCGATCAACGAAGGATATTCCTTCTCCCGGAAGACCCGATCAGTCTTGGAATCCGGCTACAAGACATTTCGACAAGAATAAAACAAGACCAGCAAAGCCGCCCGATGTGCCGACAAATCCCGATAGGAGTCGACGTATCCGTTCTCGTGGCACACCGGATAGGTCAGCCTACGAGTAAAACCAGCCCTCGAGTTGCCCGTGGGGCCCCGCAGTTGCCTGTTTGGACCAACACTCGAAGGAGCACCGCCCGGGGGCTAAATAAAGATGACCCTTGGGCTCCGGAAAGCCAAGGGAAAAAGGGCTAGGTGAGGCAAATGGTAAAACCAATGTTGGGCCTTCTTTGGAGGAGTCTTATTCAAAGCAAACTGTCAAGGGGTCCCATAAATCACCCGACAGCGTTAGGGACGCAAAATCCGGGAACATAATACCGATATGACGGAAACTAGGGCGGCAAGAGTGGAACAAAACACCAGGCATAAGGCCGAGCCTTCCACCCTTTACCAAGTATATAGATGCATTAATTAAACAATAGATATTGTGATATCCTAACAAGTAAACATGTTCCAGCAAGGAACAACATCTCCATGTTCCAACAAGGAACAAACTTCATCTTCACCTGCAACTAACAACGC
This sequence comes from Aegilops longissima, assembly GCA_021605205.1. Taxonomy (NCBI): domain Eukaryota; kingdom Viridiplantae; phylum Streptophyta; class Magnoliopsida; order Poales; family Poaceae; genus Aegilops; species Aegilops longissima. Next base: position 302,734,623 of record CM038679.1, on the reverse strand, counting down.
TATATGAGGGGCTGAGAAAAGCGGTAACATAGCCAAACAACGGTTTGCTAGGAAGGGTGCAAAAGGTTAGAGGCTGACATGGCCATTTGGGAGGCTTGAAGAGCAAATGATAGGTAGCGCAGCAAAGCGATAGAACGAAACAACTAGCATAGAAATGATAGTAGTGAGATCCAGGGTAGCGGTCATCTTGCCTGAAATCCCGCTAGGAAGAAGAACGAGTCCATGAAGAAGATGAACTGATGAAGCCGAACCAAGCGTAGACGAACGAATCCTCACGATCGCAAGCGTAAACAGAACTAACAAGAAGAAGCACACAACATGGTAAACACACCACGCATGAACAAGGCATGATGCACAAACAAGCATGATGCATGACAAAGCTACATGAAGCTACTCATGGCAAGAGATGATGCATAACAAGAGCAACACATCAAGCAAGTTTAAATGAGGCCGGGAACAACATAGAACAATTCCGGTAAGTCCTCATATGCAAATTTCGAAATTGGTCCAGATCTGAATAAATTTATGTTCAAGTTGTTAAACAGCAAGTTAAGATGCACCACGATGATCTACACGAAATTCTAGTCAAGTTACATATAAAGTTCATTAGATTTGGAGCTACGGTCTAGAAGATATGAGCAAAACAAGTTAAACATGGCATTGATGC